>CM033683.1:84452650-84989410 GCA_019514585.1 Dendrobium officinale | reverse complement strand
GTGACATACCATTGGATCATTTTTTATTGAACTGCATTATGGGTAAAAGAAGTTGTTCAGAAGAAAATGTTGTAGATAAAATATCATTGAAATACTATGGAAACAAATCTTCAAGATTGCCTTGATGCTACAAATGTGTGAGAGATTAATAAGTGGATGTAACTTGTGTAGTTTTTGGCATAGTGCTAAACCTCTTCTCGTTAATCTTCCTGATCAGTATAACATGAGTAATGTCCAAAATAATGAACAACAACCTTTGTTTTGCATTGTCACATGATATTTGGCATCACAAAATCAATTCTAGGGTGTAATGAAAAAGTATCAAAAAACCTCATCAACGACTGAAAGAGGATATGTTCATTTAACGGAAATAATGGTTGATTTTGATTACCTACTACCAGATCAAAATTTTTTCATGATTTCTTTGTTATTTAATATTAATTATATAATAAAAACTGAAAAACTTCAAGTAAAAAAGGATACTAACAAAGAAGAAAAAAAGATCGAATGCCGCCATGAGTGGGAACCTTAGTTCCAAGATCTAGAATGAGCTGTATTGCAGAATAAAAGAATGTAATGCTAGGATAATAAGATTTTACAACAACAATTAATATGTAACTAGTCAAAGCACAAACGAAGCAAAGCCTGTGCCTCAAGATTGAGTATAAATCACCAACAAATCGAGGTCTATGAGAACACTCGTATCTGTTCATCCATCAACTAAGCTATCAACAGTGTTGCATGCTTCAAGAGAATTGTCCTGGGAACCATCAGTTTTGGAAGGCAATTACTTATAAAAGAACAACAAGCCAAGTAAAAATAGCCTGCAGCTCATCTGGAAGTACCCTGAACATAGAAGAACAATAGCATCGCCAATAAAAAAAATATCACACAGAAATGCATGCAATACACAAACAACCCTGTCATCAACTTCCCGTTCCATTGCCAGCTGAAGCCTCCGCCTCTGTACAACGAACAAAAGTTGTATTTGTCAAACCATTTTATGTTTTTTTTTTTAAACACGCTCCTACTTTTTTCCACCTCTCAGAGAACTAGGAATAGATCCTGGTCCAGACAAGTATTGTAATTTAAGAACTCATAGCACCATGCGAATCAAACGTCAGTTTTGGGACATCAAGCTTCTAGGACACCCACGTTAGATTGAAAGTCGTGCCTGAAAGATTCCATTCAAACCTGAACTGTCTTGCCCTTTCACCCATGCAGAGCGCCCTTATTTTATCACCCTCGACCTCTTTCATTGTTATTTTCCCATGGGATAATCCTCAATCTCATCAGGGACCAGCTGAATGCATATCATTCGTGACCCCTTGACGATGTCTTCTTACCGGACGCCTTGGTGCCAACCGATCAGACGATTATTCCAGATAAATAAAAGGGATTGGGCTTGCAAGAGTTTTGAGACATGACTTGGACAGAAAAGATGCGCTCAAAATACTGCTCAATACGCCCTGCAATCTCACCATCCAAAAAACAACTCCCCATTCTAAGTAACGCACTTTCAAGCGAGGACTCAACCAGAGCACGCAAAAGAATGTAGGTTTCACCAAAAGAAGCAAACCACCTTCAATAATGCGGCTCGCTGCTCCCCAGAAACTGTGAGATGCCGCTCAAATTTGGACAGATACAAAGTGCGGAGGAATAAAAATAACAATGACCAACAAATATAAGCACATAGCAAGAACTGGAGAATCACAGACAGCAACCAACTAGAGCCCTCAAGCCAATTAAACCATGATTTGCACTAATCCCATAGGCTTCCGCCATTATAATTACTTGCAGCACTTTTCATGCAGTTACACTGCAAGCGGTGAACTGCAGAACAGAAGCATAACGACAAAGGCAAGTGTTTCACAGCCACCCTACGAAGATCAAAGGAAAGCTTGCAAAGCCCAAGTGGTTCAAAAGATTATCTGTAGCTGGTGGAGCCCTCTCAACTCTCCAACTGCTCCCGCCCAAGCTGAAGCTCCATCAATGAAAGAACCTACCTATAGGCTTCTCTTCCTACAGTCCGAAAATCCAAAACGGCTTTGTTTGAGTATAGACTCTTAAAGATCACAAATGCAAGCCTAGGCAGCCTGAGCTCATACCTTCACTTTATTCTAACAGCTTAGTCTCCAAAACCAAACTCAAGTAAAGCAACTTCCTTAATAGTCTCTTCAAAACGTAAAACCTGAACACGATTGAAAGATATTGCAGCCACATTAGCATTCAAACTTTCACCAGGATGGCGACTGCCACTCCCTGAGCTCAAACCATCATCTTCACAATCAGGCTCCAAACACAAATTTTATTTTTTCTAGCATTTCCACCCGACTTCTAACAGCAAGTACACCCCGTTCCGGACTAAACAGTCCTGAATTGTACAATTAGCATCTGACCAGAGAGCAGAGATCAACATGGTGGCGACGACTCGGTCGAACTTACCGGGATAGACGATGCTGAAAAACTCTCAAGAGGACCTTTAACTTCAAGGCGAACGTTTTGGGTATTCCCCTTGAATCAATGAATCAATGAATATAGCGGAAACTCAGATTTAGAATTCAGATTCGACTAGGGTAATCATACAAATAAGTCCAAATCCCTGAAACACTCCGTTATTCAACTCATCCATCCATCCTCCATAATGCCCAAGTGCGCAACAACCGACAAATACCAATACCATAAAGGAAAAAGGTGGATTTTCCATCCAGAGGGGCGAATCATTGCGGTGATGTGCGAATCATGGTGGTGCGGAGAACTGATATGACGATCGGGGCACGCCAGCGCAGAGGGAACAAAAAGTAGGGCGACTAACGAGGTGCAATCACTAGTGAGTGAAACAATCTGTGACATGAAGCTGGAGCAGCTCGATGCCGGATGAACTGGCCAAGACGCGCGCAGTGGAGTTTATCGATCGGATGCCGTGGCTAGATAGAACGGCCGAGAGTGACTTGGTTACGAGGGCGTTAGTGGCCGGGGATGCCGTGGATCACTTACGGAGCATGACTCAGTAGGAATAGGAGGATTCAGGATTCAAGCGCAACGGCGGAGATGTTAAGGAGGGTACTACGATGTTTCAAATACATACTCTGCAGGTACCGTCAGCATCGGAAGAAAGGGAGGAGAGCGGAAGAGAGCCAGTGACGGCCGGTGGACATGGCCGTTGGGAAGCCAATAAGCGGGTGTTCATCCGAGGATACGGGATGACCAACATACCTTCATGTAAAGTAACTATTCAAGTAAGAAATTCAATACGAAAGGTGCGGTACATAATTGGGGAACAATATGAAGCGCCTCAAATTTGGTAGTTTTACTCGCTTTCTCAAAGCTAACCGAATCAAATTACATTGTTTCCTTCATGGACTCATGAACTTTTATTCAAATATATAAGTTGTTAGGATTTTTTATTTTTTTATTTTAATTTTTATTTATGTTTACCGTAGATTTATAAACTCACGTGATGTTAATAACGCGGACATGAATTCTCCTTACATTAAATGAAAACAATTTCTTCTAAATTTAAATAGCCCCAAAAATGTTTTAATTTCAATAGGCCTTCTTAAAATTTTCAATTATTTTATTCAGTAAAAGAAAAATTTTTTGATTTTTAATTAAAATGATAATGATGTCTAATAATAAATAATATATATAATATAATACCCTATCATGGGCCCTATTTGTATATATCAAGAACAACGAATTACAGTGTGTGTGTGTGGTGTGCCATACCCAGCTCATATTGCTCCAAAGAGCTACAATTTTAATGGTAAATAAAAAATATATACGAGGCCGCGATACTGAATATTTTCACAACAAATACACTTAATATAGTCGGGCTATTCAGAAATACACCCAAAATCAGGATAAGCCAATTTTTTAAAAAAACTTTATAATCCAAAATCCTGCAAAAGACGATACTATAAAGCGAAATGAACAAACAGCTGAAAAAATAGCGTACCATTTAGTTCTCCAAATTATGCCCTGGACTTCAAGAGTACCACACCACATCCATTATGTATAAGAAACTAAAAAAACATCCAAAATAAGTTTTGGGGGGGAGAACCCACCGCTATCAATGGAAATCCCCTCACACTCTTCAGCTCTTTATACATCACCATTACTCTCTCGCCGCACCTAATTAACCTACCATCTTCAGAAACGCTTCAAAACCCATATCACAATTAAAGCCATTCGAAACAAAACCCCCAGAAAAGAAACTAACCTTTTCAAACCCAACAGGCTCCCGACATGAGTGTTTGTTACATAGAAGAGAATTCCTCCACCGCATTAGTGTGAATAGGAACCTAACTGAACCCCCCATCATTGCTCTCAAAACGAACCTCCCACCGAAGAAAACAGTGCTAACGTCCAGCATCAAAAATGTTGAAACAACGCCAAGTATCATAATTATTGGAAAGTTAGCCCCGTTCTGTTCTAAAATTTTAGAGTTGTTACCTACAGTTGAGCACCATAGCCAGACTGTCCTTAGAGCAGCATGGCCATTCAAAAAAGTGTTCTAAATTAGGAATTCTACCACTTTCCTCACATAATCATTAGCACATCGATGACAATCTTCATAAATTTAATCAGCACAGCCATCACCTCCCGAAATGATATGCGATGCCTATAACATGTGCCGCCCCAGGCATCCAATTAAGTGAAAGGAATGCGTCTGACATTCTGTATCAATCTCCATTCCAGTTGCTTGCTCGGAAACCTGAAAATGTTAACCACATATAATGAGCTTACAAAGCCAGCAGGTCACACCAAAGCCTACAACTGAAATCAAAAGCACGGCGATGCTATCAATAGCAGGTCAATCTAAATCAAAGTCATCATCAAATGGTCAATGAGTCTATGCATAGCGGAAATCCACTAGTCCAATAAAACCAGTCAAATGCAGGCACAAGCGTAAATCAATAAAACCAAGCTCAATCAATCATGCGCAATCCTCGAAGAAATCCGTACACATAAACAAATCAAATCGATCCATCAATCAGTCAATACAAATCAAATCATCCGTCAAATCAAATCTTATTCATGAACTCAACGAGTAAGCATCAATAGTCGATAAATTCCTTTCAATAACATGCAAAAAGCAATACGGTGCATAACATAACAATCAGTGAATTCATATGCTAGAAAGGCAATAAATACAAATGCAGAGACAGTAGTAATCAGATGAATCCTAATCAATAGTATCAATGAAATCTATAACATCAATATCTATCACTATAAAGTCAATGCTATCAATGTAATATTTATATTCAACCAATATCTATAACAATGCTACAAGTATCAATGTCCTGGTAACTCTAATCCATGAAATCAATGAAATCGATATCGGGATCGTACATTAAATCAAAGACGATAAATCAGGAAATCCATAAATGCGAATAAAGTAATACATCCGTAATTCCATACAATGGTCTTACAATGTCCAGCTTACGACCAAGCACAAACACTAGTCAATGATCAATAGTGCTGTTGTAGAAATCCATATTGCTGTTGTAAGATATCCGCACGTTGGTTTCAATCAAGAAGAGTCGTCACTCTTTTTGCCCGTCGGCCGCCCGTCGGCATGCAAAAACTCCTTATGGAACCCCAATCGTATAGTGCTGTTGTAGAAATCCAATGGATCGATATTTAAAGGAAAGCCCGTCGGCCCACCATCCTGTACAGTCAATATCTATCTCCAACCAACGTTCAACCAGGTTCCCACTTGTCTTTCAGTATCAATCAATCAATAGTCAATGCAATAATCGATGCAATAAGCAATATTAAAGAAATCTAGAACAATCATATCAATAGTCATACGCATATCAATTCAATCTATCAATTTCGGGAAAATCAGAAATCATACGAAAATCGGGCAGAGTAACGGCAGTCTGTCAAAAATTTACACAAAAATCCTGCAAAAAGGCACAAATTCCAAATTTCTCCAAATTACAAGTAGAATATCCACGACATCAATACAAGACTATTATTCTATAGAATCCAAATCAAATCAAGTCCTGATATTTTTCTATTCAATTAAAATCGCGTAGAATCAATTCCGACCGGTAAAATCATCGCAGAAAATACTCAAATCGTGTACAATAATCATATCTTATAACATACCAAAAGTTGTGCGGTGAAAGTTGTGTCAATAACAAAATCAGGTCAAAAGTTCGACTATCGAAAAACACAAAACAATTCACAACTCGGTCAAAACTCTCAACATCTTTGAAAAACAGAAATAGGATTCGGAGTCCTTACCACGAGATCTACACTTTTACCCACACAGCAGCGTCGGACGAAAAGCGCTCCGCGGGCCTCCAAAACCCAGCTTTTCCTCTCCTTTTCCTTTCTCTTTCTCTCTCCTGCAAAATAATCTCTCGTTTTGAAATAAAAAATGCATTTTCTCTCTCCTCAAAACGCAGCCGGATGATTTCCCATTAATTAAATCATTACTGATCGTCCCGATCGCTCCCGGCCCGACCATGATCGCAAAATCGTACCCGGTACGATCGGAGGTTTACAATCTACCCCTAAGAAAAACGTCCTCGACATTTCACCATACGAGTGGAAATTCCACTTCAGATTCGTCCTCAAATCCGAACTAGTTCAAAACTTCTGAAATGTCAGTCATTTAATGGAGATTGATCAAGACTGTTGACGAATCCTTTCACTATGGATGCCTGGGGCGTCACAATTGGTATCAGAGCAAGTGTAGTGAAAGGATTTGATTGATAGTTTGGTAGAATGGATAATTTCAAGTGCATCATTTTGCATACATATTGAATGACATGTGATTGAATGCATTAAATGACTGTATGGATTTCAACGAGTTTTGATTTTGATTCGATTTGAGTTTTGATTGGACGAATTTGCTTTGTATCGATTTTGCACTCGATCCCTTAAGTGAAATGTCGAGGACGACATTTTTCTTAAGGTGGGTAGATTGTAAAACCCTTAAAAAGCTGATTTTTTTTAGTGCAGATCATCTGTACGAACTGGATTTAGTACTGGACGAACTGAAGAAATTTGTGAAGAAATCTGTCATTTTCGTCTGTACGAACCTGGGAGCGTCGGGACGATTCGTCTGTACGAAATTTATCCAGAGAACACATCGTACCGGGACGAATTGTAGATCGTCCGGGACGATCAGTGGTGATAAATATCGGATTTGAGATATTTTTATTCATTTTGAAGAGAGAGAAAGAGAAGGCAGGAGAGAGAAAGAGAAGGAAGAGGAGAGGAAAGCTTGGTTTTGGAGCCCGCGGAGCGCTTTTCGTCCGACGACGCTGTTAGAAGATTTGTTTGTATCGCTGTAAGGACTCTGAATCCTATTTCTGTTTTCGAAGATTTTGAGTTTTGATATTTATGTGCTCAGATTTGTGTTTTCGTTACCGATAAACGCGCCACATTTTGTATTGACGAAACTTTCACCGCACAACTTTTAGTATGTTATAGATATGACTATTGTACACGATTTGAGTATTTTCTGCGACGATTTTACCGGTCGGAATTGATTCTACGCTATTTTAATTGAATAGAAAAATATCAGAATGTTATTTGATATGGATTCAGTAGAACAATAGCCTTATATTGATGTTGTGAACGTTCTGTGTGAATTTGGAAATTAGTGCTTTTTGCAGGTTTTTTTTGTGTAAATCGGTAGACTGCCGTTACTCTGCCCGATTTTCGTATGATTTCTGAATTGTCTGAAATTGATAGATTGAATTGATATGCATAATACTATTGATATGATTGTTCTAGATTTCTTTAATATTGCTTATTGCATCGATTATTGCATTGATTGATTGTTACTGAAAGACAAGTGGGAACCTGGTTGAACGTTGGTTGGAGATTGATATTGACATGTACAGGATGGTGGGCCGACGGGCTTTCCTTTAAATCATAGACCATAGATCATCGATATAACGATTAGGAGTTATAAGGAGTTTTATATGCCGACGGGCGGCCGACGGGCAAAAGAGTGACGACTCTTCTTGATCGAAACCAACGTGCGGATATCTACAACAGCAATATGGATTTCTACAACAGCACTATTGATAATAGCTAGTGTTTGTGCTTGTCGAGTAAGACCATTGTATGGAAATGCATGTATACTATATTGCATCGTATGGATTTCCTGATATGCATTGATTTATTGATTTCCGATTGATTTATTGATTTGATGGATTTATCGAATTGATTTACTATCGTACGGATTCATTGATTTCATTGATTGATCATTGAGCATTGATATTGATTATTGATTATTGACATTGATATGGACATGGACGACATAGATTCATAGACTCATTGATACTATTGATTCTGCATTGATTTGACTTGCTACTATTGATTTATCGTATTGCTTTCCGATTGATTTGATCGTTTGATAGTATAGATTGGATTTGATTTGATTATTGATTTTCGTACTGCATTGACTACTGATTTGATTTTCGCTGTACAGACTTGATTTCATTGACTATGGATTTCCACATTGCATAGATTCATTGACCATTGATTGACTTGATTTTATTGACCTGCATATTGATAGCATTGCCGTGCTTTGATTTCAGTTGTAGGCTTTGGTGACCTGCTGGGCTAGTTAGCTCATTATATGTGGTTGACATTTCAGGTCCGAGCAAGGCAACTGGAATGGAGATTGATCAAGATTGTTGACGAATCCTTTCACTATGGATGCCTGGGGCGTCACACATAGGCATCGTTATCTTGAGGAGTTGAGGTCAAGATTAAATTTATGAAGATTGTCATGATGATGCTAATGATTATTGAGTCAAGTGCTAAAAGGAACACACAAGAAAGCCAAAAGCACTAAGAGAGTCTTCACAAGGTGCTCAAGAGGGTAACAACTCTAAATTTTAGAACATAGCTAACTTTCCAATAATTATGATACTTTGGCGCCAACCCTCAACAATTTTGATGCTGACGTTAGCACTGTTTCTTCGTAAACGTTCCAAAAGAGAGCCATGATTACCTATATCAGTTATGATACCTCATTCAACACAATGTCATCATAAATTCTCTTCTATGTAACAAACACTCATTGCGGAGCTTTGAAGGAGGAAAAGTGTTAGCTTCTTATTTCATCCACACGAGTGATAACTTTAAAGAGATATTACTTAGCTTCTGAAGAAATAGGAGAATTAGAGCGCCGAGAGAGAAACACTTAATGTAATAAAGAGCTAAAGAGAGTGAGGCAAGTCCATGAAGCGTTATCTTCCACTATTTTGGATGTTTTTTTAGTTCTCTTATTAATAAAATGTGTATGCTTTTTGCTCCAATAAAGAAGAACTCAAATGATATAACTTCACCTGCTAACAATTGCTAGACGTATCCGCTTTACATCATTTTGATTATATATTTATTTTTAAAAAAATGGATTGATCTTTACATCGATTATTGAGGTATCTTGTCGAAATATTCAGTAACTTTGATATATGAAAAATAACATTAAAATTTGTCTTTGACATATGAGTTTTTTATGGCACACACACACACACACATATATATATATATATATATATATATATATATATATATATATATATATATATATATATATATATATATATATATTAGACATAATTTATCATTTTAAATTAAAAATAAAAAATTTTCTTTTACTGAAATAAAAATAATTTAAATTTTAAGAAGGCCTATTTAAAATTAAAACATTTTTGGGCTATTTTAAATTTAGAAGAAATTGTTTTCATTATAATGTAAGGAGAATTAATACCTGTTATTAACATCACGTGAGTTTATAAATCTAACGTAAAAAATAAAATAAAATAAAATAAAAAAATAAAAAATCCTAACCAACTTATATATTTGAATAAAAGTTAAATGGTCCATAAATTTAACAATGTAATTGATTCGGTTAGCTTTTGAGAAAGCCGAGAAAAACTAACAAAAAGAGGCGCTTCAATTCTTCCCCAATTTCCACCGCACCTTCGTCTCCACTTTCTTACTTGAAGGCTTACCTTCTACATGAAGGAAACCCCCTCATCCCGTATCCTCGGATGACCACCCCGCTTTCCTTCCCACCGGCCATGTCACCGGCCGCCACTGGCTCTCTTTCCGCTCCTCCTCCTTTCTTCCCCGATGCTGACGAACCAGCGGCGTGGTATGGAAACATCCAGTACCTCCTTAACATCTCCGCCGTTGGCGCTGCATCCTGTCTCCTCCTCTTCCTACTAGTCAAGCTCCGCAGTGACCACGGCATCCCCGGCCCCTCCGCCCTCGTAACCAAGCTTCTCGCCGTATACCATGCCACGGCATCCCAGATCGCCCTCCACTGCGGCGCCGACATGGCCCAGTTCCTCGGCATCGAGCGCTCCAGCTTCATCGTCCTTGTTTCACTCTCCGTGATTGCACTCGTCGTCGCCCTACCTCTCAACCTCTGCGCTGGCGATGCCCCGATCGTCGATCAGTTCACCCGCACCACCATTTCGCACATCACCGCAGGTTCGCCCCTCCTGTGGCTCCACTTTTTCCTCATGGTTTTGGTTGTCGTTGTTGCGCACTTGGGCATATGTAGGATGGAGGATGAGCTTAGAATAACGAGGTTCAGGGATGGCAATGGAAACCCTAGTGACCCTAATTCTAACTCTGTTGCTATATTCACCATCATGATTCAAGGGATACCCAAAACGTTAGCCTCAAGTAAAGGTCCTCTGGAAGAGTATTTTCAGCATCGTTATCCCGGTAAGGTCTACCGAGTCGTCGCACCATTTGATCTCTGCTCTTTGGACGATCTAATTGTACAATGGACTAAAGTCCAGAACGAAATTTCTTTGTTAGAAGCTCGGGTGGATGCTAGAATTGTGACTGATTGTGAAGATGATGGTTTGAGCTCAGGGAGTGGCAGTCGCATGTGGAGAAAGTTGAATGCTATGTGGGCTGCAATGGTTTCAATGTTAGGTTTTACGGATGAAGAGAGATTAAGGAAGTTGCATAACTTGAGGTTGGTTTTGGAGACTAAGCTGTTAGAATACAAGGAAGGTAGAGCTCCGGGTGCAGGGATTGCATTTGTGGTCTTTAAAGATGTCTATACCGCAAACAAAGCCGTGAGGGATTTTCGGACTGACAGGAAGAAGAAGCCAATAGGTAGGTTCTTTCCATTGATGGAGCTTCAGCTTGGGCGGAGCAGTTGGAGAGTTGAGAGGGCTCCACCAGCTACAGATATCTATTGGAACCACTTGGGCTTTAGCAAGCTTTCCTTAGGACTTCGTAGGGTGGCTGTGAACACTTGCCTTGTCGTTATGCTTCTGTTCTGCAGTTCACCGCTTGCAGTGATAACTGCAATGAAAAGTGCTGCAAGAATTATTAATGCGGAAGCCATGGATAGTGCAAAATCATGGTTTACTTGGCTTGAGGGCTCTAGTTGGTTTGCTGCTGTGATTCTCCAGTTCTTGCCTAATGTGCTTATATTTGTGAGCATGTATATTATTATTCCATCCGCACTTTCGTATCTGTCCAAATTTGAGCGGCATCTCACAGTTTCTGGGGAGCAGCGAGCCGCATTATTGAAGATGGTTTGCTTCTTTCTGGTGAACCTCATTCTTTTGCGTGCTCTGGTTGAGTCCTCGCTTGAAAGTGCGTTACTTAGAATGGGGAGATGTTACTTGGATGGTGAAGATTGCAGGCGTATTGAGCAGTATATGAGCGCATCTTTTCTGTCCAAGTCATGTCTTTCTTCTCTTGCATTTCTGATCACTAGTACTTTTCTTGGAATATCGTTTGATCTGTTGGCCCCAATACCTTGGATAAAGAAGACTTTAAGGAAGTTTCGCAAGAATGATATGCTTCAGCTGGTCCCTGAGCAGATTGAGGATTATCCCATGGAAAAGAACCCTGAAGAGAGTGAGGGTGATAATTTAAGGGCGCCTCTCATGTCTGAAAGGCAAGACAGTTCAGGTTTGAATGGAATTGATGGGCATGACCTTTCAATCTACCCAATTAATAGAAGCTTCCATGTCCCAAAACAGATGTTTGACTTCGCACAGTACTATGCTTTCAATCTTACAATATTTGCCCTAACCATGATCTATTCCTTGTTCTCTCCACTTGTGGTTCCCGTGGGAGCGTTTTACTTTGGTTACCGTTTCATTGTTGACAAATACAACTTCTTGTTCGTGTACAGAGTTAGAGGCTTCCCAGCTGGCAATGATGGGAAGTTGATGGACAGGGTGTTGTGTATCATGCATTTCTGTGTGATATTTTTTTTATTGGCGATGCTATTGTTCTTCTCGGTTCAGGGTGATTCCACGAAGCTGCAGGCTATTTTTACCCTTGGCTTGTTGTTCTTTTATAAGCTATTGCCTTCCAAAACTGATGGGTTCCAGACATCTATCTTGGAAGCAATGCAAACTGTTGATAGCTTAGTTGATGGTGAAACAGACTACGAAGTGTTCTCAAGACCTGAATTTGATTGGGATTTATATCAATCTTGAGGCAAAGGCTTGCTTCGTTTGTGTATGACTAGTTACATATTAATTGTTGTTTTAAAATTTTATTCTCCATAGCATCTACATTCTTTTATTCTGCAATACAAGCTCATTCTAGATCTTGGAACTAAGGTTCCCCACTCCATGGCGGCAATCGAACTTCCTTCGTTCCTTGGAGTAGTATCATTTTTTTAGCTTGAAGTTTTCAGTTTTGGTACCTTACTCTTGTGGAATGAGTTAAATACAAAAGAAATCAGCAATAATACTGTCTTGATCATGTGCTAGTCTATTGTTTAATGCCAATCTTAATCCTATTTCTCGTTAAATGAACTATATCCTCTTTCAGTCGGTGATGAGTTTTTGTCATACTTCTTTTTTGACAATCCCGTAGACATTGCAGGGCTTTTGATGATGCAGTAGATATCTTATGGACAATGCAAAGGTGTTGTTCATTTAGTTTGACATTTCAGTTTTACCATGTTAGACCAGATAACTTTTGAGACAGAGGTTAGCACTTTGAGAAAACTTATCTTAGAATTACATCAACTTATTATATCTCTCGTGTACTTGATTTGTGCTCAAGGTTATTAACCTCTTACCCTCTTGTTTCCTCCGTTTTCTATTGATATGTTATCACCTACAAAGCACATGGTCTTCTGCAATAACTTTTTTACCCGTTTATTGTCTCATTCATGTTAATTATTGAACTGGTCGTTGTGGTATGTCTGACCATGCTATTATAATTCTAGTTAGAGAATTCTGTTAGAATTGCTGTGTTACTCTATTATAATAGGAAAGATATTTCTCACGGGAAGGGTGTTCATTTTTTAGCTAGCTATGCAGTAGAGTTACCAGCGTATGTTATGCTACACTGTAATGCAATTATGTAGTTCTCAGTTTAATGGTGCAAAAGACGTTTAAATGAGGGATTGCTTTATTTATATCCTTTAAACATATAGTTGATGTTGTAATCACTGTAGATTTATTTGCTGGTAATTGTTCGGTGAAAGTGCAATGACTAATGTTCTTTTGTTGAAATTTTACTGATATAAGATGGATGTCTTAAGCTTGTGTAAAGCTACATGTGGTAGAAAATTATCATTTAGGCATTTAAAATGAGTTTTAGTGGCATTAAATACTTATTTTATAAGGTTTTTGCGATTATTTGTTTTTATGAAAGAAATATTTAGAGGTGATTGGAGCTAATTCAGTCTGACAGTTATTAACCGTCAAAGTTTTATAATTTTGGCTGTAGATAGTATAAAATGAATTTCTTAAGCTTGTGTGGTAAATCTTGTAATTGAAAACTATCCATTTAGGCATTTTGAAATTATTCGTTTTACAGACTTCCTCTGGACCTTTAGGTTCTTTAGTGCAGACACTGTTTCTTGATGAAAACACTTTGCTTTAAAGCAATGGAGATTTAGGCTTTGTTTGGGGTGGCTTTCTTACTGTTTTTTAAAGTAGCTTTTTAGTACAATTTTATTTATTTATTTTTGTACTATAAAGCTGCTTTAAGAAGCAGTAAGAAATTTGTCCCAAACGAAGCCTTATTTGCACTATTTATGATGAATTGCTTAATATGATCAGTCTCAGTGAAGAAAATTTAGTAAGCTTAGTTGCTTTTGCAACTTAACCTGGTGTATGCTTCAATCTATCAGACCTATATTTTGGTTATTTTTGTTTGTACTAATGATTCCTAAATTCTTGCAAACTACGAATTAAAGTGCATTTCATGATTTGTTATAATACAGAGGAAAACTTTTTTTTGGGTGTGATTATTGCTGTTTAGAATTTAGGCCGGTTGTAATGATTTTGTTGCTTCTAATATGTTGTGGAGGCTAGTGATGTAGGATTAGGGTTTTAGTTCCTAATGCAATGTATTTAACATGTAAATTAGACTTGAAATTATTTTCTATGTGATTTCTATAAAACTTCTTTTGATGTAAATGGAAAAATATGAAAAAAAATCATGCCAAATAATAATTTAATGGTTGACGAAATTAGACATTCGTTGGGAAATTTAAAGCCACCAAAATCCAAAATGTAATTGGAATTGGCACCGCATTTCATAAACTTTTTATAACCAAGATGATTAAAATCAATAAAAAATGATATTTAATTATGCAAATGGAAATATAAAAGGGTAAGAGATCGTCAAGTTTAAAATTCATGCCCTACACTGGTATAAAGGGATGTCTTGTTCTAAATTAGTAGTCACACTTACACATCACTTTAAGGAATTAACATCCAACCAAACACACAATATTGAATCATTATAATAAGTTAAAAATCCTTTTACATGCTTTTGGTTTCAATATTTATGAATAAAAATCCTCTTAATTGTTTGCCTCGAAAGTCTAGGTTAAAAAAGCTGCAAGCTATGTATATATGAGCAAAACATGATGCACAAATACCCTTAGAAACTACATAATAATCCTTATGTCTATCGTTATATATCCATAGAAGTATAAGAGTGCTAGATGGGACTAACTTGTGAACTTGGCATGATTAAGGAATAGGAGATATCCATGAAATAGCAGTACTCATGCAATTGTAGATTTACATTGGAGTAGGGTTGCATATATCACAAGTCATGCTATAAGAACTACTCGCTATAGAGGTCAAACTAGAACCCTACAATATAGTAACAGAAAAAACCAACAATTATGATACAAATCAATGAACTTAGTGCGAAACCAACAAACTTAATATCAAACCAATAAATCGAGGCTAAACCAACCAACATAGAAACCAAATCAGGGAATTGGAAATAGTCATAGAATGCAATAGTTCTCATGGATATCATTTATAAATTTATGAAATTGAACTAAAATCTTGCTCAAATCATTTATTTTCTTGATGATTTTTTTGGGTGTAAACTTGTAGTTCTCCATCAAATCTACTCATCACATACAAAATTTGGCTCCGATAAATTAAACATTTGATATTCATGTAGTAGATTGAGACATAAGTTACACTTCATGCAATGTAATTCAATAATTATCACAATGCAGCCTATTATGCTAACAGAAGATATCTCTGGAATCTACCATAGTAGTAGACTTAATTTCATCATGTAGAATTGCCAAGCATAGTGCTGGATGCAGATTCACCATGAGTAGATAGAAATATAGAAGAATCCATGGTATTGGTTGCATGAAATAAAATCAAATCACACACATTGAAGATTAGATTGATGCCATACATTTCTAGAATTTCTAATTTACCCAAATATGTTATGATTTTAAATGGGATTGACCTTCTCACATTTTTTTAAAAAGGTTGCATGAAATAAAATCATATCACACACATTGAAGATTAGATTGATGCCATACATTTATAGAATTTCTAATTTACCCAAATATGTTACATGATTTTAAATGGGATTGCCCTTCTCACTTTTTTTTAAGGTTTTTGTAGGAAGTTATCTTATATTCAATTTTCATGATTATCACCAAATATCTTTATGCAAACTAGACAAAGTATTTTTTTTTAATTAAAAAAAAAACATGCAAAGTATGTGATGTAGTGGATCGTCGGAAGAATCGACCTGCAAGAAGGATTTCGATCCCAATCCAGGGAAGAAGAGGAACAAAAGCTTCAAAGCTTTAAAATGTCATAATATTCTTCAATGAGCCATCATACTACAATACTTGATATTTATAAAGCTAAAAGAGCATTCTAGAAGCTAGTAGTAACAAACTAGATAAGATATCCTAAGGAATACTTCAAGCTTAAAATGCTCCGCATCATTCTCCTCTTGCGTTAAAAAGGGCTCAACTCCGTCGAGACACGTTATTGAAAGAGAGGTTGTTGCAGAAGACAGATTCCTGGATCGAAAATTTTGTTTTCAATATTTTCCTCCAATGGAGTGGCCTTTTGGAAGTCCCCAAAACTTTGCAATAATGTCATGTTGAAAGAAGTAAGATCAGCACTTCTTCCAAGGAAATCTGGGAGGACAATCGCAAGAGCATTACGACATTGCTGAGAGAGGTTTCCTGTTATCACCATTACTCGAATGCCAGCTGCTTTACAGTCCTCAATAGCTTGGTAAACTTCTTCACGCGGAGGATGCCTCAGCCCAACCAAACCAGCAAATATGAGATAACTTTCTATAAAAGCATAATTAGAAGGATCAAGTAGAAGTTTATGAGCAGGATGGCCTTCACCTTCATAATTAAAGAAGTCAGCAACATCCTTGGAAGCAAATCCCAGACAACGTAAGGCATTCGTTGAAATCTCGTGAATAGCTTGTAAAATTAGAGATTTTGAACTTTCAGCCAGCCTGACAACAGAACCATCTAGCAACTGAATGTAGGAACTTCTCTCTAACAAACTTTCAACAACTCCCTTTACAAGTAGGGAAATAGTTCCTTTATCTGACTTTACTAACACTTTCATTGATTTGCTAGCCTGATCAAACTCAAGAGTTGCAATCCTTTGTTCAATTCCCTTCCACCATTCACAACATCTCAATATATTGAAAGATGGAGTAGACGATACCCGATATCCTCCTGGGAGCCCCATTTTTCAACAAGAAGTTTCTCATAGACGTTAACCAAGAACTGCTCCAGCTTTTCTCTCCAGCTCCCATATCAACAACACCTGTTCTCGGATGTTTTAATTCAGCTACTTCATTACCTTGAAGACTTAACACCTCAAGTATTTGACTATGGCTAAAACCAATAGCCTCCTCACCGGGCAGCACAAAATTAGAATATGACCCTTCATTGACATTACGTCGAACAGCTTGGGAGCATTGCACAGGATCAGCTTTATCAGTCAAATTCAAATGGAGTGTTTTCACACCTGCAGTAAAAACTTTTCTAGTACGACTACTAGCAGCTTTGTCACAAATTTCCACATCATATGTATTCATTTCAGCAATTCTAAGGGCAAGAAGACTGTGACATACCTCCATAAGATGGGCCTCAGAGGAGATCGTGGGTGACAGCGACAAGGAACTAGGAAGGGTTGGGGAAGGATTAGAAGTAGGAGGAAGAGTAGTAACCGAAGCTGGCGGTGCAAAACATGTCGGAAGATCAAGAAACTGGAGACCCATGGACCCACTGTGCTGAAGCTCTCTCTGTTCTCGAAGCTGTCTATGAAGATGAATATCCTGGTTGATGCTCAAGTAAAGCATTCTTTCCACGAGTTGTTGAAGGTTAAAGGGGTCTCCGGAATCCAGAAAAATCTCTCCTATCACCATGCTGCTTCTTGTTTAGGACTTTTCCCTTCTCTGTACAGGATTTAACAAGAACTTGAGCGTCACAAACGAAGTGAGGATTGCTCTTTGTGAGGATCAATTTCATGATATCAGGGTAGTCTTTGTTTCCTTCGTTGGCTACTTTCTCAATAGTGGTGGAACGCAGGCGCTGATCTAAGAGATCGTCTATATTTGCTTCCAGGAAACGAACAATTCTACAGTTTGAGCTGATTGATGTCCGGTAAGGGGGTAGGGGTTCCGTGGATTTTGTCTTGAAGTATTTCTTATGATATCTTATTTTAATTTGTTAGTACTAGCTTCTAGAATGCTCTTTTAGCTTTATAAATATCAAGTATTGTAGTAGGATGGCTCATTGAAGAATATTATGACATTTTAAAGCTTTGAAGCTTTTGTTCCTCTTCTTCCCTGGATTGGGATCGAAATCATTCTTGCAGGTCGATTCTTCTGATGATCCACTACATCAGTATGCAAACTGACATAATATAAAATAAGCAATGAAATACTATTATACTTTATAAGTAATAATAAAAAAATTATAAATAAGTAATTTCTAGAAGATAGAATGTAAAAGAAAATTCGAAGCAAATATATCACCTAAGTATGATAATTCTATGTGGACATGAAACATTTAGAAAAATGCTCAAATGGCTTAAAGATTAGTCGTGGTGGATTATGTACTTTTAGTTTTAATTTCTTCGATGAAATTTTAAATTTCAGGGTTTTTTTTAGAAAAATTGTTAACAACAAATTGCTTGAATTATAAACATAACTTAACTCTCATCATATTATTTTTTTTATTTGTTGATATATTAAGAGACCACAAATAAAAAATAAAATCAATTTCACTTTTATCGTTCATCATAGGAATAATGTTAATAAATAATCTCTTTGGAGATATTTTATTAATTTCATCAGACCTTTTTTTATTTTTATTTTTTTTTTTTAATTTTTAATTTTTGTTTTTTTTTTTTTATTTTTTTTTTTTTTATTAGTTTCCTCAGACCTATTTACTACAACATGCATGATTTGTTCAACTTCATATTCAAGGATATAATTAATTTTTATTAGAAGTTCATGTTCACATTCAATAATATATTCATATTCTAATTGTAGTTTCTTCATGTATGATCTTATGCTCAATATTTATTTTAGACTCAAATTTTGGCTCTTTCTTAAGTTTACGTTTAGCGGTTTAGGTTCATGAGCACATTCTAACATGGATGCAGATTCAAATCCATCAAAATTAGATCTAAATTTATATTGTAACGGCAAATCTTCTTTAACATTTAAAACATCCTAAAAATAATCTTCATGAACTAAAATTTCGTCAATATGATTAGATTAATCATATATGATTCTTGTTGTTATGTGTATGATAGTTTTATAGTCGGTGATATTGATTTTTTAGAGATATCTCCGAGGAGTCCAATTCCAACAAGGACAATTACAAATCAACTTTCCATATGCTAATGTTTTGGTTCCAAAGACAATTTATTACCTATCATGACTTGTAAAAAGGATTTAATAAGTGCAGATACTTTACAAGTCTAATAAAATGAGAAAACTCAAGGTAAATCCTAACGGATCATAGCTACAGTATTTCGCAAATTGGATAGAGTCAAAACACTCCAATGAAGTTTTAGCCATCCCAAAATTTATCTGTCGTATGTGCCCAGAGCTAGGCACGTCATATTTAGAGCATGGTACTCTATACTAACCATTCAACACCCTACGGCTTATTGATCTTAGCACCTCAAATCTGTAAATCATGGCCTATCATATCACAGGAGTCTTGCCACGTGATCTTCCAAAGTCGACTAGCCATTACTTGGATGACGATTTAGCTGTCTTGATTTGTCTTTCATCTCGTTTGTTTGAACTGCTTTCTTTAATCCTATCTCTGCACCACAAGCTCCAACGTCCAACACCATATATTGATCTTCTGCTTCCTGGGCTACTCATCAATGCTAGGACAATCCAAAGCATCTCGATTTCTGTACCTCAATGTTATATTTCTGACTTACATATTTTGCTCTTCATGGGACTCTACACAGCACATCCTGCTATTCTATTTTACAGTTCTTTGATTTGTTGTCATATACTCATCTTGGCAACCTTGTCAGCAATTTCGCCTATCAACTCTTTTCAATATGGTTATAATGACTTCAAAATCGTAGGAGTGCATCTCTGATCTCTGAATCTTTGAAGACTATTTAGTTGTGCCGAATAATATAGAATATCACATATAACTTGGTGCTTCGCACCCTCTATCATCCCCCCTAGCCTACCACATCAATTAAATTGTTTAGATCCTTGGTGACTTCTCAACTTTTTTTTATCGATAACATAACAACTTGCATAGACAAGGTGATTTCATGCACACACCTATCAATATGTTCTTCAATGTGGCCAATAATCTTTGGCTACTGAGATGATTTCCTACATTATCAAGTTGTCTCCTTGTCTTGCCGAGGTGATCTTTGGCATATGTAGGATGACCTCGGATTGCCTGAGCTGGACCATCTAAGCTTGTGACTGTTCCAAACGTTTGCCTTCTTGTTGCTCGACAATGATGAAGGGAGCTCAGAGAAGAATGAGAGAGTGAAAGGAGACTTCTAGCTTCTTGTTGAGGGATTCATACAACCATCACCTTATGTTTGGAGGTATGGTACAAAACTATTTTATACCAATTAGTAATGTTATTATTATTTAACAACCTTCTCAATTTGCTCGATGACATCGTGAAATGGCTTGATAATTGGTGACATGGATAGTCATGTTTTGATTTCACTTCGCATTGCCAGAAGCCCCTTTTTTATGTTATTACAATATTTTTATGTAGATATTTATTGTCTCAAACAAAATGTATAAGTTTCACTATCTATTTGTAAGATGCTTCTTAATATTTAAAATATCATATTTTGAATTTTTATATTTTCCATCACAGTGTAAGACCTTTAAAATAAAGCTATTTTGAGAATACTAATCATATTCTTTTAACATGCTTGAAAGATTTTTGTTGTCCCTTGAATTCCAACCGACCACAAATTATCTAGCCTTGCAGGTGCAAATACTGTGACACAACATTAACATTGTTTTTGGTCTATGTAAATTCAATGAAACAATCCGGATCTCTTATGATCATTTATAGAACTCTTGGGCATCACAGTATGCGCATCACCATAGGGCAAGCATAGTAGAATATAAATTGTCAATAATAAATATAATATAAAAAACTACATTGGATTTAATCTTATCTTATTGAGATTCATCTCTCTTAAAAGGTATATAGGCATCAACTACAATGCATCTTGGAGCCAACTCTAGGTCTACCTTGAGACCTCTAACCATTTCATAATGTTATAAATATTCAAAATCATTATTGATTCCACAAATATTGCAATATATTATTCTTTCTATTTTCAAACCAGTAAACACAATGCTCTTGCTAAAGCTATTTTCTAAGTGAACAGGTTGACATAAATTTAATGTCTAGACCAAAGAGTGATGTTAATTTTCGGTGTTAACAATAGGAGTGTAGACTAATTTGATATGAATTTGATAACATTAGTATCAATTTTTTAATAAAAGAGCTATCAATTTTAACAGGGTTGGCTATATCACGATGAATATGGTTCTTTGCGATAAAGATAGTAGATTGATTATCACTAAGAAGATTAATTGTCCATTCTATTTTGATCAAAACTCTTTTACATATTATCATAAGCCATTGCATGAAATATAGTTTTCTACACTCATATGCCATTTTGTCTCTTGTTTGTCCAGATATTTAAGTTACCCGCAAACAATTGAGCAATACATAGATTTGGGCTCTCAATCACTATCATAGTTGGCGCAGTCTACACAATAGATTCATACCTCTCAATTTGACCTTTTTTTAAAGACTAACCATTTTCTTGAAATCACCTTCAAATACTTAAAAATTCTATACAAGGCATCCATACATTACTCCCTTCAATCGTTCATAAATTGGTTCACAATACTATCATAAAACCCGATATCAAGCCTTGTATGTGAAAGATATATAACTTTTCAACAAGTCTTTCATATCTTCCTTTATCAATTGGTGTCTTCAGCCTTTCTAAGTTTTGGTGTGTATGTTGGTTCACAACCCAACATACTATATTTATTTAAAAGTTCTATGAAATTTTTTTTGGGAGATATAGATTTCTTGTTTTGATCTACAAACTCCATTTCTAAGAAATATTTAAGGCTGTATAAATCTTTAATTTCAAATTATTGTGCACAAATTTTCTTGAGGACAATTACTTTTTCTTCAAAATTTCCAATAGAAATTATATCATTGTAATAAATAATTAAGATAGATACCATGCATTCTTAGAATTTCTTCACTAAGAGTGTAGTTGGCTTGAAATTCTTAGTAGTTATCGAGTCTTGCAAATTATGTGATTCTCTTGAATCAAGCACATGGAAAGCTTTTTAATACGTCAAAAGATCTCTTTAATTTGCATGCCAAAAAGTGGGCATTTTAGGTGTCTCAAATATATTGTTCAAAGCGATGGTGAAATAGATGGGGATATTATTAGTTTATATTTTTTTATCGGCGTATTAGTTTAATTGAAGTTAAAGAGGCTTTAAAGAAAATGAAGTGTGGAAAAGTGTTGGACCTGATGATATTCCAATAGAGGTGTGAAAATGCTTAGGAGATGAGGGAATTTCTTGGCTTACTAAACTTTTAATATTATTTTTAAGACTAAAAAGACGTGGCTCACTAAAATTTTTAATGTTATTTTGAAGACTAAAAAGACGCCATATGAGTAGAGAATTAGTGTGTTGATTCCTATTTTTAAGAATAAAGGTGATGCACAAGATTGTGCGAATCTTAGAGGAATTAAGTTAATGTGTCATACTTTAAAACTATGGGAGAGAGTTATGGAACATAGGTTGCGACATGACACTAATGTTTCTCAAAATCAATTTGGATTCATGCCAGGTAGGTCTATTATGAAAGTTATACATTTATTGTAGGTTTTATAGAGAAGTACACAGAGAATAAGGAGGATCTACATATGATTTTTATTGATATAGTTAAAGAATATGATAAAGTTTCTAGAGAAGTGCTATGGAGAGTTCTACATAAGATAGGGGTTAATAATGCTTATATTCAAGTTATTAAGGATATATATGCAGGAGATGTTACTTGTGTTCAAATACAAGGTTGTTTGACCCAAATATTTTCCTATTTCAATTGGATTACATCAAGGTTCAGCCTAAGCCCATATCTTTTTGCTTTATTCATGGATGTACTCACTAGACATTTGAAAGAGGTTGTACCTGGTGTATGTGTTTTTGCTGATGGTATTTTTCTTGTTGATAAGACTAGAGAGGGAGTTGGAGGTAAACTTGAATTATGGAGGTCAACATTAGAGTCTAAAGATTTTCATTTGAGCATATCTAAAACTGAATATATAAAGTGTAATTTTAATAGTAATAGATCTAATGGAGGATTGTGACTTTGGGCAATCAAGTTAGGGGTGTCAATTCAGGTCAATGGGTCGGGTTCGGGTCGAACCTGACTTGACCCGACCATAAACGGGTTGACCCTAACCCAACCCGATTTTGCAAACGGGTCAGATTTGTCAACCTGGACCCGACCCGTGTGGGTTACCCGGGTTGACACGACCCGACCAACGAACATCTGCGGAGTGCCGGAGCCAAGCGAAGCAGACGACTGAAGGCTTGCTGAGCGGACGCGGGATGCTTGGATGCGGACGCAGGATGCCTGGACCGCTGGACGCGGGATGCCTGGATGGGCCAGAGGGACGTGACGCCCTGACACGAGACGCTTGGACGGGACGCGGGGAAGCGCCGAGCAGCGGATGTGGGACACCTGGACTCGGACGCAACTTATGATGCGTGATGCGGACACAACCTGACGCCGTGATGTGGATGCGACTTAACACAGACGAAACATGACGGGCAACGCGGACGCAACCTGAGTGACTGGCGGGAAACAGGTCAATTCAGGTCGATCTGCGAGTTGTCGGGTCAACCAGAACCTGACCCGCTTTTTCATACGGGTCAGAAATTCGAACCCTATAAATGGGTTGACCCGAACCCGGATTTTTCCATGTCAGGTATGGGTCGGGTTTCAGGTCGTGTCAACTTTTGACACCCCTAAATCAAGTCATTAATAAGAGCACACATTTTAGATATATTGGGTTTATTGTTCAGAGTGATGGTGAAATAGATTGAGATATTATTAGTAGAATTCAAGTTGGATTGTTGAATCGGAGGAATACATTAGACTTGTTTTATGATAGAAAAGTCCCTCTCAAACTTAAGGGAAATTTCTATAAGATGGTAGTGAGACTTGCAATGTGTTATGAATGTTGGCCATTAAAAGAGAAGCATAATGTTAAGTGTTGCAGAGATGAGGATGCTCAGTTGGATGAGTTGCTTTACTCTTAAGACAGAATATGAAATGAGCATATATATGAAAATGTTGGAGTAGCTCCTGTGGAAGATAAGATTAGAGGGAGTCGCCTTAGATGGTTTGGTCACATAAAATTTTGGCCTTTCAATGAACCGGTTAGGAAAGTAGATGTATTAGATTTAACTTATGTTAAGCAAGGTAGAAGTAGACCTAAAAATACTTGGTTAGAAAATTTTAGAAATGACATTTCTTCATTAGATTTAGATGATAATTTGACTCTTAATAGGACAATGGAGAAAAAGGATTCATGTAGCCAATCCCACATAGTGGGATAAAGGTTTGTTGTTGTTGTGGTGAGACCTGCAATACTTTATGGCACAAAATGTTAGTCATTGAAAGAGAAACATAAAATTAAGTGTAGTGTTGTGGAGATGAGGATGCTCAGGTGGATGAGTGGCTTTATACTTTGAGACCAAATACGAACCGAGTATATACGTGAAAAGGTTGGAGTAGCTCCAGTGACAAATAAGATTAGAGAAGGTCATCTTTAGATGGTTTGGCCACTTAAATTGTCGGCCTCCAGATAACCCTGTTAGGAGAGTAGATGTATTATATTTGGCCTATATTAAGAAAGATAGAGGTAAACGTAAAAAGATTTGGTTAGAAAGTATTAAAGAAGATATTTTTTTATTAGATTTAAATGAGAGTTTGACTCTTAATTGGACACAATGAAGAGAAATGATTCATGTAGCTTATCCGATATAGTGGGATAAAAAACTTGTTGTTATTGTTGTTGTGTTCTCAAATTGAGGGATTGGCTTCATGAATGCTTCTTCAAGTCTCCTTTCAAGAATGCATTTTTTTAACATTAAATTGCACAAAGGCCAATCTAGATCTGTAGGTTATGATGGATGAACCTGAGTTGTTTTGAGTTTTGCCAAATGTACAAAGTTCTCCTGGTGGTTAATGCCACAAGATTGAGTGAAGACTTATACAACCAATCAGGCCTTTTTTGTATCAAAACTCCACTATTTGTTGTGCTTGACCATGAAGAAGATCAAGTGAAGCCTACACCCATTTGGGTTCTTTCCTACGACTAAATTACTAAATTAGTAATCTCCAAATTTGATTTTTTTTTTAGGGTATGCATCTCCTCCATAATGGTTTTTTTCCATTCAAGAACTTTTAGTACTTCTTGAATGTTCGTGGGAATTTGGATAGTATCAAGGCTGATAATGAAAGCTTGAAATTTGGTTTGAGCCGCTTATAAGAGATGCCATTGTGAAGGGATGCTATCTAGACGATCTCATGCATTCTCTAAGAGCAATACGCCAATTTGCGTTGTTCACTGGTTGTTCACTGAGCACATTTTTTAGAAAGATGCTACCTTGAGTAATTTGGGCTAAGTTCGAGTTTTGATCAGGTTCGATGTGTATCAAATATTTTACTTAGAAAGTTTTTATTTTTATTGGTACCCTGAACTCTTTGTTGGAAAGAAGATTAGCTTCATGGAATGATTTATCTAATAAATTGGGTTCTTCTCTCACTCGAGACACATAAGTATAGGCGGAGTATTTTTGACACCCCAAGATTAGTGTTCATTCTTTTCTTGAATGTTAGCTTTGGGTTAATGTTTGATTCTTAAAGAAGGTAGCTTCCATCATTGGAATCAAAGTATTTTTTATTTGTGGGAGAGAAGCACATGTGTCCTTTATGATTTAGAGAAAACCCTTGCAAAAATGACTTGATGACTATAGGATCAAAATTTCCACTATTATGAGAATATGAATAAATGTAGAAAATGAAAAATATATATATAGAAATTACAAATATGATTCTAGCTTGAGGACATGATTATAGTAGTTTTTGTACGTAACTTTGAAACTTGCGGATTCTAAAGTGTGTACAATTTATTAAATAAGTAGCAATGAGGAGAGCATCCCACCAAAAATGTTTCGGAATATTATTGTAGAGCATGAAAGACCGAGCAACATAAAGAAGATCTCCATTTTTTTGTTTTGTAATATGATATTATTATAAAGTATTAACACGAGAGATTTAATGAATTGTCCATTAAGTCAAGAGATGTGGTCCTAATGTGTTCTGAAATACTTTGATATTGTTAGTTTCTTAATTTTTCAAAAATTGATTTTTAATCTTATTATTAAAAAATTTCATGAAAAAATTCTTTTTGTGTTTTAAATTAGGTGACATTCTAACCAATTCAACCTGGTTGTCTTAAATTATTGAAATCTTAGGAAAAGTCTTATTGCATAATAAAACAGAATTGTTATATTCCAATAAACCATTTAGATTTTCTTATCAGATAAAGAAAAAAGTTATGATCTTTTGATGACTTCCTAGATTGACTTGAAGTGCCTTAATACTCTGAGTTTTTCCTTTTGTTAGTCCATGCTTTTACTTCGGTTGATGAAATTGAATTTCGGACATTACAATCAACACTTGGAAATATTTTTCTGCTCTGAAACCATGGCAAGTTTTGTTTTGATTTTTGAGGATAGGGGCATAACTGGATCATTTTCTTTTGTTTATGATTGCTACATTGCGATTGTGGTAGTACGACTTAATATTCCTGTATAGAACTTTTATTTGATTACCAAATTAGAAAATACTTGGGTTGATATGCCAGGAATTGCTTGCTTTTACTTGGCCAAACCTATGGATTAACGAAAGAAAGGCTTGTTTCAATTTTATTGAAGTTTTTTCTCTGCTGCAGAATTTGTTATTGTACACTGACTGTACTAGAAAGGCGAATATTTACATGACATTAAGGTACTAAATTACTAATGGCATCAGAATGTTGAACTTGGACAACAGATATAAGACCTACCATTACTGGAAAATAAAAGGCCTAGTGAGAAGCGGAGTTCAAAACGCTTATCAGGTGATGGAAAAGGAAAGGATGCTCAGAATGCTTTGCGTTTAATGAGAAACAAAACAATATAAGATGGTAAAATCTATGGAAGATGAGCTTCTTGTACCCATCTAGTTCTAGGAAGGTAAAAATCTGTATACAACTGTACGAAGTACATAGTTTCTCTGCTAGTTTATTTGATAGTATTTTTACATGTAATTATGTTCAAAAACAAAGTTCAAATGTTTATTTCACTGAAGTATTTGAATTGTATCAGTGGTGGAAGATTCGGATTGTGATTCAGTGCAAGCTAGTCGATTGACTCAGTGATAAAGATGTTCTGTAAGTCTCTCACACTCAAAACTGGTCTGCACAAAGCCAGATGATATAAATAAAGGGACAAGCTGATGTTAACTGAACTTATTCTTGTTCAGGCCTCTTAGTATCTCACTAAATTATCATACCGGTTCGAGCTTTCTTCCATTGAGTTGCCGCCTTGTTGTAATTCTGCTGGTATGTTTCACAAACAATTGGTTTTTTTTTTTCATCTATGCTGGTGCGTGGAACAAATAGTCATAATTGTTTTGCATAAATTCGTTTCTTAACGCGAGTTCAAAATTTTCTGAGCAATACATCTCAAACAAACTTGTTCTTACATTTTATGGATCATTAACCCTAGATGGATTTCTTGAGGGATTAGTATAGAAATGTTTCTAGAGAAGTTGATAAATTACTCGCTCTTAATATTCTTTGTTTTGTTGCTTGCTAAAGATGACTTCACATTTTTTAATATGCATTCTTTATGTTGGTAGATTATAAGAACCTATGACCTGTTCTATCATCTCCATCTTCTTCTTCTCTATTCTTTTTTGTTTTTTGCTCTGTTTGAACGTGATGTGGATTTCTCTCTGTGGCCTTAATTTCTGTGGTTATCGCTTCGTTCTCCCTTTCACGATTGATGCAGGTTTTACATCTCTTCTGTGGCTTGTTTGGAGAGTAATTGGTTTCTTGCTCTGCATTTTTCTTATTCTTCAACAGCAGGCATGTCTATTTCGATTGATGATATATCTGGTTATGTTTTTTTTTTTTTTTTTTTTTTTTTTTTTTTTTTTTTTTTTTTTTTTTTTTTTTTTTTTTTTTTTTTTTTCTGGTACCAGGGGAGTGCGCCTTTTAGCTGCATACACTCCTTGAATCGGGATTCCAAAGGTTCTTCTTTTAATATATAGGGGTCGTGGCTTGCACAAAACTTAAATTTGGTTCTGAATAAACTTCTAATTGGATGCAAACTTAAAGGATTCAGCTCAATGATCAAGTGGGAGACTTGGGCTTCGTTTTGGACTGCTTTCAATTGTACAAAAAAACTGTTTTAAGATGCAGTAATAAATATGTTTCATTTGAGGTGACTTTCTTAATGTTTTCTAAAGCAGCCTTCTAGTCCAAAAAAATTTTATACTAAAAAATTGTTTTAGAAAGCAGTAAAAAAATCATTCTAAAAGAAGCTTTATAATTACTTCGGGTTAGATTCTTCTTGTAAAACTGGGAGGTTTGCTTCATTTGATTTGCTGTTTTTTTTTCTTTAATTATATTTTCTTTTCCTAAAATTTATTATTAGTTTGCATGCATAATTTATTTTAAGTTTTATACATCTAAGCTTCTAGGATTATGTGATTTTGTACTTGTTGCCTGGTTTAAGTGGTTCCAATTTTCAATTTGTTGTTTCTTGTATAAAAAGTACTAGTTTTTCATATTGATTCTCATCATTTTGTCTTTTTTATCAAATGTGATAAATATTTGTTATATTTTAGATTTTGTGACATGCGAATTCTTTGAGGACCGGACTTGAGCAATGGTTACTGCCTTTAGTGCATAACAGCTCCCAGTATACCTTTTGTTAGTGGGCGAATTATTGTGTCCGGTCACCGGATGTCCGGACATCCAATCCGGTGATGCCACGTCACTCAAATACATTGAGTCCCGATGCATTTTGGTGACGTGGCGACACCGGATTGGTGTCCGGACGAATCCGGACACCAGACGCAATAATTTGCCTTGTTAGTGGGACCTCTATGAATTGGAGACTATTTTTTGGACCCGTGAATTTGTGTGCATTTTACGTTGTTCGTATATCATTTTAGATGTGTATTAGAAAATTAAAAATTTTTAAGACGACTTTCATCCAAATCAGAATGGTTGTTCAATACCATATAATTCTATTCTTCAAAACTCGTTAAGGATGTCAAATTCTTATGAATGGAAAGGCTTTAGGGCATCTCCAACCGAAAAAATCATTTTACACTCTGAAATGTTGTAAAATCAGTTCGGTTGGAGATGATTTTAGGCTTGTAGTATGCTGCACTTATCAAAATTCAAGAGCATTGTAGTGTACTATGTACTATTAAGTATCATGTAGGCATATTTGGTTTAGGAGAAAATAAAGTTGAATTTATTAGGTCCGGTGTAAGGACGTAGAGGAATGTCCGGTCGGAGGAAAAATCCCGCCAAAAAACTCGGTATTTGCTCGGTATTGCTAGGTATTATTTGATAATAACGAGAAATACCGCTCTGTGAAGACCAATATCGAGCTATACCGAGCAATACTAAGTTGTACCGAGTTTTTTCTAGGAAAAACTCGGTACAACTTTTGTACAACTCGGTATTGCTCGGTATAGCTCGGTATAATTCGGTATTGGGTCTTCACATGATGGTATTCCTCGTTATTGTTTGGTATTGCTTGGTATTTGCTCGGTATTTCTCATTTTTTGGCGCGATTTGGCCTTCGTCCGGACGTTCCTCTACGTCCAGTCGGAGGACGTAATAATTTTTCGTGGCTTAGGTTTCATTTAGGACAACTTTCTTAGTATATCTTAAAGTAGCTTTCGAGTACAAAAGTTTTTAGTTCAAAAAAAATTTATATTAAAAGGTGCTTTAGAAAATAGTAAAAAATTTGTCCCAAATGAAGCCTTGTAGACTACTTCGATTTTTGTTAGGGTTTATTAGGAAAATGGTGTTATATTTTTATTCTTTATTTTTAGAACATGATTATTGATGCGGCCAAGATGGAATTGTAGTAATCAGATTAAGTTGGGATGGTGCAACCAAATTAGCATTACATGTTTAATCTCCTATGTTACTATATTAACTATGCGTTCTTATACAATTCATATTAATTTGTTGGTTGGGAGTTTTGACAACTAATTAAGATGTATTAGATTCGAAACTTGCGTATAAATTTTATTGTTTAAAATCATGAATGGTGAAAAAGAGGCTAGTTGAGAAAGAGGTTTATCTATGTGATCATGTTAAGTAAGATGAAATTCATAGTAGACAATGATTCTAAGGAGTTCACAATAGTGACTCAGGATAAGGCATCAAAAGCTTTATTCTCAACATTTGATTTGTGTTTGAAATTCTATTCATTTTGTATGCATGAGTTTAGGTTTTCATTTGGTGATTGGTTTTTATAAACCTAAGAGTATGATGGTCATAATATAGGATAAAGTTAATATGTAGTGTTTCTAACGTTTAAGATATTGGATTATCAAAGGCGAAGTAGTTTTGTGTGATCTAATTTAGGTTTTATTTGGGATAGCTTTCTTACTGTTTTTTAAAACAAATTTTTAGTTAAAAAATTAAAAATTTTTAACTAAAAAATTGATCTAAGAAACAGTATGAAAGTCGTACTAATCAAAGCCTTAGTATTTTTATAGATGATTTATTTAGTTTGTTTAAAAAGGAATGTATTGTAAAATACACGTAATATATTTAAAATATTTTAGAGTTGTTTGAACGAATATAAAATAAATTCAAATAATTATTATTTTTATTTGATTAAAAGTAAAATAAATATAATGTAATTTTAATATAGCAAAGATAATATTTTTGGAGTACTCTTACATTTTCTTTGTCAAATTATATAAGAAGGTGAGAATATGTAACTTTCTATACTTTAATATCAATGCATCCAAATAATTTATATTAAAAAAATATATTTATTCGTTACTTGATAAGGATCCTCAAGTCAATAAGTCGTCGCAATTATTAGAAGAGTTAGTCGGACAAGTATATAAGCAAAAACGAAAGGCCTTCCAGCTGCTGAAATTAAAATCAGCCTTGACCCAAACGCCCAAATGAGGTGACAGCAGACAAAGACATGATGAAAAAATCAGCCGCCTCATTAGCTTTATAAAAAAATGTTCAATATATGTTTTGACCATTATTTTTAACTTATATGATTAAAAAAATATATCTATTTATAGAATTAATATTACTTTTAAATTATATGATGGAAAAGTATTGGTTGGAATTTTGTTATAAATTTTGAGATTTAGATGATAATTAAAAAAGAAGAAGTGAGGGTATATGGGTGTTAAAACATGTCAAGTTCGGGTTCAACTCAAATTCGATTACTCTAAATCTGACTTATTTAATAAACGGGTCACATAGTTGGACCGAAATCCAACAAGCAACCTTAAACTCAAGCTGAAAAGATGTTTTAATTTAAAAATATTTTTATTAACTTTTGAACTATAGAATTACCGTAGGCTTTGGAAAATGTTGGATCAAACTCGAGCTCGAAATTTATCTCAAATTTGACTTGTGAGCTCAATAAACTTAACTCACGAGCTCATTAATGAGTCGAGCCCGAGCTAGCTCATGAGCGACTTGATTCGGTTGCACCCCTAAAGGCCAACACAATCAAAAACATTTTGAATCTTATTTTATCAGAGTTTTGAAATTTCACGTTATACAAACATTCCAACAAAGAAGGCTCGAACAGAAAGGGTATCAGAGGCATCATTCCCACCCGATTTTGCATTATTTATTTGATTACACTGCATTAAACATAACTTGCTTTAATTTTCTAATATTTATTCAAAATTTTGAACAATTCAAATTGCTAATATCACTAAAAATTTTAATGGAGGAAACCAATCATAATATTATTGATACGGCATTACAAAATTAACTTGATCGGGCACGAATCTCAAGGCAAAAGTTAGTTGGAAACTTCAAAAATTAATTCCGGGAGCACCCGAACTCCGATTTCAGCGAGCTTATAGTTAAACTGAGCGTCTCGGAAATATGAATCCAAAGACACCAAGTTCGACCCAATACGAGCCCAAATGAGTCAGAATCAAGGACCCGAATCGCTGTTGGAAGGTTCAGACCGCAATTTGAGTTACTAAACGGTCTCCGATTTTGACGAGCTTATACTCGAATCGAACGGCTCGACGAGACGAATCCAACGAGCCCAAGATCACCGAATTCCGACATCATTAAGGCCTTAAAATGCCCAACGAACGGTACATGATCAAATGATTCGATATTGGTCGTCCATTCAAAACACTCCCAATTCGCCCATGATCTCACGCCTATTTACGGGCTATGCCACTCCAGAAAAACTATAAATAGAGCCCTCATTCTACACAAAGGGGACTCAAGTGAAGAGAGAGAAGAAGAAGAGGAGAAAGGGGAAAAGGAGATTCCTCACCTCCTCGACCACCGCCGGAGCTCTTCCTGCCGCCTGAAGACACCGAAACTCTGCCGGATTTTCAGGAAATGCAGGAATTCTGCACAACTTCCACTCCAGCTGACTACGGTCCTCCTGACCTACGTCGCCCGCCGACTGCAGTCTTTCTAACAAAGCGAATACGTCGATAGTAGCTTTTTGTATTTACATCATGTAATGTACTCCATAAGATGTACATCAGGCTAAGGCCTTCTCCCAAGGAAGGGCCTCATTTGTAATCGACTGCGAATACTAGTGGATTCGTTCAAACTGGGCTAGGCCCCGTGGTTTTTCCCCCTTTTACAAGGGTTTTCCACGTAAAAATGGTGGTGTCTCATAAATGCTAGACCCTCTCTCCTTATCTGATTGAGTGCCAGATTTTCGTACAATGTTAAGACGATAAACTTTATATTTCTCTACCGCCGCGAATACTCCTGGATGCAACAATTATAATATATATATTCAAAGTAAAATATAAATAAATAATTTTAAAAAACATTAATTAATTTTATTTCTTTCCTATTAATGTCTTGTTGTGTTCTATTAATCTGGAGTAGTAAATGCAGATATAATTAGTGGAATATCAATATTGTTATATTACATATATTACGATTTAAAAAACATTAATTAATTTTATTTCTTTCCTATTAATGTTTTGTTGCCACATATAATTAAAATAATATTGTCAATATATATATATATATATATATATATATATAATTCATGTTCTATTACTTTGGAGTCAATATTTAAAATGCGTGGCAATAAATGCAGATATAATTAGTGGAATATCAAATTTATTATAATACAGAAATTACGATTTACGAGACGAAATTGTAGCTCTATTTATTTAAACAGAGAAAGAAAAAAAAGTTTAACAGGAAGGCGTAACGACACAGAGAATGAGTATGCCGCCGGTATTCCTCCTGCTCTGCTTCTTCTCTGTTCTCAATTTCTCGGCGGCGCAGACTCCGATACCGGCCAAATACGACGGATTCGTCTACGGCGGCGGATCGCTGTGGAAAGGCTTAGTCATTATAGAGGCTTTTCTCGACCCGATGTGCCCAGATAGCAGAGATTCTTGGCCTTCCCTGAAGCAAGCCCTAGAATTCTATTACCCTCGTGTTTCTCTCGCCGTGCATCCTTTTGCTCTCCCGTGAGCTCTCTCTTTCTCTCCCTGGCGCCTTTTTTTCTGTCTTGTTATGATCTTTCGTTGCTTCTTGATTAGATTGATGCATGCTGTGTCAGTGAAGTTTTTTGTGTTTGTTTTACTGATTGCTTTTATATTGATTAAATTTGATTTGGGCAAAACGGAAACCAAAAACAACGTAGAACCCTAGAAAACACTGAACAGAAATCTAATTAAATCCCTTTTTTATGAATAACTGAATAAAGCTTTTTTTTTTATTATTTTGTATCGATCCGCTGAATGATTTTTTATTTGCTTTCCCATGAACAGTACAGTTAGAATTGTCAAAGCAATTTTGTCGCATTTTTTGTGATTTTTTTTGGGAAAAATTTTGTAATATTTTCTTATGATTTTCTGATTATTTATTATTATTTGAAAAATCTATGAAAAATGTTTATTTGAGTGGAAAAGTTGGAAAACGGTGATTGAGGTGGAAATCTGTGAATAAAGATTTTACTCGAATTAATTAATATTTTAAATTATTTATATTTAAAACGCTCTAAATATATGAATTTATTGATCAAACACAAATATTTTCCTGCAATTAATTAATTATCATAAAATTGTCAAACTAAAATGATCATTAAATTCATTTTTATTGTTAAAATTACGCTCCCCTGGCTCTATTTGAGTTGAATCTTCAAAGATCAAGCTTAGCTCAGCAAATATGATTGGTGGGCCAAACTAAGCTTTGTAGGATAGATACAAAAAATGCTCATTGATTGCTTGATAAGAAGCCTATGTTCTATTTATTCATTAAGTTAGTTGATATTTAATAAATATTTTGAAAAATTATGTATTTAGAAAATTTCAGGATATTGTATTTAATCCCATATTATTTATTTTAGAAAATGTTAAAGTTAGTATATTAGTAGGTTGCTCATATCTATAATTTTTTTTTTTGTAAACATGTCTGACCTGATATGTTCAGCATAACTTAACTTTTTTATGTCATTCATATTTTGGAATGACTACATTTTAAATATATTTAGAGAATATAGCTGTTTATTCAAATCTTTATCATCAATTCATAAATTTTAAATGACTAAGGTTTCATTTGGGATGACTTTTTTACTACTTATTCGTTTGGGACAGCTTTCTTACTGTTTCTTAAAGCCTCTTTCTAGTACAAAAATTAAAATTTTTCTGCTTGAAAGCTGCTTTAAGAAAAGTAGTAAGAAAGTCGTCCCAAATGAAACCTAAATTTTAAACGTAGAAAATACAATATTTTGTTATTTTTAAGTTATCAATTATGTTTATATCCAAAAAATAAAATAAAAAAAAAATTATGTTTATATGCTACATTTAAATTTATTATAAATAGTGAAACATGTATGAAAATAAATTATTTTGAGTGAAATATTTTAAGTTTTATAAAAAAATTAGGTCAAACTGAGGCTGGAATTTTTTTTTCTTTATTTTGAAATTAGTATAATATCAATTAATCGTGAATTACTCTTTTAATTCAAATGCTTTAAGATTTAGGCTTCATTGGGACGGCTTCTTAAAGCAGCAATTCTAGAACTAGAAAGCTGCATTAATAAGCAGTAAGAAAGTCATCCCAATTGAAGTCTTATTTTGACTAATTTTATTCCCTTATAAAAGTATAAAGAAAAGGATAATTGGCCAATGTGAAATTTTTAATTTTTAATTTAATACTAAATATTTAATAACTAATGTATTTCTATGAAGTTTATGATATTAATCAATTTATATAACGTTGTAATTTTATTTATTTGCAAGTTTAATTTTGTGTGTAAGTCGAGTATAAATAGCTAATCTACGAACCAAATTTAAATTCTAAGATCAATTCAAGTTTTATTAGAATCAAAATTGGTCTACTTTATTGAATCTATGTTAATTGTTTCAAATATCTAATTTAAATAAATATTATGTAAAATAAATATGATAACTATTACATTTTAAATCTTATAATTAATTTATAATTTTTAATTTTTTATTAAATAATAAGCACGTTCATGTAATACTAATATTATATAATGCTATATTTTTATATTGTAATATTATATATTCATATTACTTTTTAGGCATTAATATAAATATTATAATTGGGGTTGTTATTATAATAAGATAATATTAGATAATTGTAGCATATGTATTTAATATAGTGTATAACTTGAGTTGATTTTAGAATTAAAATTTTCAATTCTACGGTCCTTCCGATCTCAATCGCCTGCTATCAATGGTCCTCCTACCTCATTTGCTCGATTATGGTCCTCAGGCCACTGTCACTCTACTTCTGTTCATGGAGCATTGCCCTCCAACTGTGGCTCTTCAAACCTACGTCACCCATTGATTACAGTCGTCGAGCCACCATCGCCTGACTAAAGTTCTTTTGACTTTGGTCGTCTGATTACGATCCCTTAAACCTCCACCTCCCGTCGCCAGTCGCCTGAGGTCCTTAGATCATCGTCACGTGACTACGATCCCTTCAACTTCAGTTGCGCGACTTCGATCCCCTTTGGTCGCATGACTATGATCCCTTCAAATTCAGTCGCACGATTATGATCCCCCGTCGCATAATAATGATCCTTCCAATCATAGTTGCTCGACTACAGTCCATACGACCACCGTTGCCTACCGACTATGTTGCACCGATACACCTATTTATGAAGGCGTGTTGTATATGATACAATGATACACTGATACGCCTCTGATATGGCACCGATACGTGTCGGATACGGCTTTGCCATATCCAATTAAAATACTATTTAATTTCAAAAGGACACACGTATCCGATACGCATGTCCTTTGAAAAACCAAAAGAAATCTAGAATAAAGACGCGTCGTATTTACTTCCGCGGCTACGAGCAAGGTTCTCTCATTTCCGAGATGGATTTGAGTCTCTTGATGATATGTGAATGTTAGAAATTGCTAATCTTTCACTTGATGAGCCTGAATTAGAAGCCAATATGATATAGAAGTTCAAAGACAAACCACTGAAGAAGCTAATCATATTATTCCTTCTAGTGAATAGTTGAAACTTCATGGGCTAGACAATTTATGTTTATGCTTTTGTTGTTGCATTAGACATTTGCTTACTTATATTTTGATATTTGATATTACGAGCTAAAATGCTATAAATGTTGTTGTTTTCATTTTTTTTGTAATTACTAATGTTATGTTTTGATTGCTTTCTTAATTTTTTTGTATAATTTATAAATTATAATGTCGTATATGCTTCGTACCCGTATCCTGTAATTTTAAGAATTGACGTGTCCCATATTCGTGTCGCCGTATCCGTATCGGTGCAACATAGCCTACCGATTGTGGTCCCTCTGACCACCGTCGTATGCCAACTACGGCCCCTCCGAGCTCTGTCATCCGAAAATGGTCCCTTCGACCTCAGTTGTCTGACTATGGTCCCTTCGACCTCCATAGCCTGACTATGGCCTCTCCGGCCATTATTGCACATTATCGGTCCCTCCGACGTCTGTCATGGTATAACGGTTCCTCTAACTAGCATCGCCTAACTATGGTACATCCTACCACCGTCGTCCGACTATAATCTCTCCAACCACCGTCGCCCAACTACTATCCTACCACCCAAATGAACAAGCTAACTTCCGCGAATGTTAAGTTGTAACATTATGTTATTTATTAAATTTGACATGCTAACTTCACCAAAAAAAATAGCATAAATAATTGAAATCACCGATTTAAACAGGTGATTATTATAATATTATTTATATTATATTTATTTTATATAGTATTATAAATTGAATTGATCTAAGAATTGAAATATTATATTATCTATCATAGCTAAACTAATTCTGATTTATATAAATTATAAATCCAAAATTAAGCTCGTGAAATAATAATGTAATATTATATAAATAAAAAACATTATACTATTTATATTTAATATAAATATTTATTAAAATTGGCATGTTAAATTAAAGAAAAAGAAGTGCGATTTGATTGCTCTTTAAACTTTCTTAACATTGGTTGCTTATTTTATAGTTTTCTTCACTCTGTAAATTTTTTCTTATCATAACAATATTTAATTATTTTGTTTTCTTCTAGCTTTGATCTTTTTTTCTTGTATTTCGATTTTGCAGGAACTTTATTAGATGTTCACGATACACACCATTAAGTGTTTCTTAGTGTGTTAATCTGAAATCAATATCTTTTTTCGATGACCTCAGGTATCACAGCAATGCCTTTGCATCGTGCCGTGCACTTCATATTGCACACAATCTAAATGCTTCCTCAACTTATCCGTTGCTTGAGCTCTTCTTCAAACACCAGGTAAAGTTCTTAAATTTTTTGCAATTCTCAGTTCTTACGAAGATTTTGGTCACAGATCCTTGTGAAAGTAGAATCAATTATCTAATTTGTTCAACAAATTCAAATACATAAGAAGCCAGCCTACTAATCTTTCATTTCATAAAAGGTTGTAGCCAAAATCACCTACTCAAGTCAGATATTAATAATTTTTTTACCACCTAGCATTTTAATCCATTCGCTCCAACATCTATATCAACTTAGAATAGTATTACAGTTCACTGCAGGAAAATGATTAATTACCGGCGGCCATTTCCGGCAGTTAAGATAAGTTTTTCTGTGGTTTGAAAAGTTTCCAGCGGTTTTCTGACATTTTTAAAAACGCTGGTAATAGTCGACACCTAAAAAATAAACTAGAGGTATATCCGGGTGTCAGTTTACTGCCGGCATTTCTGACGGTTTATTATTAAAAACCGCCGGTTAAAACCGTCGATCTAACCGCCGATAAACAACAAATTTCCTATAGTGGTTCTAAACTTTAGAATTCATTAGGTATTTTGTTCTTCCCGACTTTGAAGGAAAATTCATTTCACGAATTAGTTGTTTGATTGGCTGTGTAAAAGTAGAGAATAAAGTAAACCTATGCCAAATGAACACAACCAGCTCATCTTGGTTTGTTTGTTTAAAGCTTTGTCTATCAACCAAGAGACATTAGGTTCATGACGTACGTATCTGATGTGCGTATGAATTTGCCTTAATTTATCTAAATGTCCTAAAAAAAAATACAACGAATATCATTTATTTTCATTACATCAAATTCGTGAAGGAAACGAACGGCAAATTAATTTTACTCAACCAATTTGCTTCCAACCAAGCAGAAAAGAATGATATTGGACAAATACTCAAGGAGATAGAAACACGATTTGTAAATTTTTCTTCAGCTAAATTTTGAAAAAGTTATAATTCATGTATTATGAGTGCCTTGATGATACAGGAGAGTTACTACAACGCACCAACTTATTATAGATCAAGAGCTTTTATAACCGATCAGTTCTCTAAGATTGCTGCGGAAGCTGTGGGTAAGGGATCATACTCTGCAATCAAGTCTGGCTACAATGATTCACGAACTGATATGGCAACAAGAATATCCTTCAAGGTGAGCAAATAGAATTATATATGGAGAAAATATGAGGGAGATTATTCTAATCAAAATTTGAACAGAATAGTTTTAAGATGAATTTATTAATAAGAAATAATTACTTAATTAATTTTTATACTGTATTCATCTGGAATTAAGGCTTCATTTGAGGCGGTTTTCTTACTGTTTCTTAAAGCAATTTTTTAGCATAAAAGTTTTTTTTTTTTTTGTTGTACTAAAAAGCTGCTTTAAGAAACAGTAAAAAAGACGTCCCAACCGAAACATAAATCTAATCTTTTTAATGAATCTATTGGTTTTTTTTCTTCAGTATGGCTGTTCAAGGGGAGTGATGGGCACACCTTATTTCTTCGTTAATGGCATCCCATTACCAGACTATGGCTCTGCTCTTGACTTCAAGAAGTGGAAGAGTATTATCAATCCCCTCTTAACAGTGAAGAAATGATTGCTTTGGTGAGGGAAGTCCTCTTATTCTTGCCTGCAGCCTTGCTAATTTTTTTTCCAGAATTTCAAAGTGAAAATTCTCATGATTATGTATCATGGTCATTAAGGGAATGAAGCATTCCTCATGCAGATTTTGAAACTTTCTTTTTGCTTTTATCATATAATCCAAAAATGTTTTTTATATTTGGTATACAATTCTACTTATGTAATTTAAATTCAAGGGCTTCAATGTCCGTCCTAATACAAATTACGTGAAAATATCTTTAAATGTTATTATTATTATAAGACTAAATTTGAGAAACCTATTAATTAGGAGTGTCAATATTTAATATGATATGAAAAACCGATTAGAATCTGACCTGAAAACTTTTTGTCAGCATCAACTCGTTTTCGCAAACGGGTCGGGTTTAGATTCCAATATTTGACCAAAACGATGATGATGGCCTTCTTTTGTAATATTTGTGGCTTTTCAATCCTACCACACTCATTCGAATGATCAACTAGCTATCATGGGTTGTGACTTCCATGCCACTTTTGCTAAGTGTTGTGATGAAGATTTTTTGCATTTTGAGCTTGTTATTCAATATTTAGCACTCGCGGTCCTTTCCTTCCCTCCCTCCCTATGTGAAAAAAATTATTAGGTGCGGAGTGCGCATCGTCCGTACAAGCACTGGGTACCTAGCGGTACCCAGCGGTACCGAGTGCGGGTACCACTAGGTACCCAATGCTTGTGCGGACGGTTCTCCCTCCGCACTCCGCAGAACCGTCAGCACTCCGCACCTAATAATCTCTCCCCTATGTGAGAGTTGTTTTTTTTTTTTTTTTTTTTGTTCAATGCAGAAATATTTTGTTCAAACCCCGTTGTTTTTTGCTTCTTGCTTTTTTTTTTTTGCTTTCATTCTTGTAATAAAAAAAAGATATATTAAAATCTATCTTATTATACACACACTCTCTCTCTCTCTCTCTCTCTCTCCATCTTTACCTCATTTTCCATTCCTAACACTCATAATTCCCTTAAAATATATATCATCACATAACAAAATATTTAAAATACTCGTTGTTTGAACTTGAACACTCACTCTATTCACAATTGATGTGGGATGAAGAACCATTATTCCACTATTTATGAGCTTTCCACCTTGATATATAAATGATTGGCCAGCAACCCTACCATTCAAATAAAATGACTAACTTCAATGATTATATCTTTGATTTGGTCTATGGAATTCTATCCATAATGAGATTTAGGTTTTGTTTGCGACAGCTTTCTTACTGTTTTTTGAAGTAGTTTTTTAATAAAAATTAAAAAGTTTATACTAAAAATTTGATTTAAAAAGAAGAATAACATCCCAAATGAAGCCTTATACGATTTTCAGCAACCCTTATTGGTCAGACCTTTGCTCATCTTATCTTTACAATGCTTTTATCACCTATCTATAGTATAGAGTACTCTATTCTTATTATAATACTTAGCAACTTTGAGCTCTTTAGGAATTAATTCACTTTTAAAATGTATTGGATGAGTTTCTGTGCTATTAAAGTCTCTAAGGCTTTTGCATGTGTGGGATAGGAATTATTATGCCAATGGAGATCCTTTCAAGCTTTATTAAAAACCAAAGGCTTTCAAATCCTCTTTTAAAGGCATTGAGTTCAATTACAACTCATCATATTGATTCAATTAAGGGGGATTAGAAGGGCATTATTTATTTAATGGAAAACGCTCCTTTCAATATCAAGTTGATTGCAAAAGCTTAATTCTTATATGAAAGTTTTGTGCATGCTTCCAACATTAAGATTTTGACTTCGTTTGGGACAACTTTCGTATTGCTTTATAAAGCAGATTTTTAGTTTAAGAAAAAAAAAGTACTTGAAAGCTGCTTTAGGCTTTAGAAAATAATAAAAAGTTGTTCCAAACGAAACTTTTATGGGTTAAAAAAACAACCAAAGTAAAGGGCATGATGGTTTAAAATTTTTTCTATGTTTTGATGAAGATCCAAATATTTCTTAATTTATTAAATGAAAATGATAATCACTTTCCTAGCCTACTTTTTATGTTGAATGATTCAATGATGATAATAATTCTTCTAGTTATATTATGTCAATTAATTTAAGCAAATAAAATAAGCAATAAAAAATAATAGCTAAGTTCAGATTTCATAGATACAAGCATTCATAATTATTATTTTTAAAAGTAATTGAGATGCTTATCAGATGATTGTTATAAGCGGCTAGAGGTCTGTACAATTTACAAAGTAACAAATGTTTTAGGAAAATTTCACACTACAATCTATTCAATAAGGTCTCCTTTTCTCATAACAAGGTGTTTATATAGTCACTCTCTACATCATTCTCAAGATCAATAAGCTCACTTCCAATGAGCAAAAGCTCAGATGCCAAGAATTAAACTATGATTAGAAGAGGATGTCACTAAATAATCACATATAGTAGGTCTAGGGTTGTAAATGAATTGAGTTAAATCAAGTGAGTGCTTGTTCATATTTGTGTTCATTTATTATCAGCTTGTTCACGTTCACTCGAGTTCGATTCGACCTTTCTTGTTTGTGTTCAGGTTTGATTTGTTTAACTTAATGGATGTTCATGTTTAAATTCTGTTTGATTTATGTTCGATTCATTTTGTGCTTATCGAACTTTAAACAAGTGAGCATTATCAAACTTTATGGAGCCTACTAACAAACATGCTCACAAACATTTCTAGCGATTATTTAGAACCACCAAATAAGCATGTTAACGAACATATATAGTGAGTATTTTTTAGCTATCAAATGAGTCCGTTCGCAAACATATATAACAATAGTTTTCAGACTAACAAACAAGTATGTTCACGAACATATCTAGCGTGTGTTTAGAACTACCAAGCAAGCTCATTCACAAACAAATGAATTATAATTATTCTTATAAGAAAGCTTGTTTATGAACATTTTGAACAAACAAAATTGATGATAATAAACAATCTTCCTTTAAAATTCATAACCCCCAAAAAGTAATTCCATAAATATAATTAAGCAGAATCAAACACAACAAATTTTTTATCAACTCATTTATTACTAGTAAAAGAAAATGATAATAAATTCATAAGCAATGTCATATATGTAACGCCCAAATATCAAAATTTTAAAGAATATCTTGTTTTAATCTCTTCATTTACCAACCAGAGCTTCTATGAATCTATCAGTATAAATAAATACAGGGAAAATAATTAAAATTTATACATCAAAATATAAAAATATGTTCATTCCTCAAAATTCATATACAATAGCCAATAGTTCAATTTATTCATTCACCAGTCTATATTTTAACTCTTGATTATAAAAGAATAAAATTAAAATAAATTCAGTAATAAAATAAAACATGAATATCATGTCCTTACCCAGTGGACCCTTTCCTAAAAAATATGTAAAACTACAAAGTGAGCTGAGAGCTAAGTAGGTTACCAAAATCTATAACTGAAATCAATGCAATGTAATATAAATAATATGCATGTAATCATTTAATCACTATCAGTATGAATATATAACTGTAAAAACATGTAACAATATATGGAATAATAACATATCATATGATCAATAAATATTAGTACAACTAGAGCAGTGATCAGTAATCGGGTGAACATATATAAGAGGTCAATAAACTCTATCACTTTTATACCAATTTGTTAAGAATATTTATATCTATCGCAGTTCAGGAAATTTGTATACCTATCATAGTCAAATGCATGTCATACAATGTCTATGTTGTGCCTGTATATCATCTAAATCATATGATTCATATATATATATATATATATATATATATATATATATATATATATATATATATATATATATATATATATCAAATGTCTTTGTATCAATTCTATCAATCTTATCAAATACTTGTATCAATCATAGCATATATCTTATATAAATTATATCATCTAAATTATATGATTTATCATTTATTTCCAATCATATGCATATGCAACTAATATAAGAAAGAAAAGACATGGCTATACGTGGTTTTTTTCTCTGTATCTAGTTATGTAGGCCAATTCTACATGAATCTGTCTCAATTAAAAGTCATTTAGGTCAGGTGACTTTTGTATCAGAAGTCATCATTTCCTACCCATCGACGTATAATATCATATTAATTAATATGTCTCCTAATGCCTCTATTTTTATATTTTTATTTTAAAGGAAAGTTTGTCGGCCCACCCTTCTGTACAGGTTAACATGTCTTCAGCCAACCTAAACCAGTTAATCAAATCTAGCCAGCCTTTCTTACATACACATATTTCCTAGCATATGTAACAAAATAAATATATAATAACACACTCAAGGTTTAATTTATTGTGTCATCTTAATACATGTAAAATTTACATATAAACCAAAATTTTAAAAAATATATAAGAAAATGCAATTTGTTCTTTTTCATATGTATGTATCCATAATGACAAAATTATAATAATTATGCATCTCATATAAGCATATAAAATGATTTTAATAATTAATTCGTAAATTTTTAAATTTATTCAAATTACTTAAATTAGAATATTTTCCCCAAATTATAAAAATACAAAGTAAATATTTAATATATTTCTATCAAAATGCTCATATTGATGATATATATCACATACTAAAGTTATGCCGTGGAATTTTTGTCAATACAAAAGTAATTGTATTTTCGATAACAAAAATACAAATTTAATAAAAAAAACTTCGCATTATTGAAATAAAAAATAAGAAAATGGTTCATTGCAATAAGACGAGCAAATCTCTGAATAAGATCAACAAACGAAAATCGCTCTACGGCATCCAAATCTAACTTTCTCTTTTCTCCCTCAAAATTCTCTCTAATTTTCCCTCAAGTCTCTATTAGCTGATTTGAATCGGGTAAGGGATTTTAATTTTAATAAAGTTAGATGAAGTGGCTTAAGATATTTATAAATAAAATAAAAAATAATATTATACAATTATATAATTTAATCTAATTTTTAGCATAAAATGCATATAAATCTTTTTTTTTCTTAAAATTTATAGAAAAACATCTATAAAATAGCTCATTTTATCTAAATTTTTTTTGAGAAATCAATTTGCAGAACAGACATTTGACGGTCCTAAAATCCTCACTTGTATTCACTAGTAAAAAGTTATCTTTTTAGCATCAGTTAGTAGCAGCGGTAATAGAACCGCTGCTAAAAACTTATTATTGCACCGGTTAAAACCGGTGCCGTAGCACCATATTTTGCAGCGGTTAAAACCGGTGCCGTAGCACCATGTTTAAATTGCCGCAAATTAAAAGAAAGCCCTAATTCTATTTCTGCGCGCGAGAACAAAATCCCGATCCGTCGTCTTTGCTTTTCTGCGTGCGACTCCAGCGGAGCGAAACGACGGAGACCGTCTTGGCGGAGCGGAGCATTTCGCACATACCGCTCGCATTTTGCTCGATCAGTTTTCTCCTCACGCGAAAGGCACCTCTGGCCGACCTTTCTTCACTGTGAGTCTCTTCCCCTTCTTCATCATCTTCTTCTTCTTTTCCTTTGTATTCTTCTTCGATCTTCTCCCTTTTCTTGTCATTCTTCTTCTTATCTTGTTAGTGTAATCCCTAAAATCAGAAAAATGATCAACATTTAAGGGGCTGTTTTGTAGCAGGATTTTGGCCGGATCATTTACCCTTAGATTTCGTTTTGCATTTTGCCGATGTGCTCAAATCCTGCTATTGTTTTCCTTTTAAGTTTGGTAGCAGGTTTATATGCCTTAGTCTTATACCGAGACTAACCGTGAGATTTGGATTTGCATTTTACCGGTGTGCCCTAATCATCTGCCGTGAGTTTTGGTTTTGCCTAGATTTACCACTTAATCAATATATTGTTAATATCTTCATTAGATTGTAAAATATGATTATATCATCTATTGTTATTAATCAGTTTGGATCACTAACAAATTGAATTTGTTTTATTATTGTGTTTTGGATCACATAGAGTGACACTTTTCTATACTTTAAAGTTTGTACATGCAAGTGTTTACTTTTTATCCATTAATAATTCTGATTTACAGGATTTCATGTTTCATTCTATAGTTGTATGGAAATTGGATCTTGGTTTGAGAAGTGGATTGGTATCTTAAATATTATTTCTATGTTCATCGTCTCATATGCATGATATTCAGCCTTACTGATTAGATTTTCTTTCTCATTCCATAAGAAAAATAAAGAAAAATACATTGTAATTAGTGCTTAAGTTGGTCGTCTAATGCAGTATTCCATGCATAAATTTCAAACTTTTGTTCGTATTCTACATGTGGCAAATCGTCTGACTAGACAAAATGGGATTGTTCATGATCAGATAGAGACAAAAAATATTGTTAAGCATCTTAGGAAATTAAAGATATTATATTAATTAATTTTTTATATATATAATAAATAGACAATGGCGTATCAATCTATTGTAATAATATATTGTAATAATAAGGCATAACATTAATAAAGAAGCGCGAAAAAAATCAATAAATAAAGCTTAGATGTTTTAAAAAGAGAAAAGGATTTTGATATCCACACATATATCGATCATATTGATTGATCACGTGAACTTCTTCAATCTAATATGATATCAGAAAATATGACAAAGATATGTTGATTTTATAGATTCGTAAAGTCGTTCATCAAATATAAACGCTTTATAAACTTCTGTAACATAGCTAAGCATATTGGATGATTATTTATTAAGGGATTTAGAACTGTTTTTGTGCAAAAATAGTAATTTTAGAACATAAGAATAAAAGGATTTTTTTTTAGGAACCACGAACAAAGCTCCACTCTTCTTTCTAAGGTTTCAAATGAACTAAAAGACAACAATAAGTAGAGAAATTTGCTAATGCCATTTGAAATTTATAATTCCTTCAAGACAACAATAATTAGAGACTATAGTGATTTATGAATTAATTTTTTACTGACCTAATGATTCTTTATTCTTAGCAGTGACTTGGAAACTCATTTTTCATTTAATATGGATAAGAGTTGGATTACAAAAGCCAAGTGGAGCCGTGATTATGTAAATGGTGTAAATAATTTCATAGAGTTTGCAAGTCGAAGCAAAAATTTGTCAGGGAAAATTTTATGTCCATGCAAGTCATGCATTAATAGGTACTTCCTTTCGATGGAAGATGTGAAAGACCATTTAATTTATAAAGGATTTTTTCCTGGATATGTTGTATGGAATCGACATGGGGAAGAGCATTGTATTATAGATGAATATGCAATGAATGACGCATCTAGGGGCACACCAAAGTTAAATGAAGGCGAAGCTCCTTCTGAGAATATAAGAACAGATGATATGGATGGATTATTAAGAGACATATTATGTCCAAATGATCTAGTTCAAAATCCAGCAATGGAGAAAAGAAAGAGGCGCGCGCACACACATCTTACAACTTGGGATGTCGAGAAACTTATTAATGAAAAATTTCATGAATGGTTGAGAATAACAGTAAGCTTTAAGCTTGATGTTTTTATTTAATATTTAATATTTAATATTTACACTTGTGTAAAGGCTAATAATTTTTTTAGGTTATGGGTGATGGTGGTCCAGAAGTAACAGAAGAAATTAAGGTCCTGGCCAAGGGGCCCAATAAAATTGCACGTACATATAAAGGTTTTTTTATTAATGGATATACCTTTCACATAAAAACCAGAGATGAGAATAAGAAAACTCAGAATTATGGTGTTGTTAATAGCACTGAAATTGGAAACTTCAATTATTATGGGAAAATTAATGATATTATTGAGATAAATTATTCAGAAAAGTTCAAAGTGATGCTATTCAAATGCGATTGGGCGAACACAACTGGCACCGGGGTAAAGCAAGATCAGTTTGGTTACACTTTGGTGAATTTTTCACGTCTTATTCACACTGGTGATAAATTAGAAGATGATCCATTTGTTTTCTCTTCGCAAGTTGAACCAGTCTACTACATTCAAGATCCAAAAAATACGAATTGGAATTTTGTTGTTCGTATAAGGCCTAGAGATGTATATGATTCAAGTATTTCTCGTGGTAAATAAATGTAAGTTGGGATACTTTAATGTTTTCTAATATTTCATGCTTTGTTATATGCAAATCTACAATCAAATGTTTTCTTTAATGATTTAAAGGTTCTCTTAGAATGCTTATCAATTGTACTTGTTTCGAAGAAGTTTAAACGTAGTGAATCTACTTTTGGAAAATTGTATTTCTCTATTTCTGACTCAAACAATATGGTTTTCTCCCATTTCTCAATAAAAGGAAAGCAAAGCTGTAGGGATGTAGGAAACTTTATATTATATCCAACATTATATAGATAATGTTTAGTAATACAGTATGTCAGTATCTCAAGAGAACCATACAACTGTAGAATCTCCAACATGTTCAAAGCATGATCCTTGTAAAATTATGAAGAATACATGCATATTGTGCTTCCAGACATTATTTCTAATTAACTACTTGATGAGTTTATCCTCTCTGTGAAGGATAATATATGATTGACAACTGAAACACACCAACCTGTAATGGTCTACAGTTGGTGATAACAAGTTTAAAAATCTACCTGTCGGTTCTTCTTATTCTTTCATCTGTTTAAAAATTTTTTGATCTTTTAATAGAGTAAGAGTGTTTATGTGATATCATAAGTTTGATGTTATGAATTTAAGCATCTATGGTTCTTCTTATTCTTTCATCTGTTACAAAATTTTTTGATCTTTTAATAGAGTAAGAGTGTTTATGTGATATCATAAGTTTGATGTTATGAATTTAAGCATCTATGGTTCTTCTTATTCTTTCATCTGTTTAAAAATTTTTTGATCTTTTAATAGAGTAAGAGTATTTATGTGATATCATAAGTTTGATGTTATGAATTTAAGCATCTATGTTTCTTCTCATTTTTTTTTTTTTTGAGATGAGAAAGAATGGAAGTTTGCTTAGTGTTGGGGTTAATGATTGATCATAAGTTCCAATTACTGATGTTGGAATTTGTATATGTATAATCATTCCATGTCGGACTTAACAGATAATGATTTAATAAAATAAATCATAACTTTTCAGGTTGTTTTCTCCAAAAGCTCTCATGTGGTTCCATTGGTAGTCAATGAATGCTACAATCCTTAAGGGATATGCTGCAGCCAATGAATGCTTCAATGAAAGCTCTCATGTCGTTAATTGATCCCAAAATCACCTTCTTATTTAATGATGGTTATACACATGTTATGGATCTTGACTATATTGGAAAATTTTTTATACATGTTGCATGCTTCAATAATGTCAGTAAACTTAATGCTGAATGTTTTGATATTATACTACACTTTCAGGAAATGACAAGAAGAAGTACATACAGGCGAGCTAAGAAGGTTGTATCAAGAGGCGGGTCTAGTAGAGGATCTGAAACCCCTTCTACTCCAATTCACCCAGATTCTACTTGTGAGCAAAGTCAAGAGGAGAACGAGTGCAGCGGCACTCAACAATCACCACGTCATTCTACTTGTGAGCAGATTCAGACTCCAAATGATGGGATATTGCTCATAGGTTTGATTTTAATCTTTTCTTTGAGTTAGTACAAGTAACTGTGTAATTATTCTTATGAAAAGTGTTATGCACAGATGAGCAAGGTGTGCCTGTACGTCGTAGGGGGCGCACCACATGCATTGACATACAAAACATGCCGCCAGGTACACGTGTTCATATAGAGGTGAATGAGAATAATGTGCCAAGCAATATTTCAGAGTCCGTCCTATTAGGATCATATCTAGGTGTCATTGCAAGAGATCCTGTACTGGCACCCTTATCCTTTCCAGATTGGAGAAATAAGGGTCTGGAGCCTTTTAAGAAAAAAAATGTTAGCTGAAGTGGAGGTAAGTAAAATATTAAATAAATTTTCAATATTAAGGTTTATGTTATGATTAAGAAAATAGTTGTTTATATTGCAGTCAAAGTTTGCATTTCCTGGACATATACGTCACTGGATTCTTCAATCCCTTGGAGTTAAGTGGCGTAACCATAAGACTAATTTAAAAGCTGAGCATTGGGATTGCCGTCCTATCGAGGAAATTATGGAGTCTGTTCCAGCTGGTGTTGATGCAACACAGTGGTGTCATCTAGTCAATCAGTGGTCACAACCAAAAGATAAGGTTAGTACCATCATTATATTTAATTAAAATTTTTCTAACAAACCAGCTTAGAATTAAAATCATATGTAACAGGAGAGGGCCGCCATAAATGCTGCAAATGCAAAGAAACAGACTTGTCCTCACACTATGGGGCGTGTGAGTTCTGTTCGAAGGCAACAAGAGATGGTATATATTTCAATTTATATAAATTTTATGTTCAGATTTAGTAATTAATTGCCTAATGATGAAATTTGTTGATATAGGCTATCAAGGATAGATTATTATTATGGAGAGTTAATAGATTGCGTAAAGATGGCACCTGGTCATCTGAAGATGCTAATCAGAGATGGGTAATTTTAGTCTCGCTATAATTTTTTTATATGTAATTCATTATTATATTTTGTTTATTTAAAATAAAAATTAACTAAATTTATTATAACATAGATACAAGCTTGCGAGCTTTTGGCAAAGGATGAGCTTACACCAGAGGATGGGAATGTGGAGGCTAACGAAAGGGTGTTCAGTATGGTAATGGGACCTGAACACCCAGGCAGAGTTAGAACCCAAGGTTTTGGAGTAACACCTACACGATATTTCCCTCATAGCACAAATAATGGCACGAGTAGTTGTGGAAGTAATTTAAGTCAAATAGTTAATCTCAAAGAGGAGTTTAGAGAGGAGTTCAACTCATTACGTACTGAAATGAGGCAATTCATGCAAGAAATTCGAATGCAGCATCCACCTCAAGGAAGCTCACAAATGGTATGTAAATTTTCACATTCTAATTTTAATATTGGTTATTTGAATACTAATATTTTACAATCTTCTTATAATTGATAGGGTGGCAATGAAACTTCTTCTTAAAGATGAAGTTATAGAAGAAAGAGAATTTCATTTTGAAGATAACCCATGTATGTGCAAGTTGTTTTGTAATTCTACTTTTTGGGATGTTGCTTAAAAATTTTGATATTATAGATCACAAAACAAGAATGATGAATGATCATTTCTTTTTGAGATTATCTAGTATTATTTTTATTTCTTGGTGGCCATTACATGGTTATTTTAAGCACTTTTCATAGCTCTTATATATTTATGGGGTTCTTAAATCTTAATTGCTAGATTTAAATGCTACTTATAGCGCCATAATGTGTCATCTAGAATTGTTTTCTGCTATTAATGGTTTGTTGTTAGAGTTTGGTTAGACATAGTCTTAAGTCTGATATTGTTTCTTGCATGCAATCAATTAAAAATAAAATATTTGCGAACAAATCTGGGGATTTTATCTCTCAGGATAACCTTTGCACTCAAGTTTGTGGGTTAGCTTGAAGGTGAGGAAGAGTTAAAACCAATTCATCATGATCTCTTTATAAATGAAATAAACTTAGAAGGATAGTGCTTGTTTGCATGGTGCATAGCTTGGTTGCATTGCTATTGTAATTTGTTTATACTTGTTTGCTGATTAATTGCCGTACTTATTTCAAATGACAATTTATCTAGATTTGTATTGATAGTGAATGCTGATTATGTATATCAGCATGTGTTTGCTGATTATGTAGCTTTTAGCATGTGTTTTCGGTGGACATTCGGGTATCATTTTAAAAAAAAAAAATCTGGAAGCTTGTGGCGATTTTAACCGCTGCAAGGCTGCCAGAATAGTACCGGTTAAAACCGCCACTATACTGGATATCGTTTTTTTATTACTTGTAGCGGTTATAACTGGCACTATTCTGGAACTTTGCAGCGGTTAAAACCGCCACAAAGTTCCAGATATCGTTTTTTAACAGGCACTTTTCTGGAGCTTTGCAGCGGTTAAAACCGCTGCTACAGTCGGCATGTCTACCCCGCCGGTTCTTAAACCGCTGCAGAATGTCATTGCAGCGTATTGCAATTGCAGCGGATATGTAGCGGTTTAGAACCGCTGCAAGAAAATTTGTAGGGGTTAAAACCGCTGGTAAAGGTCCAAAATAGTGCTGCAATAGCGCCATTTTCTGGTAGTGATTGACATGTGTCAATTTCTTAAGGATTTGCACCAGTGCAAAAAAGTTATAGAAATTTTATTAAAATTAAAACACAATAATGTCTATCTTATGAGAAGATAGTTTTTAAATTTAACTTATAATGACTCTTAAAAAAAATTATTTGACTTAATTAAAATATGCGTTATTACAATATAACTCGAGCTCCTAACTAGCTTCATATCGAACTTCATACCAAGTAAGTTCACAAGCTTCGGATGATATTTTTCATGAACATAAATAAACCAAACATCCACTACAGGAAAAACGCTGAAAACCGGCGGTCGGACTGGGGACGGCGGCGGTCGGACTGGGGTCGGCGGCGGTCGGAATGGGGTCGGCGGTCGGAGTTCCTTCGTCGGGGGCTGATCGGACGAGCGGAGGAGACGATAGAGCGAGCGACCGAGAGAGAGAAGGAAAGAGTGAAAATGAAATGAGCGGAGCGAGGGGGCTCGTATTAGGGCTTTTACCGGCGGTTTTCCGGCGGTCTAGACCGCCGGAACAAATCACTTATCACCGCCGGTTTGGACCGCCGGTTAATGTTGATATCCGGCGGTTTACCGGCGGTTTATAGACCGTCGGTAATGCCGGCGGTGTATCGTAGCTAAGCCGCCGATTTGGCCGTCGTTAGAGTCCGACGGCGAAACCGCCAGCGGAGCCTTCGGTAATACCGACGGTCTATAAACCACCGGTGCAAACCGCCGGTATTTGCCATTTTTCCTATAGTGATCAAGCTTGTTTATTAAAGCACCGAGTATTTAAAAAATATTCAAGCTTGTTTGAATACTTAATTTAATGATATAAATGAGTTTTTATCGAGCTGAACCTCGAGTAGCTTCTTGAACTCTCAGTTCATTTACAACCCTAAAGTCTCAGTTCATTTACAACCCTAAGTAGGCCTCATGTAGGAATAGTTCATAGTCCTCTTTAGCACTCCACCCTCCTAATTCATTCATAGCTTCTACAGTAAAAGGACTTACTTTAGAGCCAATTATCTTATTCCCTTGACATTTTTCGACATTTGTTTGTCTGGCTAAATGCTCTTAAGTTAGAAGTATTTGTAGAATACGTGAGTGGCATGTCATTATAGTCAAAATCTTCATAAAATTTGTACCTATCATATACAAAAAGTTACACAGTAAAATGTGATAAATCAGAAGAAAAAAATAATTTTATAAATTTAAGAGAGAATAAATTGTCAAATCTAAAATAATTGAAAATTAAATTGAGATTAATGCTACTTGCAACTATCATAAGACTTTTTATAATTGAAGCGACAAACAAAAAATGACCAAAACCCACTTTCTCTCTCCTCCCTTCTCTCTTTCCCTCTCTTCTTCCACGATAAGCCACCCAAATGGTGGAGGACGTAACGGCGCTAGAGCTTTAATGCTTATACACACACACACACACTTTTAGTACCATGGCATCTCAGCATCACATGCTGAATTCAGAATTATTGTAGAATAGAGACTTAAACGTTGCGGCTGCGATTTCTATCACCGATGTGCTCTTAAGCCTAATGTCGTAGTTCTCCAAAGCGCAATGATGCTTAATAGTTCTAACATAACTTAAAAAATTTTATTTTAAAATACATTTTCATATTTTGTTTTGTTACAGTTCATCCTTCATTGGCTAATTCAAGAGCTCTATCCAATCATAGGATTATGGTCATTCACTATGTGGGGATGGATTTCTTTGGCAAGCTCTGTATTAGGAGTGGTCAAAGGACATTCTTATTACTACTATCGAACAGCATTACCAAATGTGCTAAAGTGAAGTCATTGGCCAAGGTGAACATAATTAGTTAATTACTGATATGTCATAAAAAAATATCTTGATCAGACACGAATCTTGAGGCAAAAATCAAGTTGAAAACTAAAAAAATTAAATCCGTGATCACGTGAACTCTGATTTCAGCAAACTTATAGTCAAATTGAGCTTCGCGGAAATACGAACCCAACGACACCAAATTCAACTCAATCCGAACCCAAATGAGTCCAAATCAAGGACCCGAAGCGCTGTTGGAAGGTTCAAACCACAATTTGAGTTACCAAACAGTTTCTAATCATGACATGCTTATAATCAAATCGAGCGGCTCGACGAGATGAATCCAACGAGCCTAAGATCGCCAAATTATGATATCATTAAGACCTTCAAATGTCTTATGAACGGTCCATTATCAAGGGATTCAATATCGGCCGTCCATCCAACCACTCCACATTTGCCCTAGATCCTCTTCCTATTAACGGGTCATGCCATCCTCAAAAAATTATAAATAGCCCCTCATTTCTCTTGAGAGGGGCCCGAAGCAAGAAGAGAAGAAGAGAAGGAATAAGAGAATATTAGGAGGGAACAAACTCCTCGACTACCGCCGCCCGAATTCCAACTAACGTCGGAATTTCGCCGGACTTTCAAATGACGCCGGAATTCTGCCCGACTTTCCAGTGACGCTGGAACTCTGCCCGACGCCCAAATGATGTCGGAATTCTACCCAAGTGAGGCCAGAATTCTGCCCGACGGACCTTCGCTCGTCGCTAGATTTCTACCTGACACCAGACTTATGTCCGTTGTTGGATTTTCGTCGGACATCTGTCCGATGCTTGATTTATATCAATTGCTGGACTTCTATCTAACGTCATCCTTCTAACCTATGTTGTTAGACAATGATCATTTCTACTTACGTCGCCCACCGACGGAGGTCGGCAGACTACAGTCCTGCCGACCTCCGTCGCCCGCCGACTACATTTCTTTTGACTTTCATCGACCACCGACTATGATCCTTCTAACTTATGTCGCCCACCGATTACGCTCCTTCTGACTTCCGTCGACCATCGACTACAGTCCTTCCGACCTCCGTTGCCCGCTAACTACGGTCCTTCCGTCTTACGTCGCCCACCTACTATAGTCCGTCCGACCAAATGAACACGTCAACAGTAGCTCTTTGTATTCTCATCATGTAATGTACTCTATAAGATGCACATCAAGTTAAGGTCTTCCCCCAAGGGAGGGCCTCATTTGTTATCAACTGCAATACTAGTGTATTCATTCAAATTGGGCTAGGCCCCATAGTTTTTCCCCATTTTCAGAGATTTTTCACGTAAAAATCTTGGTGTCTCATAAATGCTACACCCTCTCTCTTATCTAATTGCGTGCTGAATTTTCATACAAAGTTAAGACATTAAATTATATATTTCTCTATCGCTGTGAATACTCATGGACGCAACAATTACATTAACCAAGTCCTAATAATTTGAGGTGTTCACAAGATTTGACCTACCATTCATGATCATCACCTTTACTATCTTCTAGTTTAATAGAATGAAGTTGATTAAATTTTGTTAAGATCATAAGCAACCTAAAGTTCTCTTCCATTAATTACCCATTTACCCTCATACAAATAGATAGGATAAAGTAACTAATAAAATCATCATTAATATCCTTAAACAAACTTTCTCTCAAGAAGGTAGTCAAGATTACCAATTTCTTGGCGAGTGATGGCTAAGTAGGCTGGTATGCATGAGCATATTGCTGACAAGATTAGTAGGTTCTAGTTTGATCAACTCGTGGACACTTTGTGGAAGCTTAGGGAGTTGGGCAATATTTTTTTTTCTTTCCATAACTTGATTCTGGATTGAGCTTACATATTCTTTTAATATTAAGTATTTAAAATGGGAGAGATTATTATGTGCGGTCATCGGACCTTCGGGAGGTCAATCAGGATCGGGCCACATCACTCAATATACAACAATACACAATATTGATGATGTGACACATTATGATTGGTCTCCCGACAGCGTCCGATTATCACACGCAATAATTTCGCTTAAAATGGACAGGTTCTTTTGAGGATTTTGATCTTGACAATAGATTCTCATCGAAAAATCTGATGACTATGATAAATGTGAACGTATCATGCAAAGTCATCACAAAATCAAAATGCTAGAGATGAAAATGAAAATTAGTACCGACAAACTAACTATAAGTTGTATAAGTGAAATATTTCAAAATTTAAATTATTTTAAAGGGTATGCATGCTCTTTAAATTTGTTTAATTTTATTAAATCAGACACAAATGAGGTATCTTAGCACATAGAGCACCAAATTTATCGTTATCATATAGGGCATCATAAATTGGTTATCTTTTTTAGACTTTCGAGTAGTTCAGCTATAAGATAGGATTTAATAAAAGTTGAGGGATTAATATTAAAATTATTTGACATGATAATTAATAAATTATGTAAATTTAATAAATAATTAGATCATTTATTTCAAAATTTAAATATTATGAGAGATGAATTTAAATTGGTTAAATTTAGCCGGATTTAACTTTAATATATTCCATTTAAATAATAAAAAGATGGGCACAAATTTATTAAAAAAAATATTTAAAATCTCCCTCCTCCATATTAAAAAAAGAAAAAAAAAAAAAAAAAAACAAAGAGCCCCTCCATCTTCGGCAGCTGTTGGATAGCTCTATCAACGGCGTCGTACTCCGATACGGTGGCGCGGCACTGCAATTTCCCGAGATCCGATCCAAAGGACCAGCAGACTAGGGTCGAGATTCCCAAACTCAGGGAATCGGTTTGCCAATACTCTCCCACGTCCTGATTCTTGCTTGATAGCGCAGATCAACTGCGGACGCCAAGTGAGAAAGATGGCGCTTTGGCGTAGATTCGTCAGCGCCAGATTTAATAGCTTCATTTATGGTCGCAAGAGATGGTACTCCGTCCTTCCTGGCAGCGGAGCTCCATCGGCCGGCGGCGTTGTTAGGTTTCGTGGATTTATGGTTATGGAAGAACCCTTCCCTGGTGGCAGTCCAATGTTTTGTTACACACACTTAAGATATTTCATGGCTTCGGGACAGGTGCTTACTAATGCATTTGGTTCTTCAAAACCCTGTATTGGCGTAGACGTATTTTGTGAATTGTGGAAAAATGTTTACCCGTCCAGGCCAAGCCAAAACCGAAAGCAGAAGGAAAGGGAGGGGATTGGCGAAAACCTAAAGTGGAAAATGATGGCGGGATTCGGATCAACGAAGCAATCAATGATCGTGAAGTGCGTCTTGTGACTGATCAAGGTATCCCTTGACTTCCTTTTCTTTTTCTATCCTCGGTTGAAGCTTGTTTGGGAATTGTGATGCATGCATTTCATGTTTTAAATTTGAGCTTTATTGTTTCGTGTTGAAATGCACTTCATAAATTTGGTAGTTTAAAACATTTTAATTGGATAGTTCTTGAACATGGAGGTGCATGGAAGGAGATAGGAACATGATATCTGCGATGCGTATATTTAGGTAGGTTTCGGTTTATTCAATTAAATCCAACAGTTTGATAAAATTAAGAGTTTTCGCCATCTTCAACTATTTCGTGCAGACCTAAATACCTCATTGTTATGATTTTCTTTCTTATTTTCGCTAAAAATTTTTATATTTTTTTTATGGAATTGCTTCTTTTGAATTGATTAGTTGCTCTCAGCCTTGAACCATTTTAGGATAGCATAGCTCATTCCTTTTCCACCCCCCACCCCCCCCCAAAAAGGTGAAAAATCGCTAGTGACTCTCCAGCAATTGTTTGTTTGTTAGTGTTCCCTTTGTTGCTGTGGATAAACCCATAAATTAGTTGATTGTTTTTTATTTTTCATCCTTGCCAAGTCATTCTTGGGATTGTATTACTTTATGGTTTTTTTGCATATGAGAATTTTTGTTTTTGAAAGTATTGTATTCTTGGATTAGCAATGACTTACAAGAAGTGGGTTGGTTATTGTGAAACTCAAAATCGAGCATTATTTTGAATGTTTAAGATCTTGAGGTTTGAATATGTGATAGATTTATTATTTCAATTAATCTTTTCATTTCTATTTTTGATATGCATCATCTCTAGAAATAAGTGAGGGTTGATGCATGAGGGAGTGATAGGAAATACTTGAGTTCGCAAGTAACCCTAAGGTAATACTTGAGTTCGCAAGCAAACCTAACCCAAATCGATGAACAAACAGCAGCCAAATGGCTGTCCACAGCAGGAAAAACACAGCAAACTGCTGTAGCAGAAATTTAGAGGAAAACTCCAAGTACAACTTGTATTCCACTAGACACTGAATAAAATAGCAAGATATAATTGATCCTCAATTCGAGAGGAGGATCGATCTCTCCCAAATCTCTGGTAACGCCAAGAGCCCAAAGAAAACCTAAATCTAAGAGATCTCAAATTTCAGCCAAATTCAAGATGATCAAACCCTAGGAAAATCAACTATTTAATGCATACAAATCAAAAGGAAATCCCTAAACAGTCCCTACATTCAAATTTCCATCTCAAAAACGCTTCCTAAAATGCTCTAATGAGACGGTCGGGCCGCTCGATCTCCGCAGGAGGCGAAGATCCCACGCTCTTTGCGAACTGCCGGTCCAGTGGACCGGTCTAACAGGGAGCTTGTATATACAGTCCATTGACATTTGTTGTTGTCAAGCCTTTTTTATTATTGCTGATGTTTTCTCTTTCAACCTCAATGATTCAATATTATGAAAGTGCAATTAATTTCAAAGTGTTGAAGTTATGAGTTTCACCTCATATTTTTTTTCCTTTTAGTCAACATAGCGTGCTTGCTATGATATGAGCATTTTGAAAGAGCGTACAACTTAATGAAATTTTTATTCGTTTGTAATAAGAGCTATTTTGTTTACACTTTGTATTGTTATTCTTTTGTCTAAAAACACAACGTCCTTGAAATAAAAAATGAATACCCATGTCTCCTTAACTGGAGATGGCATACCGTGCATAATAATTCTATATTAATAAGAAGTTGTGTGATGTTGGATTAAGCATGGTGAGTGATTGTTTGGAATCTCTTACCATTTGTCCAGGATTGAGGCTAGAACCTGGTTCAAATCGGTAAAATTACTAAAATAACTTAGTGCACATAATCAAGACCAGCTAATCTACAATCTTGTGGTCAAAGATGATGAATACAACTATTAGCAATATGAGTGGTATCAAGGGTCCCCTAGTTGGCGCAAGATCAGGTAGAAAGATAAGTGGAGGATCATATCTATTCTTTAGAAAGAGTTTGATGTATGACCTATCATAGAAGAACCAGCGAGTACCAGGTTAGTTGCATTGGAGAGAGATCTACCTTGACATGTAGAACTTATGTAAGTATGATGCCTTAGTTGACAAACCTTTTGGACAAGGTTGTCTTTCCAAGAAGAGCTGAGAACTAGGGTTGTTAGAACTTGCATTTTGAATTGCATGAGGTTATTGTAAAATGATTTTAGGTCCAAAATGTAGAAAGTAATGTTGTCGACTTATTCTTAATTTCTTATTGAGATTCTTTAGAACTATTCCATAAGAAAATATAAAATTCTATAAAGCAGTAGGATTATCTTGCATGTTATAGTAATCATTGATTACTATCATTAACTTCTGCTCTTATTTGACAAAGAATAAGATCGTTTATATACATTTATCTAAGAAGATCTGAAAGCAATGTAGGCCCATTAAGGTTCTAAAAAAAGTGTTTGAAATCATTTTGTTCTCATGGTCAAATGACAATGGAAGGTTGAATTGAGTCTGTGAAAAAACTTGGTAGAAACTAAAAAATCACAATTACAAATATTTGATTTTCATTTTGTGTTAGAATATCATTTTTCTAATACATAATCTGAGTCATCTATCTTTCCTTCACACGAGAAAAGAAAGTGAATGATTCATCGGAATCAGTTATAATTGGAATTAGTTCTATGGACAAAAGAATGCTTTAGTGTGTGTAGGCGACTAATATAATTCCTTTCATTTAATATAAGCAAGGGCATTTTGTCCATCTTAGAGATGGATTTGAGATTTGAGTTTGCCACCCTTCTTCTCATTTGCTACATTTAAGAAAAACACCCTCGCTCTTAAGCTTTTAAATCATGGGCGCCTAAAAATTATCTAACATGGGTCTGAATCAGTTATAATTGGAATTAGTTCTATGGACAAAATAATACTCTAGTGTACGTAAGCGACCTATATTATTCCTTTCATTTAATATAGACAAGGGGCATTTTGTCCATCTTGGAGAGGGAATTGAGATTTGAATTAGCCACCTTTATTCCCATTTGCTCCATTTAAGAAAAGCGCCTTCGCTCTTAAGCTTTTAAACCATGGGTACCTATAAGTTATATTTGACATGGGTCCAAATAAGTTATAATTGGAATTAGTTCTATGGACAAAGGAATACTCTAGCAGCATACATAAGCGACCTATATTATTCATTTAATTAATATATACAAGGGCATTTTATCCATCTTAGGGATGGAATTGAGATTTGAATTAGCCAATCTTCTTCCCATTTGCTCCATTTAAGAAAAGCGTCTTCGCCTATGTTACACCGATATGGATACGGCGACACGGATACGACACAATACGGATACGGGACACGCCAATTCTTAAAAATACAGGATACGGGTACAGCGTGGATACGGCACAGATACAACATTATAATATATAAATCATACATAAAAATTAAAAAAGTAATTAAAGTGTAATATTTGAAATGATAAAAAAAATTGAAAGCAACAGCATTTGTAGCATTGTATCTTATAATATCAAAATAAAAACGAGTATTAAATATTTAAATGTCTAGTATAACAACAAAAACAAAAACATAAATTGTCTTGCACATGAAGTTTCAACTATTCAATAGAAGGAATGATAGGATTAGCTTCTTCATTGATTTTTCTTTGAACTTCTATATCATCTTTAATAAATATCATAGCTTCCAATTCAGGCTCATCAAGTGAAAGATTAGCAATTTCTAATATTCTCATATCCTCAAGAGATTCAAATCCTTCTCTAACAACATCCCACATCCTGTTGTTTACTTCCATATAAGTTGGAGTTTTCATGGAGAGAAGTCGAAGGTTTGTATGCACATCCTTGCGTAGGTAAAGACATTCTTGTAATGTGGATTCCTTGCTAGGTTAAAAGGAAGTCCAGATAAGTAAAACATTCTAGCTATTTCTCCATCTAGTTGTTCTCTCATTTGCAAATTAAATGTTTTCTCTAAAGCACTATTTACAACATGTTTTCTTCTTTTTGGTTCATATCCCTCTATTCAGAAATGCCCTTTGTTTACAGTACTGTCATCACTTCTAATTGAAGAAGAGGATGAAGGATATGAAGCATGGGTGCTTGGAAGTGAAATCTATTTTGGAAGCTCTTTTTTACTCATTTGCTTAGCTTCAATGATTTTTCTTTGTAATTCAGCCATTTGTGATGAGGTTATCTTCGGGCATACTTTAATTCCATGACCACTAATCTTTATCAAATGAGCTTTCATTCAATAATATGATCATTTGTATGTGACATTACAATAATTGTATTTGAATGCAATATTGTCATCTCCTTCTGACGTTTTACCTATTTTTATCGCATAACCCCACAAAGGTTTGTTATCTTCAATGTTGGTTATTTGCTGGACTATCATCAGACCCAATTCCTATGCCATTAGAGCTCATTATCCTATGAAGGATCGACACAAATTAAACCACATGAATTTGAAACATGAAATTTTTTAAGTAAAAGTGTAGAGATGTTGCAGATATGCCGGGGGTCCAACGGGGCGCTTCCCCTTGGCAAGGTTCAACCTGTAATGCCATAAATTTTTATTGCAAGAGTAATTTTAAAGCGATACCGACCAGTACCGAGTTCCAGTACCGAGCGATATTGAGTTGCGGTATCGAGCCTGCGATGAAGAAAATGAACCTTCACTGCTCACGTCGCCTTCATTGTTCGCGTCGTCGAGCCGCTTTGTCAACGAAGGATGATCCTGCCGGCTTTAATGCTCGCGTCGTTGAGCCTCTTCATCGACGAAGGATGATTTTGTCCGCTTCTATGCTCGCGTTGTTGAGATTCTCCTTCGACTACAACGAAGAAGACGAACTCCTGTGCGAAAACGAAAAACCTAGCTCGTGAAGGGATACGAGCAGGTAGATGAAATGAATAGGGAAAAATGTGGCTTTGTTTTTTCTATTTTATTTTATTTTTTAATAGGACAAGCGTATCTGATACATGTCCTGTCAAATTTAAATAATATTTTAATTGGACACGACAAAGCCGTATTCAACACATATCCATGCCGTATCGGAGGCATATCCATATTCGACGCGTGTCTGATACAGCATGCCTCGTAAATAGGAGTATCAGTGCTACATAGATCTTCGCTTTTAAACTTTTAAACCATGGGTACCTAAAAGTTATTTGTGACAATGGTAGTGTTACTAAATATCAAGGATTATACTTTGTATTTCATTTATGATAATGGAAGTGTATTTGTTGCTTTAAGGATAACAAAAGGATCAAAACTCGCTTATAGGATAGAAGTGAAAAACCAAAGCAATTCAAAGAGCTCTGTTTATTTTCTCTTCATCTATAAAGTAAACTCTCTTTTTCTTATTGTGTTAGATACGACAAAAGATTAGTCTATTATCTTTCTAGTAAACTATGAGAGAGCTTAAGACCCAAAAGAGTAATGCTCATTTTTTAATCTAGCAACACAACAAAAGGATTGACCCCTCAAAAATCTTTTTCATTCATCATCTGGTTCCATAGACTTAAGTGGGCAGGATTCATTAATTTGATTAAACTTATGCCCCTAAATTGTTCTTATTCTATTTGATTCTAAGTATCAAGTAACTATCGCACTCAATCACTAGAGTGAAAAGTAGTAATTATTTGTCATCCAACCTAGGCTTAGACCTTATTTTTTTGGTTCAAGTGGATCATCAAAGTTAACAACAACAAACAACAACATCAAGCCTTTATTCCACTACGTGGGGTCGACTATATGAATTCTTTTTCTCAATTGTGTCCTATTAAAGGTCAAATTCTCGTTTAAATCTAATAAAGAAAGGTCATTCCTAATATTTTCTAACTAAGTCTTTTTAGGTCTACCCCTACCTTTCTTAATACAAGTCAAATCTAATACCTCTACTCTCCTAACCGGGTCATCGGAAGGCCGCCTTTTTATGTGACCAAACCATCTAAGGCGACTCTCTCTAATCTTATCTTCTACTGGAGCTACTCCAACCTTTTCACGTATATGCTCATTTCATATCCTATCTCTAAGGGTAAAGCCACTTATCCACCTGAGCATCCTCATCTCTGCCACACTTAACTTAGTATTATGCTTTCTCTTTTAATGGCCAACATTCGGCACCATAAAGCATTGCAAGCCTCACTACCATCTTATAGAATTTCCCCTTAAGTTTGAGGGGTACATTTCTATCACATAACAAGCCCGATGCATTCCTCCACTTCAACCATCCAACTTGAATTATGCTAATAATATCCCCATCTATTTCACCATCACTTTGAACAATAGATCCAAGATATCTAAAACGTGTACTCTTATTATTGACTTGATCACCCAAAGTCACAATCCCCTCACTAGGTCTATTACTATATTGAAAGGATTTAGGTATAGGATTGGATATCAAGCTGATAATTTAGTACATATGCCCTTACGCACTCAACTATGTTGAAAGTCAAATATGAGAGAATAACTAAGAGGCTTTCAGCTTCCTTAGCTAGGTCATTTGAGAGCCTAGGCTTAGGATCAATTGATTTCTAAGCCTCTATCATATCACACGTTGCCTTTGATTTGCTTGTGCTTAATCAAAAGTAGAAATATGGATTTCAAAAGCTTTCTCCTAGAAATTTGGACTAAGGTCTATCAAGCCTTTAGTGCTAGATTCCCTAAAAGTTTATGGATGCTTTCTCTCTATGAATTCAGAAAAGATCTTTCTGCATATTCAAGAGGAAGATGTGAAGGAAGCATGCGAAGAATGTTTTTTTAATGAAACTTTACCACAGATTTTGTCAATGTGAAAATACAGTTAATATTGGGATCTTATTCAATGTGAAAGACAACAAATATTTAGAGTTTTTTATTTTTTGTCTCATATGAATGTTTTGATCCGTAAGGATCATGGTTGAGAATTGTTTGATTGTCTTCATCCAAGAAAAAAATGAAATATAATTGACTTAAATCTAGAACAATTATTCAAAATCTTAGGGAAAAGCTTGATTTACCATTTCATGTCTACTTTTTGTGGAAATAAACTAATTCGGGGGCGAGAGTATTTCAATAAAGAAAAGTGTTAAGGGGTTAAATTATAGTTTTCTAGTGGTTGTGAATTATAAGTAGATTTTTTTTTATTGGTGATACATTTCATTTGGATTGATGTCGCATGCAAAATTACGCTTCCATAACTTTTAATGGACTACAATTTGTAAATAAAAATTATGAAAGTTTTGCAAATAATAGGATATCAACCTCAGAGATCAGTCGATTAGTCATCTTCAAACAAATTGTAAATAAAAGCATCAAATAGATCAATTCTTAGGCTATTAAAGAAGAAAATAAAGAGTCTAAAAAGCATATGGGAGGAGGAGCGGATATAAGAGGCTGATAAAGGCAATTGGCTAGACCTTAAATTATTTGGGGAACATCAAGCTAATGCGAATAATAGGATATATTCTAGTTTTTTAATATTGTGTATTTCAATAAAGTAAAGTGTTAAGGTGTTAAATTATGGTTTTATAGTGGTCGCAAATTATAAATGAGTAGATTTCTCCATTGGTGATACATTTCCTTTAGATTGATGTGATATGCAACATTGAGCTTCCATAACTTTTAACGGACTACAGTTTAAAAAAAAAAAAATATAAATTTCTTGCAAATAATAGGATATCCACCTCAGAGATCCATCGGTTTGTCATATTCAAACAAATTGTAAATAAAGGCATCAAGTAGATCAATTCTTAGGCTATTAATGAAGAAAATAAAGAGTCTGAAAAGCATATGGGCGGAAAAGCGGATACAAGAGGCTAATAAAGACAACTGAGTAAGCCTTAAAATATTTGGGGAACATCGAGCTATTGCGTCGAGCCAATATGAGTAATCTTCTATAGAGTAGTCCCCTTTTTCTATGAAGTAATTGCTTACTAATATTTCTCCTTTTTAAAAAACTTATATCATAGATCCATCTCGTGAATAATGGTGAAGTGAATTCTAGGTTCCTTCAGAGCCCTCAAAAAAGATAGTTTTTGTGCTAATCATATTATGTCTAATTCAGGTAATATCCAATCTATGATGGAAATTAGGTTAAGCAACTAAACATTCATATCCAAGTTGAATTACCCCACCTTCTGCATATTGTAAGTAAAAATAGCTCCTTATCAACTATGCATCATGTTACTTTCAGGCATAGTGGCACATTCCTATACCTAGATTTCCTTTTGTCTTTTGTTGGGATGCCTAATTTGCTTAAATATAATTTAAGGTTCATTTTCTAGTTTGTTGGTTCAAGCCATTTCTCCTTTTTGTGCAACACATTTTCCAATTCTTCTGATTTGAGAACGGTTCTTCCTTTGCAAACACGTTTTGGTTAGGAATTACAAAGTTCATTTTAACCTCGATCCACCCTCTTTGGCTTTATTAGCAAGCATGTCATGGTGGAAAGACCCAATATGTCTTCCTTTTTTGCAACAAAATACGTTCAAGCAAACCAATGATTTAAATAGCAATATTGAGCACGCATAAGTTATTTTTTTACCAATTGAATCTATGGGTGTAGTCTTGTAATTCATTTATTGGCATTGGGGACCTTAGGAAGTAGTATTGATCTGGCTAGGATGTATTTTTAATCAGAAATAATCTCCATATTATTCGTATGTGATCACTTTGGATTAATTTTGTATAGTCGATGGATTAAATTGGAGCAACATGATATACTATGAGATTAAATTAGCCATATACAAATAATCGGACAACTATTTTGAAAATTACTAATATATTTAAATTTAAAATTATAGAATATATTATTTTTGTATGAATTTTTTTTTATTTTTTGGTCACAATTTTACATTATTGGATAATTATTGCATCATTATTATGTCATTTATATATTATGTCATTCGGGTCAACTCCAGTCAAACTATTAAATCTTGAACCTCTCCTTCTTTTGGTTCTATCTCCGGTCTAATTTTCAAAACCTTACATATAACACCTAGAAATAAGTGCAGTGCTTGCTAATACTGCTATTAAGAATGATTTCTAGGATGGCATTCTCTCATGCACATCTCTCATCTTGAAAACAATCAATAATAATAATAAAAAAAAACCCCATGATGCTCATTCTCTCATGCACATCTCTCATCTTGCTTATATTTTAGTTACAAAATATTAGAAATGATGATTTGTTTTTATTAGATTTAAATGAGAATTTGACTCTTAACATGACAAAATGGAGAAGAATAATTCATGCAGCTGACTCTACGTAGTGGTATGACTCCACATAGTGGGATAAAGGTTTCATGTTGTTGTTTGTTGTTCTATCTTGCTTATATTTTAGTAAATCAGCTGCTCATATTTCCTCAGCTGTGACCTTGCAATTCCTTCTCTTCTAATTGATATAATTTCTTTTTAATCTGTGCTACCCGACATTATTTGTAAACTGAAAGGTAAGCCAAACATTATTTATACTATAGCAATGTCATATTTATCCTCTTGCTTATTCACTTTTGCAGATCTATATAGTCATGATTTCTAAATGAATCTGACACTTCAACGAGAATGCTAAAGTCTATCCAAATTCTTCTGTTGATTGTATACTTGATGCTGACTACACGCAAATCATAGATAGAAAATATTAGGATTATCTACACAAAATATTTCTGGTCTTATTTACATTGCTGTTTCGAACATTCCATTTAATTTTATGATATGCATAGCGAACTTACCTGTTGTACATAGCTTTCTTATTTGCTTGCAAATGCTTTTGAAGTTCAACAAGATTATAAGTCCAGATTGCTGGGACTAAATGAGCTTTGACTAAAGTGCTCCTCTTTTTTTCTCACTAGACATTTGCAAGAGGGTGTACCTTGGTGTATGCTTTTTATTGACGATATTCTTCTTGTTGATAAGACTAGAGAGGGAGTTGAAGGCAAACTTGAATTATAGAGGTCAACCCTAGAGTCTAAAGGTTTTCGCTTGAGTATATCTAATACTGAGTATATGGAGTGTAATTTTAGTAGTAATAGACCTAGTGGGGAGATTATGACTTTGGGCGATCAAGTCATTAATAAGAGTACACATTTTAGATATCTTGGATTTATTGTTCGAAGTGATGGTGAAATAGATGGGGATATTATCAGTAGAATTCAAGTTGGATGGTTGAAGTGGAGGAATGCATCGGGTTTGTTGTGTGATAGAAAAGTCCCCTCAAACTTAAGGGAAAATTCTATAAGATGGTGATGAGACCTGCAATGCTTTATGGTGCAAAATGTTGGCTATTAAAAGAGAAGCATAATACTAGTTAAGTGTTGCAGCGATGAGGATGCTCAGGTGGATGAGTGGATTTACCCTTAGAGACAAGATAAGAAATAACCATATACGTGAAAAGTTGGAGTAGCTCCAATGGAAGATAAGATTAGAGAGAGTCGCCTTAGATGGTTTGGTCACATAAAACGACGGCCTTCCGATGACCCGGTTATGAAAGTGCTAGAGATATTAGATTTGACTTATATTAAGAAAGTTAGAGGTAGACCTAAAAAAACTTAGTTAGAAAATATTTGAAATGATCTTTCTTTATTATATTTAAATAAGAATTTGACTTTTAACAGGACACAATGGAGAAAAAAGGATTCATGTAGCCGACCCCACCTAGTGGGACAAAGGCTTGATGTTGTTTTTGTTGTTTTTTTTTTTTTTTTTGAATGAGGAATACTACAGTAATGATTGCTTTCTCCATAAAACCCCTCAAATGGGGAGATGTTTTATGGAGAATCTCAGAAACTTCCAGAATATCCTATGATAGCATTATATAGGTAACAAGTACAAGCACCATTTAAGGGTGCTCTCTAAATGGAAACAACAACTTAAATTGTCCTTCTTAACATGCTAACTGCTACCTGTTCTTAAGCGTCATTAATTCTCATCAGTTTTTCTTAGTTATTTAAGAGATTTAAAGGTAAGCATAGGTCATTAGAATGAACTTCAAAACTTTCTAGAGCCTGAAACGGTTTCTCCCATTCATTATGCTTTGTATAGTATTTAGGCAGATAAAATCTGTCATTTACCCTATCCTTTCTGAGCTTGATGAACTTGTGGGCATCCACTAATGTCATAACTTGTTTTCATTAGGAATTTGGGATTCTGAAATTACTTTTTGAAGTCATGAATTTCAAATATGAGTTAGTTGATTATTTGAGGAATGGGATATCTCGTTATTAGATTTGACTTATGTTAAGAAAGTTAGAGGTAGACCTAAAGAGACTTGATTAGAAAATATTAGGATTGATCTTTCTTTATTAGATTTAAATGAGAATTTGACTTTTAACCGGACACAATGGTAAAAAAAGATTCATGTAGCCGACCCCACGTAGTGGGACAAAGGCTGATGTTGTTGTTATTGATATCTCGTTATCTAATGCAATTTGCAGGGCATAGAGTTGTCTCAATACAGGAAGCACTTTATCTGGCAAGGAAGCTTGATCTTGACCTGGTTGAGGTAGATTATTCACTTTTCTTTATCTATATCTGCGAAGCATGTCTTTTTCATTTTTATTACTATTATTTTTTTTAAAGTGGGCTTCTTCATGTTAGCTCATGCTATTTAGTTTGGTCAAATTTAGTAATTTCTTGCATGTTTGAAGCTATTGGAGGTTTAATTGTTCTTCTACAGTTCCGTTCCAGCATTCAAATTACTTTAACAGAAAGCTTATGTAGTGATCAATTGATCTGAGATTTTTTTTCTCCCTCCCTGAGGAATCTTGTCAGTTTATAAAAGCAGTGTTTTGCAAATTCTTTTAGTTGGGCGCTCTTAGTGCGCAAGTTTTGTTGTAGGTAGTCTAGATTTTTTAGCAGGTTTCATTTTCTTCTGGCTTTAGGAAATTTGGCAAGGATTAATGGTTTGTTGCTGATTATTTCTTTTCTGTTGGAATATAACTTTATTATTGGGTGGGTGGTAACTTGAGTCTGACGTGTTTTCTTTTACTTAATTATCCATATTTATAATGTCTCTCAAAGGATGATCAGTTATTTAAGCTTCACATAAAATTTTCATGACTTTATAAGAAAGATTGTTTTTCTGCATGCTATAAAAGTGAGCTAAGCTAAGCACTTGAGTTTTCTTTGATAAACTAGGTAGAGTAGAAGCATGATCTGGGTGTAGAAGCATGCACTCCCCCTTCCTTTAGGCGAATGCTTCCCTCGCATTATATATATATATATATATATATATATATATATATATATATATATATTATATATATATATACACCACACAAGTTTGATCTAGTTTGCATTTTTTTTGTAGATTTATTACGGCAATTCTTTGCTTTATTATTGCTTTTGTTGCTTTTTTTTATATTTTATCAGTTTTTTAGTTGATCTTCGGTTTTATAAGTCTTTTTATTGTGGTTCTTTTTGTGTTTATTGGAAAACTCTTGCTTCTTATTACTCACGTGGTTGGTGTTTTTTATATGTTACTGTGCTGCTTTGATTTGTGCTATTTTTCATGCAAACCTTTATTATGTTGTATCATGTGTATTATTTTATGCTCATGTTTCAGTGTGGCGGTTGCCGCATTTATTTTGACTCAATAGGCTATCACTATCAGGTCCCCAATTACATCATGTTTTAATCTTGATTGTAAATTTTTCAGGTCCAAAGAAAAGTAAAGGTTGAAGGTGGGGCGCAGTCAGCTGTTTTCAAGCCAGCCGTTTGCAAGCTTATGGACTACTGCAAGGAGAAGTATAAACAAGATATGAAGGGAAAGGAGCGTGCAAAGAGCAAGGTAAGATGTATTCTTGTCCTCTTTGTCATTGTTCATGATCCTAGTTAAACTGAATGGAAAATAAGAAGGGTTCACAATGAATTATTTGAAATGGGATGTGCTTTCCCTTCTTGTGGTCAATTTACTTTGTTTTTCTTTTTGTTAAATTTCTATGTTAATTAAACTATTCCTTCTTATGTGAACCTAAAAGTAAAAGTTAGGCCATTGTTTAAATATTTGTTTGAGGATCTTTTTTCTTTAAATCAATGTATTTGTTGTTTAGAAAATAAAAAGAGTTAGCCCTAAAGTAACATAGCTATAAGTTGTGCAAATAGATTTGAGAAAAATAGAGTTACCATCTCATGCAACAGTAAACAACTAATGAATGAGCAATGAGGATTAACAAAGTCAACATCAATTAGCTGGGAACTATGTTGCATCGATACGGATACGGTGACACGGATATGGGACACGTCAATTATTAAAAGTGCAGGATATGGTATGGTGCTGGCACTACATTATAATATATAAATCATACATTAAAATTAAGAAAACAATCAAAGCATAATATTTAAAATGAAAAAAAAAAGTAACATCATATTCAGTCTGGTAGCTTATAGTATCAAAATAAAAGTAAGCATAAAATGTCTTGCAGAACATCTAAAAGGTAAACATAAATTGTCTAGCACATGAAGTTTCAACTATTTAATGGGAGGAATGATAGGATTAGCTTCTTCAAGGATTTATTTTTTGGACTTCTATATCATCTTCAATAAATGTTATTGCTTCCAATTCAGGCTCATCAAGTGAAAGATTAGCAATCTCCAATATTCCCATATCATCAAAGGACTCATTCATTTACCGCAAGATCCCACATCTTGTTATCTCCTTCTATATAAGTTGGAGTCTTTCTTGATAGAAGCCGAAGGTTTGTATGCATATAAACTAAATCTTCAGCCTATTGTGAAGTAATTTTGTTCCTCTTCATTGATTGGATGAAATAGTATGTGCTCCAATTTCTTTCACGAAAAGAGGAGGATGAAACCTGAGTAAGATGTTTTATGGCGATTGTTTGAAGTAAAGGAGCTGAAGCTCCATGAATCAACCACCACATCTTTGGATATGTTCTCCACATATCATGCAAAGACTCTTGGTCACCAAAGTCTTTTTATTAACCAAAAAATTTAACATGCCCTATATTGATAATTCTTCTCTCCTTATTTGAAAAATAACGCTTCAAATATGTCTTTCTCATATTTGTAATTTCAAAATCTTTCCGTGGAGAAACTCGTTGATGATCCTCTTAAAGTCATTCTTTATTTGAATATATTCAAATAATATAAAAATAAAATAGAATTAGATAATTATTGATCAACAAATTATGATTTAATAATGAAAGAAATGTGAAAATTTATCTTAGATTTAGTGAGTGAGCCCAGCAATATAGAGGTATATTATTTTTGCTCCACCTATGTTCCAGAATGATATAAATAACATCCAAAAAACTTTAGACTTCATGAAGTGTCTTTCTCTCATGCCTATATGTGATTTCTTTATCCTTGGCACATCTCATAAATGAGATATAAACAAGAGTTATTTGTATCTGTCACTCTTAACATCTTATAAATTGAATCATTGAAACTTAGTTGTACTCATTGTCATCTCACCATAAATCATCTAAAATCTTCTCTTTTATTTACCTTGCCTTTTTAACATCATATTTCATTTTTTTAATTTTTTTTAATCATATCATTATGACTATAATTGAGGAAAAAATAATTTTAGCTACAACAAACATTTTCAAATTAGATAAATCATCAAACATAGAGATTCTCATGGAGTAATTCATAATAAAATTTCTATTTACAAATGCATCTCCTACAATCACTATGATTTAATGGCATTTATTGCAAATGAATTCATTTATCTCAGTATTATTAGCTACACAAGTATTTTTCAAAGCAAGATTAAGCATATGCCAACACATGGCATCTAAAAAATGTGAGGATATACTTGCTCCACAATTAGGCATGCGGCTCTACATACTAGTGTATTATCAATAATGAATTAGATGACATTTTAAGGTTCAACCATAATGATTACTTATTTAATCAAATTAGAAATGAAGAACTTATTTTTATATTGTCTTTCACAGTTTACCGCTTTGATGAACATAGGGTTGTTTTCTGTTACAACCATGAAGGTGACAAGTTGTCTTCTTTGTCGATAACTTTGTTCTCATGGCATTGTAGCCAGGTGGCACATAACTTGAGAGGTTGTTATTGCAAGCAAAAGTAAATGCATTTTGTAATGTGGATTCCTTGCCAGGTTGAAAGAAGGCCAGCTGAGTAAAACATGCTTGCTATTTCCCCTTCTAATAGTTCTCTCATTTGCAAATTAAATTATTTCTCCAAAGAACTATCTGCAACAGATTTTCTTCTTTTTGGTTCATAGCCCCCTTCCTAAATGGTCATTTGTTCATAGTAATATCATCAGTTCGAATTAAAGAAGTATATGAAGGATATGTACTTGGAAGTGGAATCTTTTTAGGTAGTTCTCTTCTACTGTTCAGCTTCACTCATTTTCTTTTGTAATTCAACCACTTATGATGAACTTATTTTTGGGCAAACTTTAATCTCATGATCAACTATCTTCAATAAATGAGTTTTCACTCTATAGTATGATCCTTTGTATGTGATATTACAATAATTACATTTGAATGCAACATTGCCACCACCTTTAGAAGTTTTTCCTAACTTCTTCACATGATTCCACAAAGGTTTGTTATCTTCAATGTTGGGCTCCAATCTCATGTCCACCGCCACTAGAGCTCATTATCCTACAAAAGAATCGAAGGATCGATACAAATTAAAGCTTCAAAAGTTAGATAATCAATTGATCCAGGGAAGAGTTAAACAAGATTTATCCTAATAACATAAACAAATAATATGAATTAAAATTGTAAGTTTATGTAGTATTTATTAAACTTACAAAAATAGTTGTTTCAATCATTCAATCACTTACATCAATATCGCAATAATATTTCACCGAACTGCTGCAACTCTTAAAGCACTTTAAATAATAATCTTCCTAAACAGCTATCCACTTTACTCCACTACATGTTGCCAATAATATTTTAGCAAACTTCATGTTGCCTATAATTATATGTAATTCATCATAATATCTATTTTGGTCATTCACCCAACTCTTATAAATGTCACAAACATTTTTTACCAAACAAACAATCATAACTTTTTCAACACTCTTGACTTTAATCTTAGCGTGACTTCACCAAACAATTATTCACTTTATCAACAATACAACACATCACAACAACATATAACATATCACAACAGAAAATAATGCTGCAAAATAGATATTAAATCTAAAACTAAGATTATTTGCTAAATAGAAATTAAGGACTCTGAGTGAAAAGGTAGAGAAATAATGGATTGATAACGAGAAAATTATGTATTTATCAGAAAATAAATGAAACTAAAAGGTTGAAGGATGACAGAAGATCAACTTGCGGAACCAACAGATTTGGAGAGCTGTTGTTCTAAAAAAGATTTAAAAAAGTTGTTAGTACAGTTAATAAAAGTGTGATTCTTATTGTCTCTCTTGTACTCCTATAAATTCTAGAAATATTTTTTTCTACAAGTGGCATCAGAATTATCATCCTTATATCATTGTTTCAAAGATGCCTAAATATGGGATTATTTGTTGTAATAATTATGAGCTTTATGCATATGCACTCAGAATTCAACATGTAATGCGGTATTGCATATAAAACCTTAGCTAGATGCAAGTGGAAGTGAAATTTTTAAGTAAAAGACATGTATTCCTTCTCTAGTAAAAAACACAATGAATGTAAAACACAACAAAAAATTAAACCAAAATGAAAATAAAATGATGAAATAGATTCAAAGAAACTACTAAGAAATCCAACCTTTTCATATATATGCTCATTCCGCATCCTCATCTTTGCTACACTTAATTTAATATTTGCTTCTTTTTTAGTGGCCAACATTCAGCACCATAAAGCACTGTAGGTCTCACCACCATCTTATAGAATTTTCCCTCAAGTTTGAGGGGAACTTTTCTATCACACAACAAAACCGTCCACTTCAACCATCTAACTTGAATTCTACTAATAGTATACCAATCTATTTCACCATCACTCTAATATCTAAAACGTGTGCTATTATTAATGACTTGATCACCCAAAGTCACAATCCCTCCACTAGATATTTTACTACTAAAATTATACTCTATATATTCAATTTTAGATCTACCCAAACAAAAATTTTTAGACTCTAAGGTTGACCTCCATAATTCAAGTTTGCCTTCAACATCCTCTCTAGTCTTATCGACAAGTAGAATATCATTAACAAAAAGCATGCACCAGAGTACAACCTCTTGCAGATGTCTAGTGAGAACATCCATGCCTAAAACAAAAAAGATATATGATTAAGGCTGATTCTTGCTGTAATCCAACTAAAATAGAAAAATACTTGGTCAAACCATCTTGTGTTTGAACACAAGTAACAACTCCTACAAACATATCCTTAATGACTTGAATATACGTATTATTAATCCCTTCTTTTTCTAGAACTCCCCATAACAGTTCTCTTGCAACTTTATTGTGTGCTTTCTCTAAATCAATAAATATCATATGTAGATCCTCCTTATTCTCCCTATACTTCTTCATTAAACCTCTCAATAAATGTATAGCTTCGATAGTATACCTACTCGGCATGAATCCAAATTAATTTTGAGAAACATTAGGATCACGTCATAACCTGTACTCAATAATTTTCTCCCAAAGTTTTAAAGTATAACGCATTAACTTAATTCCTCTATAATTCGCACACTCTTGTGCATCACTTTTATTCTTAAGGATAGGAATCAACATGCTCCTCCACTCATCTGATATATTTTTAATTCAAAATAATATTGAAAAAGTTTCATAAGCCAAGAAATTTCTGAATGTACTTCACTTGTACTAAATCCCTTACTTCTCATATCTATTTGCTTGACTAACTTATATGTGCATAATTCGTCCTCCTTAGTATCTAATCTATTATACAAATTATTAAAAGTTAAATTCTTTGCATTACATATTGCTTTTTTAGACTCCTTATGGAACTCTTTTTATATTTCCTAATTGATGTGAATCAAGGTAGGAATTGCAATTAGAAATTAAAATGAAGATTATTCAAAACATTATCATCACAAATTTAATTACCAACAAAAGTCAAGGATTAAATCGTTCAAAGTAATTAACTTGCTTAGGCGAAGATATGCTTTTGAGTTTACCAAATCAATCTAATCATTCAAAGATAAAAGAAACAATTAAATGCTCATAACGACAATCCCGCAATTAATAATAAAGAAATTCACCTTGAGAACCTCTCTCTCTCTCTCTTGTTCACTCTTGGGCTTAAGCGGAGAATAAGAACCATGCAAGGATGAAGAGCACCACTATGAAGAAGGCGATGGAAGACTTTGTTGCCGGAAAAGTAGTCACCGGAGAAGATGGTGGTGGATGACGTCTAATGATTGTCCAAGTGTAGCCACGAAATCGTCGGTCAAAGATACTTGCGAGGATTGGAACGACTCGCTCTAGGTATTCTTCGACTGTGGTTTCGTCTTCAAATCCGACGTCGAAACAAGGCGAGCGTAGGATATCGATGCTCCCGTCGGCGTGGAAAACTAGCCCCCACTCAAGCTCCGGATCCGCCATTCAACATTGAGGCGAGGCGGGGAGGAAGCTAGGGAGGGTCGGCCAAGAACTAGGGAAGAACAAGAGAAAATTCTGAAATTTTATTTCAGATTTCGCTAAGTATGGAGGGAGAGATTAATGGTAATGAAACCTCCAAAAATTTGAATTAGGAGGGGGCGGGTATTAAGGAGAAATAAAGGGGGGGAATTAATGGGTGCTTATGTGGCAAGTAGAGAGAGAAAAAGGTAGAGGGGTGGCCGGCCAAGCAAGGAGAAAAAAAAGGGGGAATTTGATTAATTAGTGGGCCCCAAGGTGTTAATTAAAATCTGAAATTTAATTTCAGATTTTAATTAATTAGGGAAGTTTCATATGAGAAGGGGAGGGAGATTTGAATTTGAATTTGGATCATTAATCCTCAATCAATTGATTACTAAATTTGAGGAATCAAATTAGGAAAGCAACAATGGGGAATTAAGGGCTGGAATTCAAACTTCCCCAGGCATGGAACCGGCGGGATTCCTCACAGGGAGAAGGGGGGGGGGGGGGGGGGGGCGGGGTTCCTGGACGGTGGGCTGGATTGAGCCGGCGGCTAGCACAGCCGGCGGCAAGGGCTGGGCAGGGGGAAATTGGCGGGTCTGAGAGGGAGATGGTTGGTTTGGCTGTAGGGGGAAGGAGGCGGGTTTGCGGGTATGGTGGTGGGGAGGAAGAAAACAGTAAACAAAATAAAAAAAACCAAGAGCTCGCCGGAGCGGGCTGTTGGGTATTTCGGATGGAGCCTCTCCTAGGTCTCCTCTTTTTCTCCCAAGCTCTCAAGCAAGAAGACAAAAGAAAATTCTCAGAAAATTTCATTCATTCCAAACATTCATTAACCTCATACAACAAGAAGAGACCCCTTTATAAAGGTCTCAAAGCATGAAAAGAAAAAAGACTCATATGCCCCTTGGGCTACAATAAATACTACACCTACATAAGGGCGAAAACGTCACTAGTACATGAAAATAAAAGATACATGAAATAAAATAACATGATAACATCAAAAGTATAAGCTCCCGATCGTAGCCGTCGATCTACGATTCCTTCGCCGATAAACCTGCCTAAAATGTCTGTCGATGACCTCATCATTCTCCCCGGGTGGGAGAAAACTCGACCCCGTCGAGTGAGCAGCTCTGGAACTCTCGTACAACTCCAAAAGGTCTGGGTCTAGGATCTGTAACTCCTCTCGATCCACCCAAGTGCCCTCCGTTGGTGGTGTCCCTTTCCAGTGTACTAGGTACCTCCGTCGTCCTCCTTTCGTGGAAATGATCTCATCATCCAGTATGGTTTCTATTTTCTCCGCAGTAGGTAAAGGGGGCAATTTGGGAAGTGGAGCTGGGCTGGGGATCTCACTAGGTGGGTTCACACAAGGCTCATTTGTAAGTGGGTTGTGGGGGTTAAACTCTGGTCCCTCGAAGGCTACTAAATCTTCTATATTAAAAGCAGGATTGATGTTAAAACCTTCGGGGAGGTCCAGCACGTAAGCGTTGCTATTTATCTTAGAAATGATTTTGAACGGTCCGGCACTTCTCGCATGCAATTTCTTTGCGAATCCGGGAGGGAAACGCTCCGAACGGATTCGCACCATCACAAAGTCTCCGACCTCGAATTCTTTAAACCTTTTCTTTTGATCAGCAATTAATTTGTATTTGGCGTTGCTTTGTTCAATTTTCATTTTGATTTCCTTATGCAATTCCTGTATGTGGGATGCAAATGCAGATGCTGACTCAGACACTCTAACTCTAGGACTCATGGGAAGCAGGTCTACGGGTTGTCGAGGTAGGTATCCATACACAATTTCAGCAGGGCTCAGACCAGTGGTTCTATTGACGGAGTTGTTGTAAGAAAATTCAGCAATAGGAAGCTTGGAATCCCAATATCGTATATTTTCCCCTACTAAAGTCCTTAGAAGATTTCCTAAACTTCTATTAACCACTTCTGTTTGTCCATCGGTTTGGGGGTGGAAGGCGGTAGAGAATTGCAGTTTGGTCCCCATTTTATGCCATAAAGTTTTCCAAAAATAACTAGTAAATTTCACATCTCGGTCTGAAACTATGGTTTTAGGCAGCCCGTGAAGTCTCACAATTTCGTCAAAGTACAGTTTGGCTACTCTAGAGGCGTCGAAAGTCTTGGAGCAAGGGAGAAAATGGGCCATCTTAGAAAACCTATCGACAACTACACAGACTCAGTCATGTTTCCTAACGGTCTTGGGTAGCCCTAAAACAAAGTCCATGCTGACGTCCTGCCAAGGTTGGTTAGGCACGGGGAGGGGTGTGTAAAGGCCGGTGTTTTGTTTCCGTTGTTTGGCCAGCTGACAGGTGTGACACCGCCTTACTAATCTACTAACATCCTTCTTAAGACTTGGCCAGTAAAAACGATTCTCCACAGCTGCAATTGTTTTGGCCTGACCAAAGTGATCCGCTAAACCTCCAGCATGCAATTCCCACACAAGAAATTCTCGCAGTGAAGTTGTGGGAATGCAAAGTTTTTGAGCCCTAAACAAGTACCCATCTTCCAGTAAAAAATCTCCTATGATACGCTTGTTTCCAGTTGTTAGTTTGGAATAGGTTTCTCCAAAATCGGGGCAGTCCAAATAGTTTTCTTTAATTTGCTCAAAACCAATCACTTCAGTCCTCATCTCACGCGTAACCATCATCCTACGACTTAGTGCATCCGCAGCCTTGTTTTCAGAACCAGCTTTGTGCCTAATGGTGTAAGTGTATTCTTGAAGGAATTCAACCCATCTTCCGTGTCGGGCATTCAGTTTTTTCTGGGAATTGATATATCGTAAAGCTTCGTGGTCAGAGAAGATAACAAATTCTTGGGGAAGCAGGTAATGTCTCCAATACCTGAGGGATTGAATTATGGCGTAGAATTCCTTATCGTAGGTGGAGTATCGTTGCCTGATATCATTTAATTTCTCATTGAAGTAGGCAACCGGGTGTCCTTCTTGGGCTAGTACTCCTCCTATTCCTATACCAGATGCGTCGCAGGTCACTTCAAAAACTTTCGAAAAGTCGGGTAGACACATGACTGGTGCTTCAACCATTTTCCTTTTTATTTCCTCAAAAGCCTTGGTGGCAGATGTCGTCCAGACAAAATCTCCTTTCTTTAAACAATCAGTTATGGGACCCACGATGGTGCTAAAGTTTCTGATAAATCTCCTATAAAACGTGGCCAGTCCGTGAAAACTCCTGACATCTCTAATATTCTTTGGTATAGGCCACTCGTTGATTGCTCGCACCTTTTCGGGGTTGGCAGAAATGCCGTGGGATGAAATTATAAACCCAAGAAAAGTTATTTGATTCGTGAGGAAAGTGCATTTCTTAGGGTTGGCATACATTTGTTCTTTCTTCAAAATCTCGCAGACTTGTTTTAGGTGATTCAAATGTTGCTCCACCGAACGACTATAGATCAGAATGTCATCAAAGTAAACTACAACAAATTTTCCAAGTAACGGCTTAAGGATTTGAGTCATTACTCTCATGAAAGTGCTGGGCGCGTTACTCAATCCAAAAGGCATTACTGTCCATTCGTACAACCCATCTTTGGTTTTGAAAGCTGTTTTCCACTCATCCCCCGGACGGATCCTAATTTGGTGATAGCCACTCTTAAGATCGAACTTAGAGAAAAGTGTGGCTCCGGTCATCATGTCCAACATGTCATATAACCGAGGGATTGGGAAACGGTACTTGACGGTAATTTTGTTGATAGCACGGCTATCAACGCACATTCTCCACGTCCCATCCTTCTTAGGGGTAAGAAGGGCAGGCACCGCACACGGACTAAGGCTCTCCTTAATGAACCCTCGCTGTAACAATTCATCCACTTGTCTCTTGAGCTCCTCGTGTTCAGTAGGGTTCATTCGGTAGTGGGGTAGGTTCGGTAAGGACGCTCCGGGCACTAGGTCTATGGCATGTTGAATGTCCCTTAGAGGTGGTAGTTGGTTGGGCAAATCTTCAGGAAAGACATCAGAAAAAGTCTCCAACAGGGGTTTTACTTCTTCGGGAATTGGTTCTTCTTGATCTACACTTATTTCCCGGGCTAATAGCGCGTAAAGAGGCGCTCCCGACTCCAGTTCCATACCTAAGTCCTTAGCAGTTATCAGGTTTAAGTCCGTGTTGGGTTTCAGAGAGTTGGGTTTAACTCCTTCCTTAGTAGACTTAGGTTGAGTGGGTAACAGCTTAATCTTCTTGCCCTCGTGTTCAAACACACAGGTGTTTGATCGTCCATAAATGTGTACATCGTTGTCGAACAACCAAGGGCGGCCAAGGATGATTTGCCCCACATCCATCGTCAAAACATCGCACCAGATTTTCTCTTTGTATCCAACGAATTCTATAGGAACAAGACTCCTATCTTTTACCTCCAAGGTGGTCGAGTTTATCCACGCAACTTTATAGGGGTTTGGGTGCGGAGTGGTTCTCAACTGCAGTTTCGAAATCATGGCAGAAGATACGGCATTAATGCAACTTCCACTGTCTATTATGACTTTGCAATTCTTGTCTCCAATCTTAGTGAAAGTGTAGAAGATTGAGGTTCTTCGCCAGTCGTCGCTAGGTTTGGGTTGGGAAAAGGCACACCTAACAACTTGCAGATCCAATCGGTTCATCTTTTGGAGGCAGTGAACAACGGCAGTATCTTCTTCGTCGAAAAATTCTTCATCGTCGTCCATATGGTGGACTAAGTCAGTTTCAGGTTCACCTTCTTCCTCCGTCACTTCCTCAATTATGGTGACCTTAAACGGGCTGGAGCACTGAGAAGCAATGTGTCCGTACCCGTGGCATCTAAAGCACTTAGTGCCGGCAGTGGTTTTGGGTGTCTCACGTTCTGGCGTTTTCCCTTTATAGTCTGATCGAGGTTGGGTTTGGTTAGGAACAGGCCGACTACCAGAGGGTCCAGTGGGTTTGTTGTACGGTTGGCTAGAGTAAGACTTAAAAGAGTTCGGTCTAGAGTCTTGGGTCCTGGTGGTGTGGCTTCTAGATTCTTCCAAGTCTAGTACAAGACTACAGGCAGCTTCGTACGTGGTGGTTATTCCTCGAGCAAAGAGCTCATTCCTAAGGTCTTCTCTCAGTCCGGCTCTAAACATGGACAGAAGTTGCGTGGGAGTGGTGGTCTCCTCCCCGTTACAACGAATTAAGAAATCATCAAACGTGGCGATGTATTCCTTAACGGGTTTACTCCCTTGAGTTAGCCTATTCCAACGATCTAGGAGTCTTGGGTAGTACGAGGGAGGAAGGTATTTCCTTTTCAGTTCCTGCTTCATCGCTCCCCAGTCAGCTATGGGGTATTCTCCTCGAGTCTCTCTCATGTGTTCAACGTTAGTCCAGTATTGGTTGGCTCTACCCGTCAGTTTCATCTCAGCGAATCTAACTTTCTTTTCCTCCGAAATGTTATACCATTTAAAGTAACTGTCCATTCCTTTAATCCAATCGAGGAAAACCTGGGGCTCTAACGTTCCGTCAAAAGTCGGGGCATCAATTTTAATGCTCTTAAGGAGCTGGGTGTTATTGTCTCTCCAAGGTGCGTCACGACTTATCGGTTCTTGGTGGGGTCGGTGGTTGGGTCGGTAGTAATCCCTGGGAGGTCCGTACTCGGTTCGGGCATCCTCGCCATAAGGTGATTGAGGTCTAGATGGCGTGTAGATAGCCGGGTGTCCGATCCGTTCAATGTTGTCAAGTCTCTCTCCCGTATGACGCTTAAGGTCCGCAACACTCGTTTGGGTGTCTCTAATTTGCTGCGACATTGTGCCCAACTGGCCTACAATCATGTCTAAGGTTGCTTGAATGTGAGTGGGATCCATGGTTGGGTTCTAGGGATCACTAGGAAGGTTTCTAAGTCCAAGGCAGCAGCTAAACTCCTTAAAATGCTTGCTGGAATTGCAATTACAGCAGCTGTAAAGTCCAGGGCAGCAAGCACAACGTGGGGTGAAGTTACCTAAGTGTTATGGCAGGGTTCCTAGGTGAAGGCAGAACCTAAACAGTGATCCTAGGTCCACTAACGGGTACTTAACAGCAGCTGAAACAGTGTGGACAGCAGTGATACGGCAAGGTGGAGTTGTCCTACACTCTAAGGAATGCTATAACTTCAAAGGCAGCAAGATGACGCTTGTTAAAATGACTTAAATGCTCAGGATATGGTGCAGGAAAAGTAAAGACAGCAGCTAAAACAGAGAAAAACAGCTATCCAAATGATAGTATGCATGCAAACGATTAAAGGAAAGCTAAATGAAACTCCTAGGATGCGTTCTAGCACGAGCAAAGCATGCTAGCCATGCTCTGATACCAAGATGATGTGAATCAAGGTAGGAATTGCAATTATCATCACAAATTTAATTACCAACAAAAGTCAAGGATTAAATCGTTCAAAGTAATTAACTTGCTTAGGCGAAGATATGCTTTTGAGTTTACCAAATCAATCTAATCATTCAAAGATAAAAGAAACAATTAAATGCTCATAACGACAATCCCGCAATTAATAATAAAGAAATTCACCTTGAGAACCTCTCTCTCTCTCTTGTTCACTCTTGGGCTTAAGCGGAGAATAAGAACCATGCAAGGATGAAGAGCACCACTATGAAGAAGGCGATGGAAGACTTTGTTGCTGGAAAAGTAGTCACCGGAGAAGATGGTGGTGGATGACGTCCAATGATTGTCCAAGTGTAGCCACGAAATCGTCGGTCAAAGATACTTGCGAGGATTGGAACGACTCGCTCTAGGTATTCTTCGACTGTGGTTTCGTCTTCAAATCCGACGTCGAAACAAGGCGAGCGTAGGATATCGATGCTCCCGTCGGCGTGGAAAACTAGCCCCCACTCAAGCTCCGGATCCGCCATTCAACATTGAGGCGAGGCGGGGAGGAAGCTAGGGAGGGTCGGCCAAGAACTAGGGAAGAACAAGAGAAAATTCTGAAATTTTATTTCAGATTTCGCTAAGTATGGAGGGAGAGATTAATGGTAATGAAACCTCCAAAAATTTGAATTAGGAGGGGGCGGGTATTAAGGAGAAATAAAGGGTGGGGGAATTAATGGGTGCTTATGTGGCAAGTAGAGAGAGAGAAAAAGGTAGAGGGGTGGCCGGCCAAGCAAGGAGAAAAAAAAGGGGGAATTTGATTAATTAGTGGGCCCCAAGGTGTTAATTAAAATCTGAGATTTAATTTCAGATTTTAATTAATTAGGGAAGTTTCATATGAGAAGGGGAGGGAGATTTGAATTTGAATTTGGATCATTAATCCTCAATCAATTGATTACTAAATTTGAGGAATCAAATTAGGAAAGCAACAATGGGGAATTAAGGGCTGGAATTCAAACTTCCCCAGGCATGGAACCGGCGGGATTCCTCACAGGGAGAAGGGGGGGGGGGGGGGGGCGGGGTTCCTGGACGGTGGGCTGGATTGAGCCGGCGGTTAGCACAGCCGGCGGCAAGGGCTGGGCAGGGGGAAATTGGCGGGTCTGAGAGGGAGATGGTTGGTTTGGCTGTAGGGGGAAGGAGGCGGGTTTGCGGGTGTGGTGGTGGGGAGGAAGAAAACAGTAAACAAAATAAAAAAAACCAAGAGCTCGCCGGAGCGGGCTGTTGGGTATTTCGGATGGAGCCTCTCCTAGGTCTCCTCTTTTTCTCCCAAGCTCTCAAGCAAGAAGACAAAAGAAAATTCTCAGAAAATTTCATTCATTCAAAACATTCATTAACCTCATACAACAAGAAGAGACCCCTTTATAAAGGTCTCAAAGCATGAAAAGAAAAAAGACTCATATGCCCCTTGGGCTACAATAAATACTACGCCTACATAAGGGCGAAAATGTCACTAGTACATGAAAATAAAAGATACATGAAATAAAATAACATGATAACATCAAAAGTATAAGCTCCCGATCGTAGCCGTCGATCTACGATTCCTTCGCCGATAAACCTGCCTAAAATGTCTGTCGATGACCTCATCACTAATTTTTTGAGTTTTTACATCTAAACCAATATTTATAACAAAACTTTTTATTTATGGTATTTTATTGCATATTTTGATTTCACTACAAACTATTTTTAATATTATGAGTTTTTCCTTTTGATACTCTAAGCACATCATTTGCAACATTTTTAATGTCATTAGCTATTTTTTCTCCACATAATATTAGCTTCTTCATGTGCAGTCAGAATTTTCAGATCTTAAATATTACTCTAAAAAATATTTTTGTCAGTATTATTTAAATGTCTTCATCTAATCCTAGGACATCTTAATTTATTTTTCATATTCCACCCCTTCATTTTAATGTCCAAAATTAATAAGCGATACTATTTACATAAACTTTCGCTCAAAATAATTTTACAATCTAAACGATCTATTTTTCTTATAAGAAAATAATCATTTGAGTTTTACTATATGCATTCTTATTAGTGATGAGATGGTCCTCTCTTTTCTTAAATAAGGTGTTAGTAATTATATAATCATAAGCTAGAAAAAAAAATTTAATATAATCATACTACCTTCATTAGTCGCTCCAAACCTATAACCACCATGAATACTTTTAAAATTTTCTACCTCTCTACCAACATGTCTATTTAAATCTCCTTCAACAAAAACACTTTCTTCAAAAGGTATATTTTGTTTTAATTCATCTAAGTCATTTCAAAATTTCAATTTTGAATATATATCCAAACTTCCTTGAGGAGCATCAACATTTATGATATTAATAATTTAGCATAAACAATAATATTTAAAGCTATAATTTTTTCTACAATTCTATTAATTTTTACTGCATTATCCTTCAAACTCTTATCTATAATCACATCAAACCCATTTCTAGTACGCCCACCACCTGAACACCATAGTGTAAATCTAAGAGAACATATATTCCAATTTCCTATCCTAATTCTATTTTCATGGATTAGCTTCTTTGCCCACATCCGTCCGTGATGTGAGAACCCATGCTTATTTAACATTATACCGGAGCACCGGTGCAGCGGCCCTTACACACTTCTCACTGTATTCAAGCAATATAGTGCATCTCTTCCAGGGAACACCCTACAATTAACACAATGTATTAAATGATTCATGTCATGATTATTCGAGAAGTTTTATGTTAACTGTTGACTACCTAACAAAATCCTCCATTTTCCTCATCCAGGAATTGGAACCTAACAACGACAGTGTTAACTGCGGAGTTATGCTAGGAAAAATAGTTAATTAAAAAAAATTATGTAGCAAACTAAAACCCCAAAAAATAGCAGAATAGTTGAATACATTTTGCTTTTATCATTTTTGCGGTTACTCTCACGATAGCTGAACCCTGAACTATAGCCCTCCTCTTATCCGACAATTGCACAGAGGATGGACGTTCAAAATGCACGAAATGATAAATAGATAACGTTCATGTGTCCTCGGCGCCTTGTCTGCATGAGAAAATGAAAAAGACACAAAAGTTTACCTTCAATTGCTCATCACCTCGCCTGCTCGCATATGTTCGTTGTTTCCGTCTCATTGCTAGTGTGTTGCTCATGAAGATGAAGCAAACAACGAAGACGAAGCAGATGATCGAAGACACACGCTCCTTCGCCTTCTCTGCTCGTGTATCACCTTCCTTTTGGCTTCGACTGCTACTATAAACGAAGATATACAAACACGTAAACGAAAGCCCTAGCCCTTACTCGCAAAAATGAATACAAAATACGGGCGGGATGTTTCTTTATGTATTTTTTTTCTAATTATTTAATAGGATACTCATGTATGATACACGTATCCTTTTCAATTTAAATATTATTTTAATGGGATACGTTTTTGTCATATCGAACACATGTCTAATTCGTATTTGGTGCGTATCCATTTTTGATACGCATCAGACACAAGTCACACAACACGCCTTCATAAATAGACGTATCAGTGCATCATAGGCTGGGAAAAGGCTAATGATATTGACACTACATTTCTTGGCATTACCATCTATTGTGTTATGAATTTTTTTGCTGCATGTTGTTGTTATTCTTTAGGCTACATGGTTTCTTAAACTATGTTTCTTTTGCTTGATAATATCTTTATTATATGTTTTGTTTTCGATGCTTAGTTTTCTCCCAAGGCTAAATAAGATGTTCCTAGTATTGGTCTACATGGACAGTTGTTGAAGGCAAGGTTTGAATAAGATAAGGAGATAAAATTAATATGAAAGACATCAAAGAAAAAATAGGTTTATTGAAGTTAATTTGATTAGAAACTGTGATATCTAAGCTGCTTAAAACAAGTGGTTGGCACCACATGTAGAAATCATCATAAATGAATGGATAACAAGATTCATGAACCTAACCCCAACTTGTTGAGAGAATGCTAAAAATCATTTTGTTTGTGATGATGATGAGATCCTAGCGTCTTGCACTCCTATGCCCATTTTGTCATCTCTTCTCATAACAACTTGTAGACCTTAGCGTCTTGTAGGTGTGAAAATTATTCTCTAAAGGTTACGCCGGAAAAAAAGAGAATTGTTTAGTTGAACCGAGTTTGAATTGTAATGGTGAGGATGTTTCAAATAAAATGAATTAAATGGACATTTTGTGGAAGCAGCTTTAAATTTATTTTGTATGAGTTCATAGCAAGATTGAATAAAGAAAAAATTGCAAAAACTGGAAAGAAGAAAGAATAGATGAGTTTCAATTCCTTGCATGAATTCGTGGACTAGCAATGGAGCAGAAGTGGGGGCTAGGGGTGTAAACGAGTTGAGTCGAGCTCCAGTCATGCTTAACTCGAGCTTGAATTGTTAGCCAAATTGTGAGCTCGAACTCAAAAGGTGAGGTCGAGCTCGGCTCATGGCAATAAAATGGGCTCGTGAGCAGCTCATGTGATCACGCAAAAGATAGCCTTACGTGATATCACCAGAGAGGAAGATCGCATGCTGCTGGAGAAGAAGGCATGTCGTCACTACATGTCTCTAGCTCATGATTTGACCGGTGAACTCCCGATTTGGTTGTTGCATGAGGTGAGAAGAGGAAGCTTTTTTTTTTAGAACCACTACAATAATTGTGTTTTTTTTTTAAATGCCACAACCTCATTAATGTAAAGCAGTATTTTCTTGGAAATATAAGATCTTTTCAAATCATGACTATTTTTTGGGGAAAAGTTGGCTGCTTTTCTCTATACTAGCAGATTTTATTAGAGGAAAAAAATTATTTGCTTATTTGTTTAAGAAAAAAAATCATTTACTTATATAATTACGAACAAGCTCACGAGCCGAGCCTCATCAAGCTCAAACTCGAGCTCGCATCTCAATAAGCTCGGCTCACGAGCTTGTTATCAAGTCGAGCTTGAGCTGGCTCACGAGTCAGTTTGACTCATTTAGATCCCTAGTGGGGCTGTAGTGACAAGAGTAGGGCTGCAATGGTTGATCTAGTGACGGCAAGGTAGGCTTCTCTTTTTTTTTTTCAAATTGGGCTACCGTTGGCCTTGAAGAAGCTCCTTTCTTAGATCATCTCATCTGAGAAAAATAAGATAGTTCTTTGGAAAATTGAACATGGCTAACAACATCAAATGATAGGTTTTTTGAAAAGTTTTTATTTTATTGAATGGTTAAATCTTAAAATGGTCCCTCGATCATTTTTATGTGGTCAACTTTGTCCTAGAGTATCATATTTCACCACTTTAGTGCCCGACTATACAAAATTGATCTAAAATGATCCCTAATGATCAAAATCGGAATCAAATTTCTATATTTGAGGGCTAAACTTGGATTCATTTTGAGTCATGGACCATTTTGAATTAATTTTATATAGTTGAGGGACTAAATTGTAGAAATATAATACTCTAAGACTAAATTGTCCGTCGACAGAATGATTTGGGGGGCCATTTTGGGATTTAATCTTTTATGAAAAAATTTTAATGAAAAATTAAATTTCCTAGAGTGGGGAGAAGAATGGTGGTGGAGAAAGAAAAAATTACAGTGAATGTAGTAAAAGGATGAGGACAGGTCTAACTCAACTGAAGGAAGGACAAGTACATTGGAGAAGAATTTCTGTTAGTCTCGCACAGCTCATTGATACTCTCAGAGCAAGAATGATCGTATCACACAAATTCAAACTTTATATGACTTGGTCGGAATTCTCATGGGACAGAAAGCTAATTTTCATTCATTCATCATGTTCCAAATGATTCTAGAGTGATATTTATGATAATAGCTAGGAATTTCGAAAGACAAATTTACCCTTATGGTTGTGTTACACATGCAACTCATAAAAAAATGACATTGACAATTGCAAGATGTTATAACAACTATAAGAGAAAACTAGAATTTATACATGCTAAGAATGTTGAACTTCCATAGGATTTAAACTAGAATACATGCAACTCATAAAAAAATGACATTGACAATTGCAAATGTTATAACAACTCTAATAGAAAACTAGAATTTATACATGCTAAGAATGTTGAACTTCCATAGGATGGCTTCTGTCAACCATGTGGCTAGACTATAGCTAATGTTGTATTTGCGAACATGCAAACAGCTACATATGCTTTAGAGCTGTGAACTAGGCTGGCAGATCAAGTTCAAGCTAGATCAAATTGAGCGACTCTTGTAAACGTTACCCAAAACCAGCGTGGCCTAATAATTGGATCAGTTTTTCGTGCTCGAACCCGGAATCTATGATAAAAGTCAAGTTAGGCTAGCTCAACTGGTAAATATTTATTTATTTATTTTTTTTTGGTAGTCTTAAGGCCGAATGGAGTTTTGGCTGCCCAAACCTGAGCTGCATGATTAATTGTCCTTAGTCAGGCTGAGTCTATTTTTTAGTTGGGGTTGGAATTCCTTTTCCAATCCTTGGTACAGAAGGTTGCGTCAATCAAGTCAGCTGGTCCCTTGCCCGCACCTAGAGTTAATTTGCATGGTGATTAAAAGAAGCCAATATTGTCATCCTAAGCGTATCTCATTGTATCCTTATTATTTGGTCAGATTGTAGGCATATCCACCCACAATTGAGACATATTTGACTTATATTTTTTAAATATTTTATAACAGAGCCACCAATTGGCATATTTGATTGTTATTCTTGCATGTCTAAGTGTCCATTTTTGAAATACATCACTTGCAAAAAAAAAAAAAAAAATGCATGATATGAATATGAGTCTAACATAAAACGCATTCATTAAAGGTAATTTTATGAAGGATACCTGGTTGTATTATGCATCAAAATATTTTGGCTCTACTATGATGATTCTCCTGTCATCAGTTGCAAGTATCTATAAGAAATAATATGTTTAGCCAATGCCTATTTGGTTTGCAGGCTGCAATTGCATTGCGTAATGGAGAGAACAAAGAGGTTCGCTTTAAAGCTAAAACTGTAAGTATTTTTGTTCCACTCTTTTTATTCAAGCTGTATGGTCATTACTCTTGGGCCATTTATTGATATAGACTACATGCAAATTGCTATAAATTGTTACAATTTTCGTTTTATATTTTTTTTTTTAATTTCTGTTTTAAAGTCATCTCTTAAATTTTTATGATGTTTTAATAATTAGTAAATACAAATCCAAAATTTGTATGACAAATTAGTTTTACTTCAACTTGTTTTTGATGGAAATCTTTACGTTATTAATCATCACATCAAGCATTAGTTTTAATGCAATCAGCTTAATTATTTTCTTTTTTCATTATTCGATTTTTTTTTTTATTTGATTTGTTTGTGTTTTAAAACATGCTAGTGATTCTGACTGAAAGAGATTGTGCCTTATTTTCTAGCTTTAGGTTAGTTTTATAATTGGCATCAGGTTAGTTTCCATTCAGTTTGAATGAATTCCCACTGTACATTGTTAAAATTTGGAGGGGATAATGTGGAGTTTTTAAGTGATAGTTTCTCTGTTTTGGAAAATCAAGGTTTGGCTTCAGCTTTGGGGCGATGCATATAGGTTAGAAGTGTTCTGCGTTAGTTCTTAGCATCTATGTGTTGATTGTTTTGGAAAGGCGGTTGTTGCTTTTAGAAAAGAAGTCTGATCTGTGGATTTTGAAGTTGTGGTTCTTGTTGAGGGGTCTGGGCATGACTTGCAGGTTTTCTGCTGAAGAGTCTTTGTAGCATGCAATTTGCCTGCTTTCTTTTTGGAAGATGTGGTAATTATGTGACTAAATATTCGTTTGGGACAGATTTTTTACTGTTTTTTAAAGCAATATTTCAGTACAAATTTTTTTTTTGAACTAGAAAATTAAAATGGATCAATGATTGTCTGTTTTGAGAATTTTAAATTAAATTAGAAATTAATTTAAATTTTAATTGGAATTGATCTTATGCGAATCTCATCTTAATTATTGAAGAGTCTACAAATAGTTGATTTGAGTCATGTCACTCAAAACTTTGACTTGAATAAAATTTTTCTTTGAAGTTTTAATCTTATGAGTGCAAATTGGATGTGGTGATTTCTTTCAGCCTGGAATAATTGCAACTATTTGATTACGAGGGAAGTCATCTCTTTACACTGGCTTGAAACCTGATTTTCTTATTTTGGCATTTTTGTTTTTATTTTATATATATTATTTATTATTGACTTGTTTAGTGCTCTTGATTTGATCAAAAAGTGTTACTTGTCAAATCTAATTTGTCAAAATTAAATTCAAATTTCTTAGTGATTTATTTGTTTCCAATTGCTTGTTGAAAATTTTAAATTATTTAGTCCTTTCATTATCATTTGATTTTGAACTCTAGTACTAGTTTATATTTAAAGAAAGCAAGCCGTTGGTTTAGTTGGTAACTTGTGATCTACGAATATTCAGTTTTTTTCTTTACATGAATTCGTTTGCCTATCATATTAGTGGTATTATGAAACTTGACATTGAGTTGCTTGCGTCAAATTGGTACCATAGCTTTAGATTATTTTAATATTTCACTTTGAAGCTAGTCTAATTATCTTGGTAATTTGACTGAGCGTGAAAGAGATGGATTCTAACAACTTTGTAAAATCAAGTGGCTGGTTATTGAATAAGCGAAGTCAAATTTATGACGACATTAACTTGTTTAAAACAAGAAATGATAGTTTAAATGCCTATCAAGCCATGTCTGTTAATTTGAAGTGGATTCTAATCACAATGATGAATCAAGTCATTTGAATTTTAATTTCGGTAGGAGATAGAAAAGTATTTAAGTTAGACAACTCAAGGTTATGAACGAATGTTGCTTATGAAAATTATTAATGCTAACATAGATAAATTATTATGAAAATTATTAATGCTTATGAAAAATTATTATGAAAAGTATGAAAATTTTGATGCAAATGATGACAATCATAAAAATTAAAGCTGAAATTCTACTTATAATGTTAAAATTGATCCTAAAGCTTTCACTGACTTGTTACTAGATGTAGATGATGACAGCAAAAAAAATTGAAGTTCACGTAACCATAAAAGAGTAGTTATGAATGTTGGCATTAATTTGGTTAAAATAAGAATTGATAGTTTTAAAGGCCTATCAAGCTATGCCCGTGAACTTGAAGTGCATTCTAATCACAATGATGAACTAATTTACTTGAATCTTTGTTTATGTAGAAAATAGTAAGTATTCGAGTTAGAAAATTCATAAATGATGACATAGCCATCATAAAAGTTAAAAGTTAGCATAACCTTAAAAGAGTATTTATGAGTGTCAAAATATATTTGATGAACGACAATTGTGATTTATGGAAAATTTTAACTAGTCAAGCTAAAATTTGTTGTTTAAGCATATAAGTATCAAGGGAAGGATTGGAAAGGAAAGTTATTACCATATGGTCTACAAATAAAGAACTAAAAAAAAAACTATTTTTCTGTCATATCATGATTGTTTGTTTGATAAATTTAATTCGTTAAATTCGTTAAAGAAATCTATCAAAACTATTATTGAATAATTGGACTAATTTGAAGAATTGATGTTACATTTTTAGATTGTTGAAGGTCCTCAAATAACAATTTTTTGATTTAAGTCTAATTTGATATTTGATATCAAGAGTGGTGTCATGTCATTATATTTCATCACTTAAACATAATCTTGAACTTCCATTGGACTTTGAACAAATTTTAAGAATGCGACTAAAACGGTCATCATTTCGTCAAAGCAATAAATTCAGTCTGTTGCACTTATTACATCTTAGGTGTAACATTATAATTAATAAAAGTTCCAAAAAAAAAAAAAAACATTATAATTAATAATGATACTAAGGGGAAATTAATTGCATATGATTTTGGGTCTATGATTTTTGCAAATTTATGTTTTAATTGTCATAACTTTGGTTATTATGCTAGTAATTTTTCCAGTAGAAACTTACTTATAAACGCGTGGAATATAATGAAATTAATGATTCTAGTGATCTTATGAGATTGATGAGGAAATTAGAGGTTATGTGGATGCTTTAATTTATAATCCTTTGAATGGTCTGCATTGCATCAAGAATCTAATTTGAAGATTTGTAAATTGTCAAGCCTATTTCAAATATGTGGAGGAGCTTTGCAATCTTATAATTGATAATGAGAGTTGATGAATATTGTGCTTAAGTCTGCTTTAGGCTGCATTAAACTTGAACTGCATCCATAATCATATAAGTTAGTTTTGTTAGATAAAATTGTTATATACGTCAATGGCATTTAGCTTTTGTTCTGTTTGACGATTGGAAGTCGTTCAGGCAATCTTGTGCAGTGTAGCACTTGCCAATGATGGTCGGTTGCCCTCCTTTGCTCATGTAAACTTTTGGAGTGTAGGTGGAGGTCAACACACATGTTTGATTTTAAGTTAAAAATTTGTGTATTGTAAAATGATGAATTTATTAGATAATCATTTGATTGGATGTAATTAAAAATCAATCTAGGTTTTAAACTCTACAAACGCCATCAAAATCACTCCAAAGTGATGATTTCTTTTTTTAGACTAAAAATGGTCCTAAATTATGTTTTCTCTTTAGAAGCAACCAAATGATCTCAAATTTGACCTTTTTTTATCACAATGATTAGTCCCAATGATTATTTGACTAGCCTATAACACTGATTTTTTTTTTATTTGCTGTCAATCTGAATGAAGTGTACAGCTCATACTGCAAAATCTTGATCAATGCTAGGGAGTTTTTTAGTTGGAAATCTTACGTGAGAAAGGCTATGTAACTGCATGCTATTAAATGAACCATTTTATTTCTAAATTCAGTTTATTCTATATTTTTAACACTTGTTCCAAAATTTTTCTTTATTTTGTGTTAATGATGAGTTCTGCAAAATGTAGCTTCGGTTTAAACTGTGAAGTCATCTCTATATAACTTTTGTTTGGCTACAATAGCATATTAGTCAATATATTTCTCTTCCAGGAATTAAAGGACCTGAAAATCAAAGCAGAATCAGTTAAGAGATTGATGGAGCGTGGTTATCGGGTGAAGGTAGAGGCTATGTCCTTTCTTTAAAAAACCTAAAAGCTTTTTAACCTATTTTTCATACTTTTTATTGTGGTTCTTTCAGAAGCTTCTTCTCAGGTTTTATTATTGTTATGATTATGAAACATGATCCGTCTAAGTGTGCTCTTCTTTCCTTCCTTTATTAAAATGTGAAAAACTAGTATTGTTTAGCAAATGTTATGCACCCTCTTTCACTTTCTTCAAATAAATGAGGGGAAAAAATAAGTGAATGATGAGGAGAATAGAGGGACAGTAGTGGAGGGGGGTTTCTTCTGCTTACTTGAAACTTATCGGTTCATATAAGAAGTTGTACTTGATCTCAACTTACGAACCATTCTACTTTTGGAGAAAATCAAGTGTACTATGTATTTTTATACCCATTTGGTAGAATGCTGATGTAAAGTAATATTCTTCTTGTAAAAATTTTATTAGACATTTCATTAAAACTAAAATTAATAAGTTTTAATTTAAAAAGTTTTAGTCAGAATTTATAAAATATGGTTGGTAAAAATATGTGTGACTAAGTTGAAAATAACATCTATTTGCATTTGATTTCTCTAAATCAATAAATATCATATTTTATGAAATGTGACTAAAATTTTTTAAATTAAAACTAAAATTATTATTAATTTTTTTATTAAAGAAATGTTTAACAAAATTTTTTATAAAAATTACAATTACTTGAAATTATATTTAATAAATGTTTAATTAAAACATGACCCAATTACGATTACATTTAACATCATTAACTCCAACATTAGATGTTAGGACAAAATATCCCATTTTAAAGAGGTGAGAGACCAAATTAGTACCTCAAAAAAGTTGGAGACTATTTTGATACCTCACAAAGAGTTGAGGGTTCATTTTGATCATTTTATCTTCAAATACACGTAGTGTAGACTTGTTTGAAATGACCCTAGTTCAATGTTGTCATCTCTTAGTTGATCTGAAGGTCATGGTGTGTCATAACCTCAATATGCTCCATCAAAAAACAAAAGAAAGCAATTGAATGACTCGAGCCACCATCCCTATAGGGTAATGCTATGATACTCGTTATTGTGCTTTCCTTGTTGTTAAGGTTGTAAACCTTATCTCCTTTAATAGGGTCCGCATAAAACTAACAAACTCATTAAATCAAAATATAAGCCTTCCGGTTGATTTAAGCAGCAATTCAATTAACAAGACCATCAAAAATCAACAAAGCTCATCAAACCAATTTAATTATTCCAGATACTTTACATGTAGGGTAACATTATAAAATTCTTTATTGTGCTTTCCTTGACCAAAATGTTATAAGTCTCACCTATGGACCTTCCAATCGATGTAAACCCCAACTCAACCTAAATTTGGGCCAGCTTCCGTATTAATAAGTATACCATTTAAAATCAAATTCACCTACTATATCCACACAATAACATCAACATCAAGCTTTTATCTGACTATGTGGAATCGGCTACATGAATCATTTTTCTCAATTATATCCTATTAAAAGTCAAATCCTCATTTAAATTTATTAAAAAAGATCATTTCTAATACTTTCTAGCCAAGATATGAATCCTTTAATACCTGCTGAAAGGCATGCAAAACAAAAAAATTCCAGTCTTAACCATGCCTTTTTGAGTCAAGCTAACATTCATCAATAATTGATGGCCACACCATACCTCTAATCTCTTGTTGGTCATCTATAGTACGTCTGAAAGGCAAGCTGCTATGTTGTGTGCCCCTTGAACTATTCGATGAAAATTGGTACAACTAGCTCTCTGTTAACAAATGAGTTGATGCCAACTTTGGAAGCTCATCTTTGGCTAGCAAACTAGGAGGTAAGACTTCACAGCTCTGTGATATTGGTACAATGTGTTCATTGGTTTAGTTGAGATGACAGAGTCATGAGATGTTGGCCGAATTTAACCCCTTCGCCCTCCCCCAATCATTTCACACTTGATCATCCCTAAATGCCAAAATCTGAGACTAAGCAACCTACTAATCAGTAGTACTCTCTTGTGAATTGGAGATGCGATTAATTGTGAGGGCTAACAGTTATGGCGAGTCTCAACGACTGTAGATCTAAATAAACTCTATTTTAAACATCAGCAAAAAATTTGTTAAAACAAACCCAACCTGCTTAAAAAAACTACTTATGAGTTTTCATTTGCATGTCGAAGTGGCTCACAGCTAAGTGGTTTTCTTTTCCTGAGCAAAAACTCGTCTTTATACCATTATTTTATGTAATAGATCCAAATTGATACTTGAATATATCACATCGGGGTACTATTTTATCTTCTAGCAATATTGGATTAGAATTATTACAGTTATATTCTTGTTATTATATATAATTGATTCATATTTATACTTAATCTTTCACTCCTAAGTACCATTTAACTTTTAGAAATATTTAGTGATATTATTATCACTTTTACTAAAATTCTGTATCATTTACTCGTTCTTTATTCCATTAATGATTTAGCGTTAATACATCTTCTCAATGTTATAGTTTTTTATTTTTTTCAACTTATGTATCACTGTATTCTTAGTAATTTCAAAAAGTTAAGGATTGCATGCTATTCTAATGAGAATTCGAAAATTCATTAATCGCCAATCTTGTAAAATTAAATGCAAAACTGGAATATTTTCTTCCCCGTTTTTTCTGCTTCAGCAAAAGGCAACATTTTATATTAGTCCAGTTCGTTTCAATGGGTGAGGAAGCTTAGTTTTTTACCCTACTTTGGCTTGCGGTTCAAGATTTACCAATTATTGAGAATTCCAGATTTTGGTTTTTGCTTGCTCAGTCAGTACCATAGCAGTGGACGGAAACATCACTCATCTTTAGAATTCCATAACTAGTACCAGGAAGGAACAGCTTATGAATAGAATTTATTGAATTCCCTCGTTGTAACTTTTCTTTGCTACACTGCCACATTTTTTGGTGTGTTAAAATGTCGTTTGCATCCATTTATTCCTTCTCTGATCATTTAAAGTGGTCCTTGTAATTTTTAATTCGTCTTTTCTAGTCCCATGCAACCAACGGTCTGATACATAAGCTGACATGTTTTCTTCATGTAAGTGTACTGCCATGCCCACAGGTAAAGATGATGGAGATCTGGGAGGCCTGCTATTGAATCTTCTATCACTGGTGAGCAATATTTTCATTTATATATATATATATATATATATATATATATATATATATATATATATATATATATATATATATATATATATATATATATATATATATTTATAAATTAATTAACCGTTATTAGCTACATAATTGCTATTTCTACTAGTCTTAGGCTTCGTTTGGGACGACTTTCTTGTTGCTTCTTAAAGCAGCTTTTTAGTACAAAAAAATTATTTTTTGTACTAGAAAGCCGCTTTAAGAAGCATGAAGAAAGCTGTCCCAAACGGCTTCTTAGTCCTGCATTTTCCATCAGAGACTTTAGGTTTTACTTTGGTTGCCAACTTTCTGAAGGAATTCACCTGTACAGATAGAAGACATATCAATTGTTGAAAGTGGCCCACATCTGGATACCAAAAAATGCCTATGTAATTGTAAAACACATTAAGTTTGGATCTAAGAAAGGAAAGAAGGTCAGCAAAGCTGTGGAAACTGTTAGCAGTGTCCTAAGTACTCGTTCTGATGCTGCAGCAGATAACAATAGTAAAGATGAGGATGATTGCCAGACTGAAGAAGAATGGGAGGCTGTTGAATCTGATTCTGAAACTGAAATTGATAACCCATCTAAACAATTTTAAAACACAAATACCCCAAATCTTTCTGGTTCGCGCCCCACCTTGCCACCGAAGGTGGTCGGCAATGGCTTTGGTGCTGTTACGGAGTGGTCAGGTACCAATACAACTGATGATATCAAGGCTGAGATTACTTTCAATACTAAGCATACAAGTTCAAGTGTTACTATGTCTACTTCAGATGAAAGTATTAACACAGCAAGTAGAAGGAATTCTGCTGGGTTTTATCCCTCACAGACAGAGTCTTATGTTACTGAGACTAACCGATATAGCAAAGGAAGTAATTCAACATTCCATCAGATTAGACCTACAAACCAAGATCGTTTTTCTCCTGGGCATGTAGCAACTGGAAATCAACAGAGGATTCCAGAACGAAGCAACAGACGCGAAGTCGAAAGATGTGGTCCATCAAATCCAAATAATCGACCGGCAAATGCAAATTATTATCCGAATTCGGTGTCTTCTGGCCATGGTGTTTTCAGTGCCTCACAAAGTTCTGGTTCAAATGACAGAAGAAAGGCTGGAGGTGCAACCATGGGTAGTCCAAATGCACCTAATGTCCCTCAACAAAGCTATGGAGTCTTCAGCTCTGCAAAAACCTCTTCACCTCTTGATGTTAAGAACATGAAAGAAATATCAAAGGATAGAATGAGCAAATCTAATTCTCCAACTACATCAAATTATGGAATCTTCAGTGTTCCCAAAACCATTTCATCTGAGGATCAGATGAAACAAAGGGTTTCAACTAGAGATAATTCCATCAGAGTAGCTCCAGATTATGTTGATAACGGCAAGTCTAGTAATGCAGGCCCACCTTCACCTCGGTTTGGAATTTTCACCTCTTCGAAAAAGATACCTTCTGATGAAGATCGTGTGGGTGATAAAAACTGACCGCTACCTGTTTCAGCTGGTTGTCAAATAATCTAACGGTCCTGAGTTTGAAAATTCTGGGCATGCAGGTTGTTAATAGGAAAAACTAGGAGATTCATATTTACAGCTGTTAATTATGAACTGTTATTTTATTTTATTTTATTTTTATGCTTCATTATGAAGCATGACAATGATTCATCTGGGATTTGTCTTGTTTATCTGGGAATTTAAGATGATTCAGAGCTTCTTTGGCAATAAGGCTGTAATAGAAAATGACCTGGCTTGATGTAACTAAAGCTGGTGACAATTTTGTAGTTTAAACATATTTGAATATGTAATCTCAGACAACAAGATTTACAAGATTTTGTTTTGCAGCCAAGTCTTACGGTGCAATAAGGTGAAAATCCACTATGAAATGGGAAAATTATACATGATATAGAGAAAATTCATCTCATTCTACAGGAGGCGTCCTTTACACAGAGTCTTATCTTATCATTCCGTGATTCCTTGGTCCTAATGCAGTTCATCATCCGGAGACCAACTAGAATGTGTCATGTCAGCAGAACCGAGCGGTATTGAGCCGCGGTATCCAACGGGGGATGACGTGGCGCATTCTGATTGGTCTTCGGCATCCGCACATAATAATTTCTCCGTTATTACCTGTATCCCATATATGTATAAATAATATTTTGCGCAAAAAATTTGGCAAGATTAGCTTCCTGATTTTTGTTGATATTAGGTGATGATGTGCATCTATTGGTGATTATGATGCACCAATATGTTATAATAATGAAGTGTGTAATGTTGGACATATTTTTATCCAAAATGTGTTAGTCATATCATATGTTCAATTAAAATAAATAGTAAGCTTGCATGCCTAATAAATTTAGTACATTACTAACACGTCTAATGTGTGTTCATATTATTTTTTTAATAATATTTGTATCTCGTGTTCGGGGCATTTCGTATCTATATTTTGATTCCGATATGAATGCATCATAGGATTTTAAATTGTTTTTAATTTAACAATTCTCATAATTTTAATTAGATTCTTGATTAATTAATTTGGGGTATGTTAGAGCTAACCTATACAAATAGACATAACTATGGCTGTTTTGCCTAGCTTTATGGTAGAAAGTGGTTGCCATTTTGTTGCAAATTTATAAATACATGTGTAGTAAAGTTGAAGCAAAGTAAGTCGCATATAACATAAATAAATTTGAAAATTAATATATATGATCTTAGGCTGACTCGATCAAACCCGACTAATTAACTCGGCTAATGAAGATCAACCTGAGGGCCACTACATTTGGCTCCAATAGAAATTAACAAAGGATGAAACATTGCATTACAATGGACCAAACAAAGCCTCAATAATTTAGTTGAGAATTTGTTTAAAAAAAAAAAACTTAAGAATTTAGTTAAAATATTGTAAATAGTAGTTTGTTGATTGATTGAGGTGGTGTAAAATTGTTTACAAAGCTTTCAAGAATTTATTTGTTTTTTTGCAAATAGAGGCTTGATTAAGGTAATGCAATGTGTATGTTAGGTGTGTGTGTGTGCGTGTGTGTGTGTGTGTGTATATATATATATATATATATATATATATATGTATGTATTTTGGGCATTTAAGTCAATTAAGTCAAACTCACCCATACATCACATATGTGATACTCAAACCTAAGACCTCTTAGTTGGTACTTGGTAGACAATTCTCCAAACCAACAGACCAATGAGAGCTGCGTCGTAGCAATTTATAAATCATATATAGTACATTACATGTTTGGAATTGGAAGAGTTCAATAACCTGAGAGTTGTTGTAGAAAGAACATAGGCATGTTCATTGGTTGGTAGAATTGTAGTTAGGCGACGGAGGTCGGAGGGATCTTACTCTGGTGATTGAGGTCTAATGCACCATAGTTGGTAATCGATAGAAGTTGGAGGATTGTAGTCTAATTAAGGTGTTTTAAGTACTGTAGTCAATTGATAGAGTTTGGAGAGATCATGATCCGGTGACAGAGGTTGGAGGGATCGTTGTTGAGTGACGGAGATTAGAAGGACCATAGTCGATGGATGTCGGCGGTCAGAAGGCCCATAGTCGGCGAGTAACAGATATTAGAGGGATCATTATCATGTGGTGGTGGTTGGAGGGACCGTAGTCCAACAACAGAGATTGGAGTAGAGGCTCAACAATGGTGGTTAGACAAAGGTCCGATAGTGGTGGCAAAGTGGACTTTCGGCAATGATCGACCGGCGAAAGTCTGGTGGTGCCCATGAATTCATGCCTTAGAGATTTTGAATCTCTATCCCAATGTCCAAGCCTCCTCCTCCAAGAGTCTCTTTCATGTAGAGAGTGTGGGTCTATTTATAGATTTAGAGAGTGACATGTTTTGTAAATATGGAAAAAATTCAGAAAAAAATTTTAGTGCTCCCTCAGACGACCCATATTGATTCTTTTAATAATGGAGCATTTGTTTAGCATTTTATGTGCCTTAATGAAGCCAAATTTAAGCTATCTTGAGCTCATCGTATTAGTCATTGATTTGGGCATATTTGAGCTCAAATTAGACAAATTGTGGTGTCGTTCGGTTTGCCTTGTCGAGACGTTCAGCTTGAGTATAAGCTTACTAAGATTGGACTTTAGATGATTCCAAATTTAATTTTAAAAGTTTTCGATTCAAATAAGTCTTCAGATTGGTGCCTGATCATGACTATTTTTGTTGTCTTACCAATGATATATATCATTATAAGAATAATTAGATGAATTAGACTACAAATCACTTATTTGTCTTAAAAAAATGATGCCTCTACATTTTAAAATTGCGTGCGTTGCCCTCATCCCATACAACAAATTTGTAACATTTTAGTTAATTTCAATCAAAGGTAAGATTATGATTATAACATGTAATGATTTTTTTAATTTTCTTTTACAAGGATTTACATACATGTCACTCAAAATACTAATATTTACATATTTAACACTAAATTTTTTATTTATATCACCTTGCACTATATTCTACATATCTTTTGTCAAATCATAGAATCTAACATTTATATTAAATTATATTAAATATATGTTTTGACATTTAAATAAATAACATATATATGCATATATAGCTTCGATATTTTCAATTGAAAATAAAATTTTATCATATTTTTTAAAATAAAAATATAAATCATTCACCGTTAGGCGTACCAAGGCAAGTTGATCTAACTATAGATTAACTAAATATAGGGCCTTTTTTTTAAAATAAATAAATATAGGGCTTTTTTGACGACAATAATTGATTCACCACCTAAAGATTTAATGGTCGTAGAAAATCGTCTATTTTAGTATTTTCACCATTATTAAAAATAGAAAAAAAAAAACTAATTTTCCGGTAAATCTGTATTCAACCCTAGCCGAACGCAGATACTACTGGCGCGGGTCTATAAAAGACGCCGGCTTCGGCAAAAGTTCTTAGAACGGAAACGAAGAACCTAGCCGAAGAAGAGGGCGTTCAAGCAAGGGAGCGGAGGTGAAGAATACATATTTGTTCCTTTTCCATTCTTAATTAATTTTTTTTTAGCGACTCTTCCTGAAACCCTAGATTCCTTGAGTTGCAGTGCTTGCTAAACCGTAATACGCTCTGTTGTGGGATATGTTATAATTTGTTCGTTGCGGCATATTCCTTTTTTTTTGTTCTTATTCCTGTTGAATTTGATGTTGGCTTGCTGAAGGAATTAGATTTTGCGATGCTTTGATGCGATTCATTCGGTTTGATATGGTATCGTTTGACTTTACGGTGTCTGATGTCGAAGTTTATTATTTTGGGTCAGATTAGATGGATCGATACCAGAGAGTGGAGAAACCGAGGGAGGAGACCCCGATCAATGAAAATGAAATCCGGATAACTTCCCAAGGAAGGATGCGCAGTTACATCTCGTATGCAACTAATCTGCTTCTGGTATGCCCGGTTATGCTATACACATATATCAGTAGTTGTTGGAGAATTATTTTTGCATTTACTGAGATTTGTTGGCATGATTTTCATGCACTTTGTTCTTGATTTTGGAAATATTTACATATACCATACATGATAAATGGATGAATATATTCGTATAAGTAGAGAAAGATTAGTAGTAGAACAGATAAATTACTATTAGAGTGAAAACCTGAGTTGAGATTAGTTTCTGCCCTTAGAGCAAAAAATATTGCATTGTGTGAGATTTATCCTTTACCACTCATTAATTCTATTTTCGAGGCTCTTTCATCACCTTTTATTGTAGCACAATCAAGAATAGGTTTTTAACAAGTCTACACTCATTGAACCTACAAAGTAATCTTAAGAACTAGATAGGGTGAATAGAACAAAATATTTTCTTGTTGCATTGAATATAATGGGTTAATATTTGTATATGACTTCTATTTATATTCCAAACCGTTTTTAAAGTCTTTCACGTTCCACTATGACAATAACAGCTGGAATATTTTTTTAGCTCTTCCACCTTCTGAATTTATATAAGCAGTTTTTTTATTTTAAATAAAAGGATGCAGGATGAGCCAATTAAAGGAGCTCAGAGCTCTATAGTGGAGGCCTGACCAAATCCAAGATCCAACATCCTCACAGGAAAATCCCATTTTTTATTTTGAAAAGTTATTTCTTCTAATTCAAATAAAAACTAATAATCTTTAACAATTAAAAAAAAAAAATCATTACAAAATTAAGAATAAATACCAAAGAAAACAAGATGAAGAAGAAGAAGAATTGAACACCATTGTGCATCATGTTAATTGGATTGAGAGATCTTGAACTTGTATTTAGCTAGTGAAAATTCACATGCTCCAACTGCACAAATGTAAGAACATTCCATTAATATTAATTTGATAATGAGATAAATTTGTAATAAAATAAATATTTTAATTGTAAATTTAGTTATTGAGGAGGATAGAGCTTAATTTGTCTTAGATAATCATTAATCTCTTGAAGTCAAAAAACATGTTTTCAATGGCACAATTTAGTTGATTCCTTCGTTTGGCTGAATATAGTTAAAATTTCAATATTTATTTTTAATTCTAAAATCATTTTTAAAATATGTCTAAAAAAATATTTATTTTTTCATACATGTGGTTACAGTAGTTTTTTTATCACTAACTATAGGTATAATCCAATCAAACATTGCAAATTCAAATGGTTCAGGGTGTTAAAAAACACTATAAACCACAATATAATTTGATTTAATGTTGTGTGTTAAGTAATATAGATAACAACAAGATTTAACAGTAGTACGATACCCTTGATATAATAATAGTTGAGGAATAACCAATCTTTGAAACGCTTATCATAGCTATCACTTAACTTCTTCTTGATCTCTTTGACATCCTTTGCTTATTCATGCTAAAAATTAACTATCTAGCTGTTAGAAAAATAATGTAGCATAAATAAAATTCATAGAGGATTTGTTGTACATGATCATATGAAGAACAACAGAAACTTAGTATCCACTAAGATGGAACATAGAAATGCCAAATAACTTTTTTATAATTTAAATGGACAAACTTCAGTTTCTTTTTTGAGGAAAAAAAATATAACTTATTATCACTTGCTTGTAATTTGGTTTCTTGCCAACACATAAGATCAAAATCCTTCTGATAGGGGTTGAATTGGAAAGAAACTCTTCATCTTTAGCTAAGTCATTAATCCATTGTATCCTTATTAAACTTGGTTGAGGTTGTTTCCAGTCAATTTGTGGCTTCTTGTGTGCAAGTATTAACCAGGGTTCATCAGTGTTGCATGTAAGCCTATTTGAATTTAGATCATATGGTAACTTTGAACACTTGAGGAAACACGTTCTTGGGAACTAGATCTTATTTTCCCGGCCATTATAAAAATACAATTTTTCATCATGTAATGACTAATTTAGAAGTGTAAACGAGTTGAGTTGATTCAAGTATCTGCCTAATCAACTAAGCTTGTTTAACTTTTACTAAGCTCAAGCTCGACGCATTAAAAAAATCCATAGGCTCGAGCTCGTTTAAAAAGCTCGAGGTCGATTTCTTAGGGGCTGTTTGGTTACCTGCAAAAGAAATGCTGTGTAAAGTAAATGCAATGTAAAGTAAATGTAATGCATTCTGAATACTTTGAGCCTGTTTGGTTGTCTGCAAAATAAACGCAGGAGAATTGTTTCCCTTGTTTGATTAGCTATATTCAAAGTAAAGTAAAATCATTTTTTTTAATAATTTATTTTGATATTAAAATAATTATATTTATAAAAAGTGTATTTATAATAATTAGTATTATTTGGTGTTATAATTTTTTTTTATTTAATTCAATTTATTTAAACCTAAATAGAATTAAGTTAAGATGTACTTCAATCAATTTAAAATAGACAAGAAGCAGTGAGGCGCACGATTAATTCAATTAGTGAACAGCTGAGAGAGAGGATTTAATCTTTCTAATTTATGGTTTTGTCTTCTTTTTTTTTTAATTTATTAGCAATAGCTTCAACTTTATGGGCAACATATCACCAGTCTCTTCCTCTCGAATTGAAAAATATTGTATCGTTTGTTGTTTTTATTCATTCACTAGAGGAATACAGAGGAATACAGGTTATTTGCTTGGTTTAAATATCCAAAAAAAAAAAAAAATAACTGTGAGAATTGCTGTTAAATTTTTATAATAAGCATTAGTTAAAATGAATACTTTTGCTGATTTTTATAAGCATAACTAACTAATTAGTGAAGTAATCATACTACTAATCAGAATGCTAATTAAATAAACAAATATTGTTAATTAATCCAACAACAGATGAATTTGTTAAATCTCCACATAGACTTTCAGTCAAATTGTGAAATCTCTAAATTCAGTCAAGATGTTATAAATCCAGATGGCAATATCTAGCTATTTCATTGAAATTTAATGATCAAATGCTCATTAATCCTGAAATCCTTGTTAGCAATCAGCTATTAATAATCTCACAAACAGTTACTTTCAGTCAAATTGTGAAATCTCTAAATTCAGCTATCAATACAACGAGGAGGGGAAGTGAAGCTCCCTCCGGTAATTAATCAGAGGTCGGGGCCCATTCAGAAGTGAAATTGGTGACGAAGCTTGGTTCGTCATTGCGATAATCAGAGGAGTTCTGTGCGGAGTGAACAAGAGGAAGATCCTTGGCTTCTTCCTCGATATCTTCATCGAGGTCACTGGTGGACAGGTTGATGCAGAAGAAGCAATCGAGAGAGGCGAAGAAAGCGGATGAGATGCTCGAGACGACCCACGTCGCCATGCTTTCGAGCTTCTCGTAGGATGTGTCGCCACCGTTCTCCACTACAGGGTTAGAGCTCTCCATGGAGGTCGCCGCCGGGATCGAAATCGTCTCCAAGATTAGATAGAAAAAGATGCGGCGAAGAGAGCAAAGCAAAGCGAACCCCAGCGACATGAATGGCCAACGAGGGTAAAAACGACATGAATGGTCCGAACTCATCCAACCCAGGAAGCCGACCTGGGGTTCGCCTTTCATCTTCTCCTTTTCGTCGTTGCTGTTCGTTTTCGTTGATTCGCAGGGTGTGCATAGATTGCACCGTCGCTTCTCGGCTTCCTTGTCGTCGTTCGACTTCGTTCATTCGCTCTCGAGCAAGATAGACGGCACGGATCGCTCCTTCCTTTTCTTCGTTGCTATTCAACTTCGGCTCCCTCTTGGCTGTTCGACTTCGCTCTTCGCAATCTTCTCATAAGGGATGGCACGAGGCTCGTTCTCCAGCGAAGAATTTCAAACCCGTTCGTTTTGAGCGGCTTTTGAAGTCGCGGGATCCGCCTCCGATAATACACGACTAATACTTCAGTGGTTTTTCTTTTGTTCCGCTTAAAATTAACCAAACAGCGGAATTTAGAAAATACGTGTATTTCTTTTACTTTACCCTCCTAATTCAGGCAACCAAACAGCCCCTTAGTTTTAAATTAAAAAAGATAGTGCGAATTTTGTTCAAATTTATTTGATTTTGAATTACATGGGAATAGTTTGTTCTATTTTGTTCATTTTTTACATTTAAAATTGTAATCAAAAGTAAATAACCACATTCAATTGTTTGTTTACTAGGAGAAAGGTTCAAATGAAATCGTCTTTAAGGCTATGGGAAGAGCCATTAACAAGACTGTCATGATTGTGGAGCTAATAAAGGTGCTTTAACTTAGTCTGCATGCTTTTGTTGAGCATTTTTTATCCTAAACTTCTATTTGTAAGTTAAGGCTATTTTGATGTCTTATTGTGTTTTGTTGCACATTCACAGAGGAGGGTTGTTGGTCTTCATCAGAATACTGAAATTGAATCTGCAGACATCACTGACACTTGGGAGCCTTTAGAAGAAGGCCTACTTCCGTAAGATCATAACTAATATTGAAGATTTAAATACTTATGATAGATTATTGTATTAAAAACCTTTATAAAACTATTATGTTTTACGCAGCAGATAAAGCAATAGAACTTTCATGCCATTCCTTTTAGCTTCATTTGCTTTTGTTCTTATAAAAAGTTGATATATACTTGAATTTATGTGACTTCTCTTTATGTAATGATCTCGGAGCAAAGTCCTTGCCTACTTCTGACAGTTCTAAATATTGAAATACATCACAGTATTATTGTGCTGTCTGTGGGATATTATGGTGTTCTGATGTTCTATTGCTTATTTTGCTTAACAGCTACCAATTGCCTATTCCAAGTGATCAGGTGAAACCATTGGCTGACTTTGAATATGAAGGAGGTACAAATTGCACTTCTGCATATTTAGACTTTGTTCATATTTCCATATGGAATTCATTTTAATTATCTCATAACACCTTCAGAGGATTTTCCTGGTGGTCGAGGAAGAGGCCGTGGTGGTTACAATCGGGGGAGGGGCAGCAGAGGTATGTTGGTGTCTCATTCAATTTTATTATTTTAACTGTTGAACCTTTATGTTATGGTTCTTTACAATGCATTGTATGGTAAATAGGAAATGGATTCGTGGCTATGGATTACAATGATGAAGGATGGGACAATCGTGGGTATGGAAGAGGTGGTTGGAATCGTGGTAGAGGGCGTGGTTATCGAGGTCGTGGCCGAGGAGGGTATGGAGGTAGAACTTATTACCAACAAGAGAATGGCGGTTATAATGAAGAATATTCTGTTCCTGTTCATGGACGAGGTATTTGACAGCACTATTCCCTTCCATGATGGTTTTGCTCTGATCCTGTGATGTGAATTCCACATGTGGAGTCAATCTAGCCCTTTACTCATATCATCGATTTTCCTATGTGTTGTATTTGTTTTTTTTTGCATAAGTTCTTTTTTAATTCGAAACCTATGATTATAAGGAGAAATTTGAGAGAGTTGATATTTTGAGAAATAGGAAGCGTCTAAATTACATTAATGTTTTAAGACATTGTTTTGGCCTCTTTTTGTGATTCCTGGGTAATAAAAATTGGGCGTTTTAAGTGTAATTTTTTTAGTGTCAAAGAAATTTTGTATAATCATCATCATTAGCTTATCCTGATTATTTGGTATTGGTTTAATAAATCCTATTTTTAAATTTATTTCTACTAAATGCTGCAAGAAGTTTTTGAATTTAATGATAGACATTTTTTGTGGTTTAATGATTCTCTACGCATACATGATAAAAGATATATGGATTTCTATGTGGAAGGTCCTTGCATGGGAAAAATACAAGGTATATCCTGCTTGCAATGGTCTACTAATTTTGTAAAAAAATCAATATAATATAAGTGTGGTTCATTTTTTGAGAAATTAGAGGGGCTTAAATAAAAGATGTCTCTAAGGGGCTGTTTGGTATCAGATTGGATTTGACTTTAGTGGGATTTAGCAAATTTTGTAAATCCGAATTTAGTAAATTCGGAGGGTGTTAAATCTTGAAAATTGTTTGGTATGACATATGTTAAATCTTGAGAAACTTTTTGACAACATAATCCAGGATTAAAGGCGGTTGGTTCAGTTAAAAATTAAATTTAATGTGCTTTGAATTTAATTTTTTATTAACTATGAGTGAATTATCAACTTTAATTTTAATTACTTTTAATAAGTTGGACTGATAAATAATATATAATTATAAGTTAGAATAATTATTATTAATTATCAAATTAGTTATTTAGATGTTAATTATCAAATTACTTTTTATATTACTTATTATTTAATTTAGGGTTTACTAAACCATAATTAATTAATTATTTTAATAAACTAATTTAATGACAATTATACTACTAATAACTATAATAACCAACAAATTATAAATGTTGATTAATTTAATTTAATGATAATTATTCTACTATTTATTTAATTAAGCTAAATTAGATTACTTATTATATTACTAATTAATCATATTAAATTTTTAATTAATAATTATACTTATAGTTATCTAATTAATTAGTTAAATGTCAAATACTAATTAAGTATTTAATTAATCAATTAAGTATTCTATTACAAACTTATTATTTAATTACTATTTATATAACTAATTACTTTATTAATTATTTATATTTAAATTAAATTAGTTAAATTAATTAAAATAATTCCTAATTAAAAAAAGGAATTCTTCTCTATCATTGCTTCGAAGCTATGTTGCACCGATACACCTATTTATGAAGGCGTGTTGTATCCGATACACCGATACACGGATACGCCTCCGATACTCCACCGATACGTGTCGGATACACCAAAGCCGTATTCAATTAAAATACTATTTAAGATACGCGTGTCCGTTGAAAAACAAAAAGAAATCCGAAAAAAAAAGACGTGTCGTATTTACTTCCGCGGTTGCAAGCAAGATTCTCTCATTTTCGAGATGGATTTGAGTCTCTTGATGATATGAAAATATTAAAATTTACTAATATTTCACTTGATGAGCCTGAATTAGAAGCTATGATATTTATTGAAGATGATATAGAAGTTCAAAGACAAACCAATGAAGAAGATAATTATATAATTCCCTCTATTGAATAGTTGAAACTTCAAGTGCTAGATAATTTATGTTTATGCTTTTGTTGTTGTACTAGACATTTAATGCTTGCTTATATTTTGATATTAAAAGCTACAAGGCTACAAATGATGTTGTTGTCATTTTTTTTTGTAATTTCAAATATTATGCTTTGTTTGCTTTCTTAATTTTTATGTATGATTTATAAATTATAATGTCGTGTCCGCGCCGTACCCGTATCCTGTATTTTTAAGATATGACGTGTCCCGTATCTGTATCGTGTCGTATCCGTGTCGCCGTATCCGTATCGGTGCAACATAGCTTCGAAGGATTGTTTCCTTGCGCTTGAATGTGATTTGCTCTTCTTTTCGACATCTTCGTTGTTGGTTGACATTGCCTCCTTCGGCCTATTTAACGTTGCCTACATTAGTCACTAGCTTCTTCTCCTCCTCCGACAACGTTCCTTCCAGTTAGATGGAAGCACTATAGTTTGATGATGTTGGATCCGAAGTAACGACAAGAGCTTGTTCGCAAGAAAGGTAACAATATTTCACCCCTTTAGCGTACTTCACATCAGATACTCGACGACACGGGTGGGCGGGAGAGTTTTGGAGATCGTTAATCCCGTTAATTCCGCCAAACTACGGTATTTATTAAATCCCGAATTTACATCATAAATTCATTAATCCGAGATTTACAGGGCTCTCAAAAATTGTTTGGCCGGATTTACCGTAAATCCGGTGTAAATTCATCTTCAAATCCGATACTAAACAACCCCTAGGTAGTCAAAAAGGTGCCAAGGACCCCAAGGTTTGACCTCACGCTAAAGCATAACAAGAGCGTGTGGTGGGTAGATGGGTGTCCCCGTGTGGCACGAATTAATGTATTTTTGATATGATGCTTTGATGGTTGTGTTCCTAAATATTGTATGTTCTTGAAACGGTGAGTGCTTCTTTAGAGCCGCCATATGCGTCATTTATAAAACAACTATCAAAGTGGTAGAACAACTTTGAATTAGTAGCAAATGTTATTCGATCTTTACGTAATGGCGGGTGGTGGATTGTTGTTGTCATTTACATCATGTTTGATGTTATTGAACCAATAAGATATTTGTTGAAGAGTATTGTTTAGTTTTGAAGGGATTCAGTCTACCTGATTGTTATTTTCATTTGCGACATGTTTGACATCAATATTATGGCGGGTTAAATGATTACCCCATCGGCTGAGATGAGGGATTTCTCATTTGAGTTCATTCCATTGTACAGAAATGCATGTCAAATGAGCTAAAGAAGGAGCTCCTATTTTGAGATTCCATTCCTATTTTGAGATTCCGTTGTGCTGTAATTCTCATTTCATTCTTATTTCAAAATATGATTTGTAATTATCAACTAAGAATGGTGGAGATCTTTCTCCTCTATGATCAAATTATTATTAGATGATGTTTCCCAAACTCGGGTCAACTTCAACATATGGTAGCAACTATGTATCTAGTTGTTGATCTAGATATATTATGTTATGGGAGACAATCTTATGAGTGTATTGATGGTGTTGATCAAAGTTTTGACATTCAGATTGAAAAATAATTTTGAGAAGGTTTGTAATCTTTTGAATGAACCTGTCATAAATTTGCGACAACGTCCTAGCGTATGTACATGGATCAACTCCTTACTTTGAGAGGATTATTTAGCAATGAATGACTTGCGTAATGTCGGATTATCATAGACATAACAACTTCAAACTTTTAAATCATATGAAATGAATTGCTTAATAACGAGTGTATGTTGGTATGATCAAAGGCCGGTAGTGTCACCTCTTAAATGGACTTGTCAAAACAACAACATTGTCTTGCCATTTTTACATGGATCAACTCATCCCCTTGAGATAATCAATTTGAGATGAACGACTAGAGATCAATCGAGTATTGTAGGCACATAGTTTCAAGAAATATGAATCATTTGAATGGTGAAAAAACGTGGATTCGACCCTCTTATTTGTAGGGTGGTGACGGCGGCTATAAAAACTGTCATAATATCACCCAAACTTCCTTAAATCTCAATAGGTATCACATATGGATCTAAAACTTTATCTTTTTTGCATTTTTTTCCTAGTAAACTCCATTGCAATTGTTTTGGATTAATTAAAATTAAAACCACTTCAATCTTCTTCAGTGCTAATTCCTGGATCCAGAAGTTTGGCATAATTTATGATAGATAGGCTCTAAAGATGGGGTGATGTTCTTTACCGCTTCAATATGGTGAGCTCTAGAATTGAACTGGCTGTCGATTGTAGTATTTAGTGCAAGGCGGTGAATGCAATGATAAAGTAATATGGTATTATAAAAAACACAAATCTTTGGTGTAAGCTTGGGCTCTGTGTAACCTGAGCCACCTTGATGGTAAAGCGAAATGATCTTTTTTTTTCTTGTAGGATATGAGAAGTCTATGATCATCCTCTTATTTTGAGCATTGATATAAAGATTAGGGTTTCCAATCTGAATTTTCCTTCAACTGGGAAAGAACTTGCTGGCATCAATATATTAATTTGTGTAGACAAGCACATGCTATCTATGAATGGTGGTATATGTTAAGGCACATATATAAATAAGAAATAATGAATGCTGATCTTTCCTCCCGGGAAGGCTGATCTTTCCCTATTGGTTGACAATGCCAAAGTTTCCAAATGGGAGCTGTTAATAAGATAGTATGTGTTTTCAAAATAAAGATGGGTGTGCGAATGAAGATCATTGGATCCCTGCCCAAAGGCTCATCCATAGGCATCATCTGCGTCACGATACTTTATTTTATGTCTTCTTCTGTTCCATCCATCTTCCTCCCATCTATGAATAGAAATTTACTAGGGCGGCTACCTCCGTATTAAACATATTTCCTAAATGGCTTAACTTAACATGTTTGGACACTTACCGGAACACTTTCTAGCAACCTCATTTGGCACTTCAACTATTTTATCTTAAAAAAATAATTCGGTTCCTATTCACATGACTTATACAAACAAACATAACAACAATAACATCAAACATTTATCCCACTATGTGGGGTCAGCTACATGAATCCTTTTTCTATATTGTGTCGTGTTACGAGTTAAATGCTCATTTAAATCTAATAAATAATGTTCATTTCTAATATTTTCCAACCAAGTCTTTTTAGGTCTACATGTACATTTCTCAACATAAGCCAAATCTAATACATTTACTCTCCTAATCGGGTCATTGGAAGGCCGCCGTTTTATGTGACCAAACCATCTAAGGCGACTATTTCTAATCTTATCTTTCACTAGAGTTACTCCAATCTTTTCATGTATATGCTCGTTTCGTATCCTGTCTCTAAGAGTAAAGCCAATCATCCACCTTAGCATCCTCATCTCTGCAACACTGAACTTAATATTATGCTTTTCTTTTAATACACTCTATTTAATATTATGCTTCTCTTTTAATGGCCAACATTATGCACCATAAAGTATTGCAAGTTTCACCTCCATCTTGTAGAAATTTTCTTTAAGTTTGAGGAGGACTTTTCTATCACACAACAAGCTTGATGCATTCCTCCACTTCAACCATCCCACTTGAATTCTAATAATAATATTCTCATCTATTTCACCATCACTCTGAACAATAGACCCAAGATATCTAAAAACGTGTTCTTATTAATGACTTGATCGTCCAATGTCACAATCCCTCCACTAGATTTATTACTACTTAAATTACACTTCATATATTCGATTTTAGATCAACTCAAACATAAATCTTTAGACACTAAAGCTGACCTCCATAATTCAAGTTTGCCCTAAACATGACTCGTATGTTGTCCGTAAATTGGACGAATATCTTGGCATATTGAAACTTTTTCTAGACGTACGCATCTATTGAAAGCATCATGGGGCTCCTAATTCCCTGGGGCTCTGCTTGGTTTGAAGGAATTAGATGGAAATTGTTATAAAAATGATCACGTAATTGAATTGAATTTGGTTTTGCCTCACTTTTTTGGTTGAGAATGTTAACATATATATATATTTTTTTTCTTTTTTGGTTGATGAAAAAGTAAGGTTTTTGTTTCTTGTGAAAATGGTCGTTCAAATCACAACAATAACTATATGATTGTTTCCTATTTTTTACTACGATTGCATATGAAATTATCAATGAAAAGTGCATTAGTTAAAGTTTCTTTGGAAAATTCTATTTACTGTTAGTTACATTTGGACCAAATAGTTAATGTAAAATTATGAAGTAAAATATCAGCGTGTTCAGTACCCTATTCTAGGTTTTCGTTTTTGGAACTAAAAGATATATAGTATGTGGCACTAAACTTCTGTATCCTTTTTCTGCGCATGGAACAACTGCGAGTTCTTTATGCTATCTTGTTTTCAATATAAGAACAAAACAAAGGAATGGACAAGCAAAGAATAATAATCTCAATCGACCATAAACTGATACATGTGGAAGCCAAAAGTGAATGTAAGATGCCTCCTAGAAAACAAGAAAATATTTTGTGCGAAGACTGTACTTAGAACACCGTCCGGAGACCAACCAGAATGTGTCACGTCAGCAATACTGAGCACAAGGGCGACGTAGTGCATTCTGGTTGGCCTCCAGACGGCATTCGACATCCACACAGAATAATTAATCCCAGAAAACAGGGGTGGGACTAGGCTTCAAACCAATGGATGGAATTTATCCCAAAAGCATGTTCTTTAAGTAAAATATTCATGTTGTGAGAATGGAATTTTTATATGCCTTAATTCACTTGCTTCTATACACCATGGTTTGTTTAGTTAGAAGTTTTGCTTCTATAATTTGAACATATTGAATAAAAATTTAGCATTCAATGAATTGCTTGCAGGTCGTGGCCGCGGGCGTGGGAGAGGTCAAGGTCGAGGAAGGGGCCGAGATTTTCGATCAAATGGACCTATCCATGCAGATGGCGGCGGAGCCTAAATAGCTAAATCCAGTGAAGATCTTTGTTTAATGTGTTGGATGCCTGCTCCTTGTAACTGGATTGTTGCTTTTCATGGGTGTATTTATCTGGAGTTGATCTATAAGGTCTTTGTGATTTGGCCTGCAAGTATCTTGTCTTTTTTGTAGGTATAGGAGATCAGTCTTGTTTTTTTATTTGTTTTTTTTTACTTAGGTCAATCTAATTGTATCGTTTGACTAATTGAGCAGTGCATTCTTTTATTTATTTATAGAATTGTATGAAGTGTATTGACGATTTCTCTATAGTTCGGCTGTGCTTTTGCGTGTGGCTTTGCTACATTCCATGAATGCTATAGTATTGTTCAAGTTCTTAATTGTATTCAGTTATTTCTTTTGCTTGTAAGATGATGCCATTCTGATAATTGTAGCTCTAGGACAAGTTAGAAGGATGGAAAATTTATTCTGTGCGGACATCGAATGCCGTCCGAAGGCAAATCAGAGCGCTCCATGTCACCTTTTTGTTGTTGTGTACCGTTGAGTATCATGTGATGTGGCCGGTTCTGATTTACCTCCGAACAGTCCGGTGACCGCACAGAATAATTTCTCAAAAAAATGCAAGTATCAATGGCAAATTATTCTTTATTTGCCAACTATTCTTATAGGAGTAGTATTAGAAACATCCCTTTAAGCAAGTCTCAAATGACTTTGATTAGGAGAGGTGAAATTGATGATCACATCTAGAGTTCCTTAGGGCATCTCCAAACGAAATTCTATTTTTCACTTCAAAATGCAGTGAAATTAAAAAATGAAGTGATTCATCTCCAATCGAACTCCATTTCACATCCTTTGCATAATGTATCCGTCTTTCTCTTTTGTGTGTTTTATTTTTTGGCAAATTTGATAGAGACAAAAAAATAATGCAGGCGAACAGTGCAACGCTAATATTAGCATCGCACTGTTCACCTGCAACCAAATATCATAAGTTTTGTTGTTTGGCTGGAGCTCACGAGCGACGCTATTCATGCGTTTAGAGTTCGGTTGGAGAAGGCCTTATACTAAAGTTGTACTAAGCACATTCACTAAAGCTGATAGGTTGAAGAATCTAAATCCCAAAAATGATGCGCTAATTTTTCCTACTCTAGTTGCCAATGACCATATAGGGAGCATTTTGTCCAACACAAGGAGTTTAGTCTAAATCATCTTCAAGGGGGTGCTTGAGAAAATGAACTTAGGTGTAGCTTACTTAACTCCAATTCTAAGCTCAATCATCATATTTTCTAATCATATTAGAGAAGGGGAATGATATGTGTTGAATGCCTTTTATCTCATTCATTTAATTTCTCTTTGTTAGAATCATAAAAACTTTAATCTAATCAATCAAATGCTCTTTTGGTGAAACAAAAATTTTAAAGGACCCAAAAGGATTAACTTGGAGTTAATTTTACTTGATTTGATATATTTATTACTTAGCCACAAAATGGCATGATCAACCCCTATACGAACTCTCTATAATATTACTTAGAATTTGGTAATGCTTAACCATATTTATAACAAATAGTGCATATATCTATGTGTATTTTTAGAAGCAAACAATTATGTCATGCTGACTCTTGAGCATTTTTCAAGCTAACATCAATGGCCATCATCATTTATATCTTTGATGCCATCATGGACATTATGACTATCATAATTGTATTTATTTATATCAAAAGAGTAAGTATTTTATCTATAGAATGCATTATATTTTTTTCAAAGAAATTTTCATTTAAAAAAAAAATTCGAAGAGGCATTTGTGTCAAAAATTTTAAATAGGGGTGTCAAAACGGTTCGACGAGTTCGATTCGAGTTGAATCCAAGTCTAAATGGGTCTACTTGAACCCAACTTAATTTTACAAATGGGTCTAGATTTTCAACCCAAACACGATCTGCATGGGTTACGAGTTCACCCAACTTGACCTGCGAAAACTGATGCGAATAAGCGAGGCCAGCCTGCTTGGGCTGAGGCGTCAGGCAAGGTGGATTGGCTCTGGTGAGACTGCCTGACTAGACGGAGGAGACACGGCGGTGTCGGAGAGGCCTGCCGGTGCGACCTTCGACTGCCAAGTGCCGACTTGGGTGATGGGTCTCGCGAGACGACTACCATGCTGAAGCGAGCTGACACGACGAAATGGCCTGACGGCGACGCGACAGCGCTGGCATGACGTGATGGCAACGCGGTCAAGTTCCCGGGTCAAAACAGGTTGATTTCTGGTTTCTGGATCAACCCAAACTCAACCCTTTTTTGCAAACGGTTCAAAAACTCGAGTCCAAACCCGACCTGTAATGCAAACGGGTTGACCCGAACCCATAATTTGTCGAGTCAAGTCTGGATCGGGTTTCGAGTCGAGTCAAATTTTGACAACCCTAATTCTAAACTTGAGAAAGCATTAATCTCTATTACTCTTTGAATTTCTGAAATTTTCTAAACTTAAATAAACTGATTGATTCAAGTATTTTATTGCTGTAAATTTTCTCAAACATGTGCGTGAAGATTTTTTGAAATTTCATGTCCTTGTTGTTGTAGCCTTACATAGATTGGCCCATATGAGCCACGTAAACCACTGGTATTGGAAGCAACATTTCTTATTGTGAGAAGGCTAGTAGCAGAATAGAAGCTCGACCGGCATTGAGAAGAAAAAGGACGGAGCACGGAAGAATATCAACTGAACTTCGCCCAAACCCTAACCCTAGTAAGTTATCTTCTTTTGTCGACCACTCTCTCCACCTCCGGTGCCTTATTCTTCTTCTCAACTCCAATTCCACGGTTTTTCAACAGAGAGGACGGAATGACTCAAGAGGTGGAGATGAAAGAGGCGCAGGCGGTCTCCAACACAGTATCCTCGGCCTCCTTACCATCCACGCTTCAGCGTGAGTTGTATCTTCGACTTTCTGTGTGTAACTTTTGATTTTTTTTTTTCGATTTTGGATTATTACTGGGGAAGTTTGTGCTTGGTTTTTGTTTGGCTACAGATCTGAAGGAGATCGCATCTCTTATCGAGACTGGGGCCTATGCGAAGGAGGTGCGGCGGATCGTGCGGGCTGTGCGCTTAACGATCATGCTTCGTCGAAAGCTGAAAGCTGCCACTTTGTCGGCTTTCCTCAACTTTGCCCTCGCTCCGGGCTCAGAAGCTCATTCCAAGTTGTCTTCCTACCTGCCTAAGGTATGACTAGTTAATGTTTTGGCAAGTTATTTTGCTTCTGTAGGGAGTGCTGGATTTTTTTTTTTTTTTTTGTTCAATGGAGACATGAACTTCTGTTTGATGAAATAACTTGGTAATATGTTTTGCTAGAGTTTTTTTTTTTTTTTTTGTCTTTTTATTAGAATTATTAGTTTATGCGGAGCAAGCTTTAGAAGAGAGGTGGATTTGGCTAAGTGATGGTTTTTTGATGTCGCTTGATAACTTTGTTAGTCATATTTAAAAGAAGTAGATGTTCAATTCTTCTGTGCTGTTTGTCATCTTTTTTATATATTATTTCTATAGATTTCATGTTCCTTGGTTGATGCAATACATCTTGAAAAAGTCCCTTTATTTACCTAGATTTTAAGAAAGTCTTGTTTCTTAGTTTATAACTATAAATGAACTATGTATTTAATATTCTTGAAATTGTTGCAGCTTGCATAATCTTTAAAATATGATAATAATGGGAAGCCTTTTGATGAGATTAGTTAACCAAAATACTTAGAAATATTTAATTATTATTTAAATAAGTGATCTGGAGTTTTTTTGTGAAAAGATGAGAAGTTTGGAGGGGTAAGGTTAAAGGAATGTCAAAACTAGTAAGGTTTGGGCTAGTTTGGGGTGACTTGCAAGTTCAGGGAATGTGTTTTGAGTATGATAAATGGTTGAAAATAATGATGGAGGATAAGATTAAGATGTGGACATATGATTTGTAGTATATGATAGAATTTTGTGAGGTTAAAGGTCTTATTGTGGTTTGAAAGAATAAGATTAGATGTAAAAAAAAACCTAAATAGGTTAAAGAATTTAAACAGAGTTGTTGACTTTTTTAATACTTGAATTATGGATGATTGGTCTTAAAAGATAATTAGAGTGAAAAAATAATACAAAAATTAATAAGAATAGCAGTAAGAATAAAATAGACAATTAATTAATCCCTCCAAAGCTGGTTAAAGTAAGTCATCAAGTACTAATCAAAAGAGAATAAATTCCTCCAAAGTTTTCTTCTCATTCAAAAGCTGAATTTTTCATTACATACCAACACTATTTATAGAGTTACAATTATAAACTAAAATTCAAAAATAAGAGAAAAATTTTGGGAAAAAAAGAGTAGGTGACCATTAATGAAGAAATGTGACAATCACTTTTATTGATTCATCTTATTTCTATTAAATGATTAACTCATATATATTTCCTAAGAAAATCAAACTTTCTATATGATAAATTTAAAATTCAAACATTAACATTCTAATTTAATTATGTCTTCATGAGCGGGTTCTTGTAATGAAATTTGATTGGGCTCTTACTTTAGCATCTTCTTGGGTTCTTGTTTGGGCTCTTGTAATTGGATCTTTAGCTTTAGCATCTTCTTGATTTTTTATTTAAGCTCTTTTAATTGGACTTTTAGTTTCATATGTTTTATCTTATTGTTGTGTTACATCAACTCCCCTGAGCTCATTTGAACTCTGCTCCGTATAGTTTAAATTCAAGTAATATTCTAACAGTTGAGGGCGACTTTTTTCAAATCTTCTTAGGTAATTTAAGTATCTTTTGTAGGGGGGTTATCATTCATATCTAATTAGAAATCTTTGAATGCAGCTTGATATATGAGTGCTTTTTCCGTAATAATGGAACTCAACTTCAAAGCTAAATGTTGATATAGTACAACAATTAGATCAACATATAAAGATAAATGTTCATTTACAAGAGCGTAAATAAAAGCACAAGAACATGCTAAAGCAAGAGCTCAATCACCCATTAAAAAAGCTCACTCATGAGGAAATAATTAAATTAGAGTTTTAATATTTGAAATTTAAATTTAGTATTTAGAAAGTTTGGTTTTTCTTAGCGAACATGTATGTGTTAGACATTTAATAAAGATAAGATGAAGCAAGAGCTCAATCACCCATTAAAAAAGCTAACTCATGAGGAAATAATTAAATTAAAGTTTTAATATTTGAAATTTAAATTTAGTATCTAGAAAGTTTGGTTTTTCTTAGCGAACATGTATGTGTTAGACATTTAATAAAGATAAGATGAATTAATGAAAGTGGTTGTCACATTTCTCTCTTAATTGCCACAACTCTCTTTTCCGTGAAAAATTTTCTCTAATTTTTGAATTTCATTTGTAATTGTAACTCTATAAATAATACTTGTGTGTAATGAGAAATTTAGCTTTTGAATGAGAAGAAAATTTTAGTAAAATTTATTCTATTTTGGTTAGTATTTGGTGGCCTATTTTGATCAATCTTGGTGGGATTGATTGGTTATCTATTTTATTCTTACTGTTATTCTTGTTAAATCTTTATATCTTCTTTTCTCTATATTTTAATAATCTTTTAAGATCAGTCATCTACTACTCATGCATAAAAAAAAGGTCAACCCAACCATGTTCAAATCCCTTAAACCTAGTTTAGGTTTTTTTTTAACATATAGTCTCATTCTCCATAACACTATAAGACATTTAATCTCAAAAAACTCTACCATATATTTTAGATCATAAGTTCACATCATAATCTCATTCTTATCATCATTTTTAGTCATTTATCCACTCAAAACCCATTCCTAACTGAACTTGTAAGTCAGTCTAAATATGACTAGTTTTGCCAGTTCTTTGAACTTACCCCTCCGAACTCTTCAATTTTTCATCAAAAACTCCATCTCACTTTTTTAAATAATAAATTTAATATTCCTAAGTATGTTTTTAACTAATCCCACCAAATTCCTTGTGGTGGAAGTAGATTTGGCAAAGATGAAGTGACAACGGCGGAGAGACACATGGTGATTATAATCATGAACTATGCTACAGATTAATCCAAAAATGAAATCAAGTTAGCTTTGAAGATGTGTTGGTGAGATTAGGTGTAGATGAGACATTTGTTTAGAAATGGAGAGTTCTCAAATTTGGGTACTAAATATTTTTAATAAATTCTTATTGTTTGATAGGATGCCAAATGATTAGAGAAGAAGTATTTTAATATAGTTAGTCAAGAGCAAAAATAGATATTTTATATTGAGGTAATTCTAAGAGGAATCAAATGTATGACCCAAATGATTAAGGGTGTTTTGGGACAGTTGTTACTATATGTAAAGGTTGTGAAGCTGTTGTGGACAAAGCTGTTTTTTGAAGTTGTTGTATATAAAGTAATATATTATGGGTGCGTTTGAGGGGACATTTTCCTTACTTTACATTATGAAATTTAATTGAAGGGTTGTTTGGGGTACTGAGTTCGTGCTCCATTCTAGAAATTTTTTGCATCCCATTGTTACTTTTCGCGTCCTAAGAAAGCCTCTCATGTTATCACGCTTCATACTGTTTGGAGCTACAAAAAAGATGTAAAAGACCTCAGTTATGATTCGCTGCAAAAAAGTCCATCGTCTTCATCCTCGAGAAGTTCCGAGATTTCATGCCACTTTATTTATTTCTTCGCTCCTTGAGCTAGATCTCAACCACGTTTGGGACCCAAAAAACTCATCCCATCGGAAGTAGCTCATCATTTCAAGAAAAAAAAATACATTGCATTATTCGACTCCCATCTCGAAAGACAGGTATTTTTTGTTCAATACCCAAACCATAGATTTTAAACTACACTTTTCAATTCTGAACATGTCTTTTAGGACGAAGACAAAAACTCCTCAGCACCAACAGGTGCGATACAAAGGTAATAAAATTAGCATCAGCTGCTAATTTGCTTTTTAGAGGTCGTGACTTCCCTCTCCCAAATTTTACAGTTATATTTTGCTTTAATCCTTAATTTTGCTTATAAAATCAGCTTTTATAAACGATTTTACTTCTCTTGAGACCTTCATCTCCTCTTCTTGTTTTCTTCCATTTCTCTGTTTTTTCTCTTCTGTTTTTTTATGCATCTATAGGAATTGGATTCCTTTAGAACTAACTTAGGTTTTGCTGCTCTTAATTTTCCTAAACCTTATTTCCAAATATACATCCTTTCTATGTGGTTTGCACTTCTGATATTTATTTTTTAGAAATTCGTTGCTTTCACCATTAAGAATTCAGTGAATAACAATTGTAAGGGCTGATATATATATATATATATATATATATATTGCCCCCCCCCCCCCCCCCCAATTGTAAGGGCTGATATACCTAGATGAAATACTAATATTCCTAATATTACTTACCATTTCTATAAATAGTTTCATAAGTTAACATGTTTGTCCTTATCTATCTACAATTAAAATGCAATTCTTTGAAAATTAAAATTCTGTTAATTATGGTGTTCAAGTTAAAAGAAATGACCATTTCCTGCAACTTTTATTTGAATAAGGAATAAGTCTTTAATTTACTATCATTTAGTGATTAAACTTTATCTTTAATATATTTTATTAATTTTTTTTTATTACTGGAGAGAGTCGCCTTAGATGGTTTGGTCACATAAAATGGCGGCCTTCCGATGACCCGGTTAGGAGAGTAGAGGTATTAGATTTAACTTATGTTAAGAAAGTTAGGGGTAGACCTAAAAAGACTTGGTTAGAAAATATTAGGAATGACCTTTCTTTATTAGATTTAAATGAGAATTTGACTTTTAATAGGACACAATGGAGAAAAAGGATTCATGTAGCCGACCCCACGTAGTGGAATGAAGGCTTGATGTTGTTGTTGTTGTTGTTGTTGTTGTGTTGTACTGATACAAAAATTTATGTTGATAGTTTAGTTATGAAACAATAAATAGGTTGTAAAAAATGGGAAAACCTAAGGATGTTGGAGCATCTACAATATAGGATCGGGATATTAAGATACTTTAAATAATTGGAATGATGCTAAATGATGATGATGATTGCTATGATGATGATGAGATCTATGCACTCTTTTTCCCTTTTATAGAAATTTAGCCGCATGGAGTATGTGTATTAATGACTGAGTTATGAGAATTGATGTATTAGATTTGGCCTATGTTAAGAAAGAGAGATGTAGACCTAAAAAGACTTGGTTATAAAATATTGGAAATGACCTTTTTTTTTATTAGATTTAAATGAAAATTTGACTCTTAACATGATACAATGGAGAAAAAGGATTTATTTGGCCGACCCATTGTAATGGGATAAATGCTTGATGTTGTTGTTATTGTTGGAGCATGTGCGGTAAGCAAAAACATCTTTTGACAAAGGCACTTGGAAGGAGGATTTGGGATTGATCGAAGTGCCGAATATTTTATTTTGCTTAATCTAATTTGGGTAATTGCTAGCAATATTGTGTTCCTATATTGTTTCTTTGAGTTTATTTAATTATTGTTCTTTATATTGTTCAATTTTCAAAGCTATCATCTTATTTTAAGCTATATTGTTAAATTTATTAGCTAGAACAAATAGAAAATTGTCAAATTTTGATAGACTTTTAAAAAGATTCAACATGAAAATATTGTTCCTTTTCATTGACCTTTATGTATGTTTAAGCAATATTTTGTTCTATATATATATGTCGTTGATACCATCTTTTATATTATGGTATCTTTCTCTTATATTATTGAATTATTAACACATTATTAACTATTTTTAATGTATTGCAATATTTTTAAAATAGCATTCTTTTCGCTATAAACTATAATTTCACGGGATTCTTGTGTTGTGACACTATTCATCATTGACAAAGATGATAATTATGCTCTATTGAAGATATGTGTAGATGTCAATATCATTTTACAACTATGGTTATTAATATTTTTTTTTTGCCACGTCTACTAATTTATTGATCAATGTGTTTAATATTGATTATTCTGAGTGATTAATGTAACATTTGAAAGCATTTTTATAAAAAATCATTCTATTTGTTTTTTTCCTCCTAATAGTTGGTGTGCTGACTACTTTTGTTAACAACATCCGGTTAACTTATTCTGGTTTCTTCAGGAGGATGATCGTGATATGGATGTTGATACTGCATCTTCAGCTGCACAAGGTCCTAAGCATTCCCTGCCTGATATTGAGATATACTGTTACTTGCTGGTTCTTATTTTTCTGATTGATCAGAAAAGATATGACGAGGTGGACTGTTTCTTTTTTCTTTCTTGCATTCATTTACATATAAATCAAAATCTTAATAGTGATTTATTATAACCTCAGTTTTTTTCTATGTATTTTCTTTCAGGCTAAGGCTTGTTCCTCTGCTAGTATTGCTCGCCTTAAAAACATAAACAGAAGGACTGTTGATATTCTGGCGTCTAGGCTATATTTTTATTATTCATACAGCCATGAACTCACAAACAGTCTTGCTGAAATTCGGGGGTAAATTGTTAATCTAAGGTTTTATTTGGGATGGCTTTCTTATTACTTCTCAAAATAACTTTTTAGTACAAAAATTTTTTTTTTTACTAAAAAGCTGCTTTAAGAAGCAGCAAAAAAGCCGTCCAAATGAAGCCTAATGGTCAAATTAGACAGCTTATATGAAATAAGTGCATATATTAGAAAAAAAATCAGAGAGATTTTACTTAAGCGCATGGTATTTATAGGGAATTTCATCTCTTTCCTTACTGCTGCTGTTCCTTTAACTTTTTTTTTTTTCTATTTAATTTAGAAACCTTCTTGCCCTTCATAGAATGGCCACCTTAAGGCATGATGAGCTGGGTCAGGTTAGCAGTTTGTTGTATTAATGTTTTGTGCAAAAGAGTGACAAAGAGGATGTTAATTATACTATGTTGATGGCAGGAAACCCTTCTTAATCTTCTTCTTAGGAACTACCTTCATTACAATTTATATGATCAAGCGGAAAAGCTAAGGTCCAAGGCGCCACGTTTTGAAGCCCATTCAAATCAACAGGTGATGACTTGTGTCATCAATTTCTCTGATCAATACAATTAATCGGATATTTTATTATGGAAATTATTCCTTATGAATTCTTGATAAGTGCATTTTCATATGAAATTGTGTTGATCCTGCAATAAGACCCAGTAATCAACCTACCTGCTGAAGTTAGAAAGTCTTGTATGTTTTCCCAGTTTTGCAGATATTTATTCTATCTGGGCAAGATAAGAACCATTCAGTTGGAGTACACAGATGCCAAAGAAAGTCTCCTTCAAGCTGCTCGGAAGGCACCAGTGGCAGCTCGAGGCTTCAGAATTCAATGCAACAAGTGGGCCATCATTGTACGATTACTTCTTGGCGAGATACCCGAGAGGACTGTTTTCATGCAGAAAGGAATGAAGAAAGCTTTAACTCCCTACTTTGAGCTTACAAATGTCAGTATTTGAGAAAATTTATAGGTGCGGAGATCGGACGTAAAGATACCTCCGGATATTCACTTAAAATTTGACACGTGGAGTGTGCTTTGGTTGCACTTTTTTGTGTGTGTTTACCTGCGCTTTAGTTACGCTTTGCCTGCAGTTTAGTTGCATTTTGACTGCTCTTTTATTGTGTATTTTTACTGTGGTTTATCTGAGCTTTACCTGCGCTTTACTTGCGTTTTTGGCGCGCTTGGCTTAAAGTTCTTTTGACACATTAAACATATAAAGTAAAAAATAAATCCAACGTGTCCACTCCACGTGTCAATATTTTATTAGAGTCCGGGCGTACCTCTACATCTGGTCTCCGCACCTAATAATTTTCCAGTATTTGATCCCTTTATTATCATTCATCTTACCACCACCTCTACTACCGCTGTATGAGTTTTTTATTCTGGTTTTAGGCTGTAAGAATTGGTGATCTGGAGCTTTTCAGGACTGTTGCAGAGAAATTTTCTAGCACTTTTAGCTCGGACAGAACCAACAATTTAATTGTGAGGCTGCGGCACAATGTGATTCGGACCGGACTGCGCAACATCAGTATTTCTTACTCCCGAATCTCTCTTTCCGACGTCGCGAAGAAGCTGAGGTTAGACTCTGATAACCCTATTGCTGATGCCGAGAGCATTGTCGCCAAGGCCATCCGAGATGGCGCAATCGATGCGACGATTGATCATGCAAATGGATGGATGATATCGAAGGAAACTGGCGACATCTACTCCACAAATGAGCCTCAGATTGCTTTCCATTCCAGAATTGCTTTCTGCCTAAACATGCATAATGAAGCAATCAAGGCGCTGAGGTTTCCACCCAATTCCCATAAAGAGAAAGAAAGCGCAGAGAAGAGAAGGGAAAGGCAACAGCAGGAGCAGGAGCTTGCCAAGCACATTGCTGAGGAGGAAGATGATGATGATTTCTAAACCTGCAATATCTATTGAGGGCCTTTCAATCTGCATCATTACTTTATTGCATATGATTTCAATGGATTTTGCTATTTGATTTGGATTATGAGTTTTTATTTCCATGATTTGAATTTGGATTGGTATTCAAATCAATAGCTCTTAGCAAAAGAAACTAAAAGTATATTAATCTTCTCTTTCTGTTGATGGAACTGAGCAGTCTTCTCCTGTATTCATCTTGCTTCATTGTCTGCTATTTCAGGCTTTAACCCATTTTTTCAACTTTCTACATTCGTCTTTTTTAGGCTTCGTTTGGGACGGTTATTTTATAACTTTTTAAAACAGCTTTTTAGTTTAAAAAATTAAAAAATTTGTACTAAAAATTATTTTAAGAAGCAGTAAAAAAGATGTCCCAAACGAAGCCTTAATAATTGAATAATTTTAATATTTTTCTTTGATTCAATATACTAATAAATGGGATTGGTATGTTTTTTCTTGCTCATTAAGAGTTTAAGGGAATGCTTATTTACTGATAAGTTGTAGTTGATTTTTTATGATTTATTTTATTATGTATTATCAATTTCAAAATTTGTTTATATTATTGAAAGTTTTATGATAAAATATTTGGTAAATGTTTAGATCAACAGACTAAAAAGTGAAATTTATTTATTTTGTTAATATTTGATGATAAAATATTTTTAAAATTTTACATTTATAGTTAAAAAATCTATTTTTAGTTTTTCAAATATTTTATAATGATTAGATGGGTAGATTAAGCATCTATATTTGTTATAAATAAAACATTAAAAATAATGCTTAGCAGCTAATTTTGACTAAAAAAGTTGTGAATATATTCATTACTATCAAGAAAACTAATTGGTTAAATCACTAATTGAGATCAATTAAAATTTTATTATAACTAAATTAGTGAGTATAATAAAAACTTCTAAACAAAAAATTATACTCAAATTAGACCAGAGTTTAAGAAAATTAAATAAAAATTAAATTTGAAGAACATAAAATACTCACACACTTACATCGTACCTATGATGATATTTTTGTAATTTTATACAACGACAACATCAAATCTTGATCTCAGTACATGGGATCGACTGTATAAGTTCTTTCTTTATCGTGTCATGTTAAGAGCTAAATTTTCATTTAACTCTCATAAAGGAATGTCATTTCTAATATTTTATAATCAAATATTTTTATATCTGATTTACTTTTCTTAACATAAACTAAATCTAATCCATCTACTTTCCTTACCGAGTCATTGGAAAGTCGTCGTTTTATGGAGAAATTATTATGTGCAGAGATCGGACGTAGTCCGGAGGCAAATTAGGTGCAGTCACGTCAGCGATATCGAGCACTACCGAGCCGCGGTACAAGATGAATGAGTAATTTGACACATTTTAATTTGTCTCCCAAATCGCGTTGGACATCCCGTTTTATGTGCCCAAACCAGCCTAGATGGCTCTCTCAAATTTTCTGATGATATTCTTATAATTTTGCCCTGAAATAAAATATTTTATGCCGGTAAAGTTATGAATTAGCCGAATTTGGCAAAAAATTTAAAAAAAAAATAAAAAAAAAACCTAATTTTTTAGTTGTATATAGCCGTTATTCTAGTTAACATACAGGCTTCATAGGAAAATTCTAAATTCGCATCACAGAAGAGCGGGATGCAAGGGTAATCTAGTAAATGCACAGTTCCACTTTTTAGGTTTTAGCAAAGATTTTCAGCCTCTCCTTCCTCCCATTTCGAAGGAGCAGACGTGGCCGATTTCTCGTCGCTAAGAAGTAATGACTTATGACAGCATGGACTGCGCTGATGCCACGCAGTCCTTCCTCTCTCTCTCTCTCTCTCTCTCTCTCTAGCTGCGATTGATCGATGGAAGGAGGGGAAGCGAAGGGGCGCCGGCGGGGCGGGTTAACTGTCTTCTCGCAAGAATACTATGCGGTTTGCGCATTTGGTGGAATGCTAAGCGCTGGAACGACGCATCTCGCAGTTACGCCACTCGATGTCCTCAAGGTTAATATGCAGGTGAATGGCTTCTCAGGCTTTTATTTTCGTGCGATTCACGCCTTGATTGAGTTTTGCTGGAGTTAGGTTTTGATCATTTCTTTTCTTGTTCTGATTTCAGTTGAATTTGAGTAGGTTAGGACTTAGAAGGGTTGCTGCGTGATAGGTTGGAGTGTTTATTGATTGCAGATTTGCTGGGATTAACTTGATAGGATGGAGCTGTATCTTTTTTATGTGTTGCTAGCTGAGTTTTGAATGGAATTTTATTGATCAACATAAAATTGTTTTTATTTTTGTTTAGATTGTGTACAGGGCTTCCTGCTTGGTCATTGTTTGATGAGTAACAGGTCCTGCAATATGTTATGGTAATATTAGAAGGATCATTATTCTTCTTCTTCATGCTGACACAGAACGAAGTACATTTGGCTTTAAGTATTTTTGCCAATTAGAGCTGATCACGCAAGATTTCAGCTTTTAGCTCCTTTGAAGATGCTAAACTTGCTCGCTAATACATGATCTTCAGGTTTCAGGTTGCTGTGTTGTGATCTTTAGTAGCTTGATAGAAACCTCTGGTGGCCTGTTCATCCGTATTGGCTTAGATGTACTTGAAAATGGAAGTCTGTAAGCTGTCGTTGTACCAAATCATCTTCATCACTCAATTACCTACCAAGAAATAGAAATATAAATAGATATTACATTTAGCTTTATATTCTTTCTTCTTCAATTCCTATTAAGATAGTTCAACTGCTCGTGTCTATCTTGCATAATTTCAGATTCTTTTCATGGTTAGTCCTCTAAAATTCAATTTTGGAGGTAGCCAGATCGCTTTCACTTTATTTGGAGCTCTTGATCTGAAGAGCTTGCTAAACCAAAAGCAAAGAGGAATTGCTAAGGTTAATTTTTTTTTTTTGGGGGGGGGGGAAACGATTGCTAAGAGACTTGAATTGAAAATTGTTATCATGAATACAAATGTTTCTGGCGGACTCCCTTGTCTTGGTTGCTTATTTAGTTCTTAGGAGTCAATATTATTATTATTTTTTTCAAAGGAATATAAATGCCCCTCACTGAAATTTCTATTTTTAAAACTGCTGCATTGGCTGTTGAGCCTATTTACTTAAAAAGCATTCTAAATTTATAGCCATTTTCCTCAGCTTTAAATATAAAATACAACAGAAAGGAAAGAACATCAAGACTTATCGTGGAAAAATGTGAAACTAGGAAAAAACCATGGAGTCACACAACACCAAGAAATTCATTATGAAAATTGAGAGAAATTTGTACAGATCTTTCTTATTTCTCGCTCTCTCCTTGCTTCTCTTCTCTCTTGCATTGTTCTCGACTTGGAACTAACTAAGAGATACAATACAACTACCAAGGGACACAGCCTTTAATAAAAAACATGAAAAAAAACTTCCCAGTCAACTTCGCAGCGCTGCGGCGCCAAGTTTGAGCTCCACATCTCCACTTTCTATCTACAGTCTGTCTGACAGCACCGCGGCGCTGTAGTCTAGAGCATCGCAGCGCTCCGCTCTCTGTTTTTTCTCCAAGAAAAACATGCAGCGGCCGGGCGCTCGGGTGCACAACGCTAGGGCGCCGGAACCCAAACAGTGTAAAGACCCCTGTAACCCCCCAACAAACTCTATATACTGAATTGAGGTCCAAGGCAACAATACAACATGATTGATAGACACAATCAGATTCCATACAAAACTAACAATATTAATTTTTCTTTTGTTTATATATACCTTAATACTTTCATGCACCTTTTTTTTTCTAATTGCAGAAGACTTCCAATTATGCACTCTCATATTTAACCTGTTCATTGCATCTTGTCAAATCTTTTTATTCAAGTTCAAGTTTGCACTATTCACTTCATCTACGTCACTCTTAGGACTTAGTTATGTGTTTATTTATCTTCTTTTTATACATTTTTTTGTACAGTTTTAGGCAAAGTTATCACTTAAGGAACTGTTCAAATTACATTCCTGTTTGGGTCATTTCTTTTCTTTTGTATCCGCATCCTTTATTGTCTTCATATTGAGCACTATTTCTATTTGGGTCCGGTTCATGAAGTCTTATTCAGGTAAAGGGATCGAGTAGTTTGTGTTGAGAAAATTAAACCAGCTCGAACCACTCTAAGATGCAAGTCATCAAAGGCTGTCCAAGGAGAATCCATCTATGACAATATGCTTGAACAACAACCATGAACATGGGTGGATTCCCATATAGCCCAGGGTGGGCAAATGCTTAACCTAAAAAAAAAAGTCTATATGAAGCATAATTTGGAATTTTGAAACCCCCCCCCCCCCCCCCCCCTAAAAATTTTATTTTGTCCATTTAGGGAGAGGAAGAAGCATTGGTTGAAGATACTACAAAAAAAGGTAATGTACTTACTTTAGTTTGTATAAAGTATGAGTGAAACTTTATCCAATGAAAAAAAGAAATGCCTTATGATTTATAAGTTGAGTTTAAAAGGAATTCTAAGAAATAAGAGAAAAAAAAAAGAAGTTAAATGATAAAATTTTCTCTTATTTTTTTCTTAAGTTAGATAACATTAAGCTCATTTATTATTCTTTTTTCTCTAAGTTAGGATCTAGCTTCAACATAACGTATATGATTATACTCCAACTTATATTATTACTAAAATCAATATTAAATTAGAAGTTAAATAATAAAATTTCCTCTTTCAAAATTTATAGCATTATGTTGGTCAAATTTTTTTTTAATTTTATTATTATTATTATTATTATTATTATTATTATTATTTGATGTTATTATTTTATTTTATTTTTGTTATTATTATTGTTGTTGTGTAATTAATTAAAATTTTGTCCGCCCTAAAAAAGGAAGTTGGATCCACCCTTGGTCATGAACCTGAAGAAGTTCTCGAACAAAGAACTTGGAAAGAATCCATTCTCAGTAATACGTGACTTGCAGTACCCAATATTTGTTCCTAATCAGCCAATAATCAGAAGTCACACCACTCTAGGGGTTCTTGGCTACTCGCCAATGCACAATACTCAAACAAACACTCATTGGCCTCTCCTTGTGGTACTCATCTAAAGCACCCATCCAAGAGGAGCCACAATGTAACGCCCCAAGATCTAACTTGGAAAGAATTTCAATCAATCATTAAAATCATCAATCATTTACCAGAGCTATCTATAGTCTTCAATCAATAACAAACAGTCTAACAAAATTCTATAATTTAAAACATCAATGTACAATTATATTCATATCCCAAAAGTTCATATACAATACTCAGGGTCTACACAATGATCACATGAAATAAAATCTATCTTGTCCTGAGTACAAAAGAATCACTATAACAAAAAAAGAACAAAAACCTGAAGATTCCAGATCAATCTCAATCTCCTGCTTTCTTGCCCTGACCTGAAAATATTAACCACATATAATGAGCTTCAAAAAGCCCAGCAGGTCACCTAATACCTACAACTGAAATCAAAGCACGGTATTGAAACAATATGCATGTCAATCTATCAAATCCATAACAGTCAATTGCACATGATCAGTGAATCTATGTAGCAGGTACGAAAATCAGTAATCAATGCATGATCGATACAATCCACAATCATCGGTAAAAGAATCGATAAACAGTAGGAAGAAATCCATAAAGCTCAATAAATCAGTACATACGTCAAATCTCGGAAGAATCCATAAACAGTAGAAAAATCTATATTCTGAAGAATCTCAATTAAATTGATCAGTTATATCGATAGAGAAAAATGAATCAAAAATATCTCAAATCCGATACTTCTCAAGCAGGATCGTCCAGGACGATACCCAGATCGTCCCGGGACGAACTCCTCTGGACACAGATCGTACAGACGAAATTAATTCCAATTTGTTTCGTCCCTGGACGATGCTCTCGGGTTTAGTTCGTCCCGACGGTTCCAGGTTCGTACAGACGAAACATACAGATTTCTTCACAATTTCTTCAGTTCGTCCCGTACCTAAGGCCAGTTCGTCCGGGACTAACAGCACTAAAAAAATCAGCTTTTTAAGGGTTTTACACACAATATTAGTTATAAAAGATGCTGTTATGGTTTAAGTCTTGTATAACTCATATTGTAGTTTGTTTTGGCTCTCATACATAAATAGGGGGTCAGTTGTCAGCCACAATAGAGTTTTTTTTTTTTTTTTTTTTGTAAAGGGTCCCTTTCTTGTAAAGGGTTACTAGCTTCTTTTATAACTAGTTCATTTGAGAGAATGCATAGTGTTTTCTCAAATTTCTTCTCTTTCTCTCCAACCCTAGGGGCTTAGTAGGCCTCAATAGGGTTCAACTAATTTCAAAAAGAAAAACTTGAATCCAACAAGCTGCAAGTCAACAAGTACCATGACAGTCATGTTTACTGTGATATATAAATTCAAGAGCACCTATCTATAGAAAGGTAGAAGCTATTAATAAGTCAATGACTCTTTATAAGCATGGGTTGATTTGCGAAGGCCCATATATCATTTAGGTATGATACAAGCTGAATCAGCTAACTCATAGACTCATACACATTACTCTTAGACATTGGGAACTCATGATGACTATGATCACTAGAAAGTATTCCATCACATATTATAACTCAACTTGTTTTAAGAAGGGTGACAATTGGTTCTAGTGACAAACTCCTCTAGGCAAGCCTCCACTGCTCGAACAATTGATTCACCCATCAATTCACATGTTTTCTCTTCATTGTCCCAAATGATTGTCGACCTCAAGGGAAAACTACAACTTAGAGTGATCCAAGGTTAAGTCCACACTAGCATGTAAGTCTCTGTGATGGGCTCTTCTCATGGGTGAGCCTCTAGTTTTCATATGTTCCACAAATCTTGCCTAGTGATCTCTTACCACATTAGTCATTATCATACCCGTTTTATATATTCTTTTTAGCTTTTTTTGGGTCACCAGCATCTTTGACTCATTTATGATTTGTTTTGAAAAATAGAAGCAAGTTTATGATTACATGAAAAGCACAGACTCACTTTTATTCACTATCCATGTTATGCTACAATATAATTTCTCTTTTTTTTTTTTGGATTTTATAAATTGTTTTACTAATTTTAATTAATCTTATGCATGTTCTCCTCAATTCCACTAAATCCTTTCCCGTCACTTTTGCTTTCTTGCTTTACTAGAAGCATAAAATTGTTGTGATAATAACTAATAACTGTTTACTCTCAATTACTTTACAATCTTAGTCATGATTTTAAACTAACGTTGAAGAAATTCGGTAATTCCTAGTTACACCGTTTATTTCATAACCGAAGTGCAACAAACTTTGCTCTCTATAATTTTGCTTGGACATAAGCCATTTGCCTTTTTTTTTTCTTATTTTTTCCTTCATCTTGAGTCTCTCTCTCTCTCTCTCTTACACACACGTACACCGCGTGCGTGCACAGAATTTTCATGTTTGAAGATAAATAGATTTCATTATCTCTGTTAGCTATTTAGTCTATGTAAGGTATTCTATTGTGAATCTGGACTGACAATATGTTTGATTCTCCTAGGTGAATCCTGTGAAGTACAATAGCATCTTTTCAGGTTTAAATATTTTAGTAAAGGAGCAAGGTCTCTCATTCCTATGGAGAGGGTGGTCTGGAAAATTGTTTGGATATGGTGTTCAAGGTGGCTGCAAGTTTGGGCTTTATGAATACTTCAAGAAAATGTATACGGATTTAATGATAGTGCATAATCAAACAATGATCTTCTTCATCAGCAGTGCTTCTGCTCAAATATTGGCAGATATTGCTCTTTGTCCCTTTGAAGCCGTCAAAGTTCGTGTCCAAACTCAACCTCATTTTGCACGAGGTTTGTTTGATGGCATACCAAGACTCTATGCCTATGAAGGCTTATCTGGGTTAGAATTGCTCTGCTTTCTTTGTCAACTTTGTTCAAATTCAAGCTTAATCTGTTTAGTGGTTCTAAAAGTAGGTTTTTGTTGGAGAAACTTTGTCATCCTCAAACGGATTGCATACTTTATGATCGAGTACGGCATAAGAAAGATGATATATTAGTCGGAAGGATAAAAATATAATTTCTGTTACATGTAGTTTCATGTAGTACTTTTATGCTTACATGCTTAATTATAATAGCCATTTAATGTTGATGCAGGTTTTACAAGGGGCTTGGTCCACTTTGGGCTCGAAATCTTCCATGTAATTGCACTTTCCCATATATCTTATATTACCATTTATGTCTAATTGCTGGAAATTGTTTGAAAAAGACACTGATGTGAATTATTGAATTATATAGAAAAAAAAAAACAGGTATCATACAAAACAATAATTGAATTATTTGCTCAATTAGCTTTGTCCTAATAAGATAGACTATGATTATATTCCTAAACTTTATTATACCTATTTCTAGTCATAATTTATAATAATTGATATGATAATTAATGCATATCAAGTCGAAGAGTCTCTCTTTCTTTCCAAGCAAAAATTATTTTGCTTTTCCTATTTGTCTTTTGTTAAAGAATATTTACCTCTAAGCTGCCTGAGAATAAATTTTCTGCAGTTTCTATGCTCATGTTCTCAACGTTTGAGCATTCTGTGGACCTTTTGTATCGTAAAATAATCCAGAAGAAAAGGGAGGAATGCTCAAGAGCTCAACAACTTGGCATTACATGTATAGCTGGTTACACATCTGGCGCTATTGGTACCATAATTTCAACTCCAGCAGATAACATAATTGCCTCGCTTTACAATAAAAAGGCGCACAATGTGCTGCAGGTGATGTCCTATTAATTTTATCTATTACAATGTGTTCTTCAATTCAGTTTGGTTATTAACATCAGCTACAAAAATCCCTCCTCCTGTAGGCAGTGAAGAGTATTGGGTTTCCAAAGCTGTTTACAAGGAGCCTTCCTGTTCGGATTGCTCTTGTTGGACCAGTTGTGACTTTGCAGTGGTTCTTCTATGATTCCATCAAGTTACTAACAGGATTGTAAGTGTTCTACGCCCAACAATCGTATTTCTTCTTATGAGTTAAGCATTCTCATTATAGATTCCTGTTCAATCTACTGAATAATTTTCCTGTGTTTTCACTTGATTAAGGCTTCATTTGGGACAGCTTTTTTCCTTGCTTCTAAAAACTGCCTTTTTAGTAAAAAATTAAATTTTTTGTACTAGAAAGTTGTTTTAAGAAGCAGTAAAAAAAGCTGTCCCAAACAAAAATTGTACTTTTGTAGCTTTATGGCCTTGTGGATCAAATTAATATAATACTAAATTCTCATGAGAATTAAACTTATGATCATGCCATCTATTTGTGAACAGTTTCTCATATTCATTCAAAAGACGGGTTACAGGAGTTCTATGCCAGGAGAGTAACCTATGGAGAAAACTCAAAACTCCCATTTAATATAGTAATGACTTCATGTGCATTCTTCGTGGCTGACTCATTTGATGTCATTCCATCAGAGTGAAAGGCCCGAGGGAGTATGATAGTCTCTTCTTCTTCCTAAGCAAACCACCGAGTCATCACGTCTTTCTTTCAATTTCAAGCCCGCTATTGCTCACGCTTGGCACCTTACTACTAAAAAATATGATTTTTCACAGCACTTGTTAGAGGCTGTTTGAAAACCACCATCAAAACGAGGTATTTGTCAGGGTTTTGACCGCTGCTATTTGCACCGGTTTTAATCGGTGCAAATACCACCGGCTCTAACAGCTGGTATAGCTGAAACCCTATCTCTACGCTCGCTTCTCGATCCCCTTTCTCTTGCGTTTAATACCCCTTCTCTTTGTAATCGCTCGGATTCTAATTACAACAGGGGCACAGCGGATTTATAACCGCTGAGAAGAATTTAATGGCGGATTATAACTGCCGGAATAACTCAAAAATTGTGCGGTAATAACCGATTTTTTGATAGTGCCTCCTACAAATGCTTCTTCTTGAGGTAGTTTGTCAGTTGGCCTTGCTCGCAACTCTTGCAACCCTCGGCCAAGGCTCTCCCCTTGCTCGCAATATACAACTCCATGTTCTCTCCCATCCCACCTCTCTCTCACAAACAAACTGCCTACTCCTCTCATAGCTTGGTCCCTCTTTTTGATGCTTACGCTAACTCAGGATTCAAATATTATGAGATGCGGTGGGAAGTCAATCAGGTCCACAGAATGCTCACTTTTTTCTCTCTTGCTCTCTCTATATCTATCTACAATTTACCTGCAGAATCTTTCCGAAACATCTAAAAGTTACCAGGGACTGATATAAAAGCATTAAAAAAAAAAAGTGTGCTTGCATGAAATACTCCTTTTACGTATTGTACTCTACCCTTTCTACTGCATTATCAGTTCTAAGATTTGTATGTTATTCACTATCGCAGTTAGAGTTGCAAATTATCACCTGGAATGCGAAGCTTGTTCCTAGCTTTTACCTTTGTCAAACAAGAAAAATAAGAGAGATTATTCTGTGCGGATGCGAACGTAAATACATCCAGGTACCAATCAGAATGAGTCACATCAGCGATACCGTGAGCCTCGGTACCGAGTCACGGGCTTAGATATCCGGACAGGATTCGGCTTCCGCGCAGAATAATTTTTCGTAAAAAAATGGCTCTCATCTCTGTACCACAAACTTTTAACTGCCATCATATTCTTAGATATGGATTTATTATTTAATTATATAGTTGAAATAAGTTTGATTATGCTTTAATAATCTGCAGGCCCACTAGTGGAGGCATCGTTGATGACAGAAACTAACAATGACCTATGAAGATTATATGATACAGTAAGAGTGTTCGTTTTTTCTCCTTCTCTACCTTTCTCTTACAGCGATGTGCCCTTCCAGGTGTTCATTAACACTCCAGTCTCTTTAAGCCAGTACCTGCCTAAGCTTCATATATTGGCATGCAGCCTGCTTTTTATACAACTTCTTCATTCTGCTTCAAATTTTCCAAAACGCTCAGCAGAATTAAGAGAGGGTCTGTACCCTGCCAATTTAGGATAAAGATGTAATATTTCTTTCTAGCAGTGATGCCATGCATAGAATAATTGAACTTTTTTTACTGGTATCTGAATGTATATAATGACATTATAATCTTTCATAGCCAATTCATGAATTACAATATTATTATGCTGCAACTTGGTTGGTAATTTCATAGTTTAAGGTTTCGTTTGGTACAACTTTCTTATTACTTTACGAAGCAGTTTCTAGTAAAAAAAAATTATTAAAAAATTGCTTCATAAAGCAGTAAGAAAGTTATGCCACACGAAATTTAAGCTTTATACTCTTGCTGTTTGATGCGCAAGAATTTTATTTTATTTTTTTGAATTTTGGTAAGGTTAGATCATTTTGGCATTTCATAATTGATGATTGTCTCTAACGGCAAGCTTGCTAGGAGCCTGTGACTGGAATAATATTTTAACATGAATTTAAAATGTAAAATTCAAATTTTATTTAAACATGAATTTAATTTAAAAAAATAATTAAAATAAATATTGTATATGAATAATTAATTATTTTTTACATTAAATTCATGTTAAAATAAATTTTGAAATTTACATTTTTTAAAAGAAATTCAATATTTTTTTAAATTACTAAATTTGTCATAATATTCTCACTCAATTTATTTTGCATTTTTTCTATTGAGTGTCAAGATTAATTATTCTGTGCGGATACCAGACGGCGTTCGGAGATGAATGAGAGTGTGTCACATCATTTTTTTACTGTGTATTGATATTATATACCGGGTGATGTAGCGCGTTCTCATTTTTCTCCGAACGGTTCGATGTCCGCACATAATAATTTCTCCTAACCAGGACTTATTAGATGTGCATCAATACTCTTTGGTGGAGCAGATCCTCTATAGAGTACGAAAAAAAACTCATCTATTCCATAATTTTGATAGATTATTCAAATTCTTATTTGTGAAATCAATAATGATTTGAAAAAAAAAAAAGAGTTTTTATCTTGTTCTTTGAGTGTTTACCATTCAAAGGTAGGCTTGAGATATAGTGTTGAACATGATTTTGTTTATAATCTTCCTCCACAATATTTGAAAAATATTTACATTTTTTTTTCCAAAGAGTTAAGAGGAAGACATAGTATAAATCACAGGAAGAGAGCTGATTCCAAATGGCAAATACAAGATAAGGGTTGACATTTGTAAAATATAAGAAAGATATTTGTAGAGTCAATGTTTGTACTCAATCTTCTTTTGTCTACTTCAATATATAAGATTAGAAATATTACTGGTCTAAAAAATGCAGATGCACTTCTCTATAGGAACATTTTTGTAAGCACAATTTGCATCTTCTCTCGTTCTTTGAATGCAACTTTTTTTACAATCTCCTAAGTAGCATTCTCCCTGTAAAGAAAAGTAGAGGAACTTCTGCCCATGACCCCTGAATCGACTAAATCGAATATCAACTTGTCGTAAAAGAGTTTGTCTTTCTTTCACCTAGGAAGGAAAGGAGCGAGGAAGTTGAATACCGACCCTAGCCTTAGCTATTGGACCGCAGGCCCCCAATGGAAGTTTTTCTATTTGGACTTCTCCCCCGCCTCTATGAGGGGCGGAACCAACCCTAATTTTCAGGGGGGGGCAAACTTATAAGACATATTTGTCGGGGTCCAAGGGGTAGTGTCTTCTGGCGAGGTTCGACCTGTTGGGGGCAATTACCTAAAGACCATAGTATTTTAAAATTTTTAGGGGAGGCAATTGCATGAAAACCCTTGTAATAAAAACTAAAAAATGAATAAAAAGGGGTAAATTACCTAAGAAAACCATATAAAAAAATTTAAAAAAATTTTTGAGGGGGGGCAGGGGCCCCCCCTGGAACCTATTGGGTTCCGCCCATGCTGGCTCTATCTTTTATGTTTTTCTGTTGCATCTGAACATTACACATGCTCTGGATTTCATTGATGACTCTTAATAGAAATTCTGAGATTGTTAATGCTCACTGCCTTGCTAGTAGCTTCCTTGTCTAATATATTTGAAGAGAATGTAATGCTAAAATTTTGGAAATAAAGTTCATAGTTTGCTTTCATTGCAATTTCAGATCAAAAGGGCCATTCTAATGAAAATTATGAAAAAACTATGCTGAGATTAAGAAAATTTTTTGGCTAATGCGGGTAGTGATTTTTTTTATATCTATTTTTTTTTTTTTTTTAAGAAAATAAGTAATCCCTTTATAGTGGAAATGACAACCAAGATCAGAACAAAATAATTTTTTTGGTAAGTGGTTAGGATTCCAAGCCAACTTAAAAAGATTGGATGAAGCTCAGTTTAAGGCAAGTTATGGAGACAAACATCTTATCAATTTTTTTGTTTTTTTTTTTTCAAAATTATTGGTATTCTTAATGATGAGATGAAGGAAAAATAAAGAAAGTTTTTTAACAGCCTTAGGATATCTCCAACCGAAAAGCCCATTTTCCACTCCAAAATGCAGTAAATTTTCAAAATGCAGTCATTCTTCTCCAATCAAATGTCATTTCTTCTTCTTTCGTGCACTTTCTGCGAAGGTAACCATCTTTGACACGGTTTTCTCCTCTTTTGCGCCCTTCTTTGGCAAATCCTGCGGCAAATTTTTTTGGCATGGGTGAACAGTCCGATGCCAATATTGGCGTTGCACTGTTCACCTACCTGCATTTGCATTGCGATTTGGAATTCGAATGGAGCAAATGACGGACGACATACGGTGGTATGGAGTTTGTTTGAAGGTGATCTTAATAAAATGTGAATCACATACCTTTATCCATCTTAAATTTGTTGGCGATTGGCGAAGAATTATTTAAATAGTGGCTTTGAATGACATCAGGGATTTGATTCCCTTTAAATAGAAGGAGAGATACATTCATTGCATGTAGATCTTTGACATCGAATCCATGAATTTTTTTTTTTATATGTTCTTCCAGTTGACCAAGCAGAAGCCTCTATTTTTAACATTATTTCCACATGAAACTTACTATGTTGTCAATTTTATTGATGACCCAATTTGTAATAGATAAAAGAGTAGTTAAGTGAAATAAAATATAATATTGAGTTAATTAGAATATGCCTTTCATCTTTAAAAGAGAATTCGCCATTTTTTTCTTGTTTGGAAGCTAAGCCTTCTCTGAATTTTATCAATAATAGGAGTTCAAATCTGTTTTAGCAGTGCTTTAGATTTGGAAGGAATTAGTATTTCAAGATAACAAATGTTCATATTTGGTTCATATTCAATTTGTTTTGAGCTTATTGAGATTTAAATAAATAATATTTATCAAGCTATTAAAGAGCTCTACTTTAAAATATTCCTTAGCTTAACAAACAAGCCTTATCAAGCCTACTAACAAACAATTACATCAAGCCTACTCATGAATATTTCTAGCAAGCATTTTCAAACTATCAGTTGAGCTCGTTCACGAATATATTTGGTAAGTGTTTTCAAGCTAACAAATGAGTTTGTTCGCGAACATATGTGGCAAGGGTTCTCAAACTAACATTTTTTTAATCAAACTATCAAATATGTCCATTCACAAATGTATCTAGTGAGTGTTTTTGAGCTATTAAACGAGCATATAAAACATAACTAAATAATATTATAAATAAGCTAATTGTAATTAAATTATATATAATATTGATTTAATGATTATTTATAATTTATTTTAATTAATATATACTTATTTATTTACTTAATATTAAATTTTATTAATAATAATCATAGTTTTCATTAAATTATTATAATATTAAATATCTATATTAGGTATGTTCATCATTTTTTATAATCAAATATTAATCAAATTTTTAATGAGCTTATTCACGAGCTTTATATCGAATAAAAATGTATACCTTTAAGATTATTAAATATAAAATCTTGATATTAGTAGTTCAAAGCCCTCTCAAAATTCACCTTCGAAATAAAAGAATATTTGTTTCTCATTCTTATTTATCAAATGAATGATTGCCTTAGACTGGGACAGAGGCATAAATTTTTATTAATGGATACACAAATTAATCATTAAAAAAAAAAATTCTTTCATGTTTTTTTTAACCTTTTCATATAATAAATCATGGTGAAATAATTTCTAGATCCATCAAGAATATACATTTTTATTTCTTAATAAATTATTAAATTTTATATTCTATTAATTGTGAAACTAGCACCTAGAATGGACAGCACAATCATTTGCAAAACTTAAGGGTTAAATGATAATTTCAAAAGTTATTTTTTTTTTATAAATGCAAAACGCGAGGAAAAAAAATCTCAAGCCTATAAAATTTTTCTTTTAATGCATCTCTCTATATCTAATATGAATAAAAAAATAATTAAAAAATTAATACTAAATTATTTGACTTTATCTTATTTAGATAATAAAATCTTACTTGACGTTGATCAAATTTATTTGTTTCATTTTTCAATAAATATCCTATGAAAAAAAATATATGAAAATCAATAGCTATATATTTTAACTTAGATTATATAAAATATGAAAATTAATGCATGGCTTAATTTTAATTATTGCTGGTCAGTCTTTCTGCTTGGAATTGTCCACCAATATAAATTTGCTTTAAAAGGAGCAATTAAATTATGCATTTATAATCATAAAGCTTCTATAGAATTCTCCACCAATATCAATTTGCTTCACCAATCTTTTTACACACAAATAAATTCAAGCTCGCAAGTTTCAATATAATTTTTTGTATTATTGTTGTAAAGCTAGAATGTTTGATGCCAATAATTAGAATTTCTATAGAAAGTGGGGTGGAGAAAGAGAGACCTGCAGCCTACAGGCAGCATACATTATAAGCGTCGGTGAAGGCGAGGCAAGGTGCTTAGGTTAAAATAAGTTTAGAGAAATTATGTAAATATAATATATTTGATTTCTTAATCCGAAAATTTAATGGGAGTGGTGGGCCGTGCTCCTAGGTAGGGGTGTTAATATTTGACCCGACCTGAAAACCCGATCTAAAAAGTTTTGGGTTAGGGATTTTGACCTGTTTGTAGAACCGGGTCGAGTTCGGGTTGACCCGGAAACTTGAAATCAACTCGATTTGACCCATTTTTTTTATTAATTTAGGAGGATTTTAAATGGATTTTTATGAAATAAGTAAATGATATTTCAAAAAAAATTATAAACATTATTGCTCAAATTAAATTAATCTTGATTTATTTTAAATTAATTGAAGTAAATCTTACCTTAATTTGATTTAGATTTAAATAAATTGAATTAAATAAAATAATTAATAAAATATACCCGAATTGGGTCGGGTTTGGGTTGACCTGGACCCGAAGTGGGTCGGGCTCGGGTTCGGAAAACCGACCCGTTTACAAAAACGAGTCTGGTTCGGGTCGGGTTGAATAGTGCCGGGTCAATTTCGGGTTGGACCCGAACCCGACCCGTGACTCGATTTTGACAGCCCTACTCCCAGGCCCCCATGCTGGATCTACCCTTGGCCAGATGTATGATAATACAATCAAGAATATATTTTCCTTTAATAAAGGTTTATTGGGATGATTAAGAAAAATGATTATGATGAAATGATTTAAGATTTTTATGAAATCTCAAAGATGATTTTTTTTTTGTGAAGAGAAAAAATGATCTTATTTGTGAAACTAGCTAAATATATCTTGTTTTTTTTGGACATTTTAGTCAATTAAGTCAGATTCACATACGTCTCGAATCCAAAACATTTTGGTTTCTAGTCAAAGTTTTTTAACCAACAGATCAAGACGAGCTGCAGGAAGAGCGATCTTGCTTTAAAAGATATTCTCTAACATCAAATCAATTTGATCAATATCCAACATTTATTAAAAACTTTAGATAAAAGAACATGATAGAAGGCTTATTAGCTCTCTTAATTAACATAGAAACTTTAATTTCACATAAATCAAAATAACTCTCAAACATAGAACAATCTTCATTAAAATAATTAAATTTAAAATAATCTATGCTATACTTAAAGAAATTGTGACAAATTATTTTTTTAAATCAAAGAAAAATACAAAACCAATACTAATATATTTTATTTGATTCATTTTATTAGGTATTACATTTCCCTAAAATATTTGATATATATATATATATATATATATTATTGATTATTTATTAAAAAAAGAGAATGTAATTAAACAATTACGCAAGGCGAGAAATTAGGGCTTGGATTTGAGGGGCAGAAGTGTAATACACAAACGAACACATGCAAGCCCACATTCGTCGTATAAAAATTAGAGACGGACGGGCTTTGCAGGAGCTCTCCCAAGCGTGGGCAACAGGAACGGAGCAACCGCGCCAAATATAGAGTGGAGAAAGGGCAGAGAGAGTGAGCGCCGCTCTCGCTCACACCGTGCTCGGTTCTTCGGATCATTTTTGGAAAAATGTATCGGTGACTAAGCTTGACCTACTTGGACCGCCGTATCAAACCTTGATCCCGTCATCCGGAGTCCGCCGCCACCTCCGATTGAAAACCCTAACCCTAGCTTGCCGATGGCCTCCGCTGTGGATCCTACCTCCTCCCTTGGCACCTCTCGGCCATCCCGCAATCTGTCTGCTTCCTGGTCGCATATCGCCGCCGCCTCTCCTTCCGCGCCGTTGGCGGACCCGATTCCTTCGCGTGATTCATCGGAACGATCCTTGCAGAAGTCACCTCCTGAATCGCATTCGCCGCCTCCTTCTGAGAGCACCGATCATGCCATCGACGGCAATGCCGCCGCCGCCGCCGCCGCCGCCGCCGCCTCCCGGGGTAAGAAGACTGTCTGGAACGTGCCATCTAATGGCTCGAGTGAAGGGGGAGCCGTCATGGACGCGGCCTACTGGCCCGCGCTCTCCGAGTCCGCTAGGGCTTCTCCGAAATCTTCATCTTCTGATTCCCTGAAGGGCCTCTCTGATTCATCAATATCTGTTCATTTGGTGAGATCTCGAAATTTCGTTTAATTTATACAAACAAGTTGGGACTATGTTTTTTGTTTTGTACCAGGGGTCTTGCTCTCCAATCTCGAAGCCTGCTTCGAGTACCCCAAACCCTCGTCTAGCTTCAAGCCCCTCATCTTCTGCCCGCCATAAAACCATGAAGCATGTCGCTACAAATGCTGTTTTTGATACTAGCAGTGGAAGTGGTGGATTGCCTAATGGTGGAGTGGCAACGCCATCTCCTTTACCAGCCTTATCACAGATAAGCCAGCCATTGCCAGACAGGCAACCTTCTCCCAAAGGACTTACAAATAAGAACACAGCAGCAACAACAATCACAATTGGGATAATTCCTCGAGGGCTTCTGGAGTTTCACACCAAACCCATGGAGGTAATGATTATCACCGCGGCTATGGTGGTGGCAGGAGGGGGAATAATGGTCAGCATAACAGCTATGGTAATAGGCGGGATCCTGAACGTGGGGGCTACGAGTGGAATCATCGAAATTTTGTTAGAGACGCTCACGTGCCACAGCTGCATCCTCAGTGGGGTGTTCGGCCATACTCAAGGCCTCCACCGGTTGCAGCTCAGTTAATTGCTCCGCCTCCACCTCCTAGGCCTTTCAGCCACAATATGGGATTTCATGGTAATTCACAAATCCATTAAACCAGCGCTGGATTCTATTTTATCATCTTATTTTTAACTGTTAGGCTTTGATCTGGTGAACAGATATGCCATCTGCCATTTATTATGTTCCGGCCCCTCCACATCCTGAGACCCTGAGGGGTTTACCGTTTGCTCCTCATCCAGCTCCAGTTCCAGCTCCACCTGTGATGTTTTTTCATGCTCCTGATCCCCAGCGTGCAATGTTACTAAAACAAATTGATTACTACTTCAGGTGTGAATTTGCTTGATTTAATGTATGCGACCATTACCGATGAAAATTCACCAAATCTCTACTGTCATTGATGCAGCCCTGAAAACTTGTGTAAAGACACTTATTTGCGGAACTGTATGGATGAACAAGGCTGGGTTCATATATCTGTGATAGCTGGTTTCAATAGGGTAAGCTGGTCTATTCCATGTTTACTTTTTAATGAGATTTTGCATTAAGTTATGTATGAATTTTGATTCATTGAATACATTGCAAACATAAATTTTTAGTATTGAAGTAGACCCCCATGTAGTGGGACAAAGGCTTGATGTTGTTGTTGTTGTTGAAGGCATGATATAATGAGCTAGGATGTTGGATTTGGACAATAAATTATTCTTAAGTTATTGAGTTTACTATTAAGAGCATGTGATCTTTATTTTCAAGCTCGTTGTATTTGGTATATATAAGTGTTATAATACATTGTTATCATATGAAAACTTGATTAATTCTGTTTTATTATGGTTTCTTAGTGATAATCCCCAACAACTTTATGCTGAAATTGGAATGCAATGATTATCTAACATAATTGATATTTTTATTGTAGATCAAATGTATGCAGTATTTTGCCTTAATTTCAATTCGGCTGCTGCTTCCTTTTATGCATGCAGTGCAAAAACATTCCTTTGCTAGAAATTGTTTTTCAGTATTAATTATGTCTTTCTGGAGTTTTATTTACATCTGAGTGCCAGAACATCTACAATAAATTATACAAATAAATGTCATTTGTAAGAAATAGCCTTTGTTTCATTTATTATTTATTAAATAATTCTTAGTTATTTGAAATTTATCTATTTTATGTTTGCATCAATATGTTGTGCGGTCTCTGTCTTTTGCATTTTGAAGTTTAATTTTTCTCTTGTATCATTTGAATAATCTTTGTGAAATCTTTGGACCGGCAAACACTTGGGGAAAGTTGATATTAATGTGAAGTTTGTGAGCATACGACTGAAGAAGTCCAGGCCATTATGCACTCAAGTTAAGTAGTTCAGCCTAGTGCTCTATATGGAATGATTGCTTGTCACTGAAAAGCGAATACTTGAGCTTTGTATCCTTTTGATTCACTTTTACCACTCTCTCCCTTTTGTCACCATATGCCCCTTTTTTCTAGGATTGTATGAGATGATGTATAAGTGTATAACTTTGGTGCGTATATGCCTCCAATCTTTATCATTCTTCAATTTCTGTTTTCCCCTTATTTCTTTTGGTACATTCATCTTTGATCCCTTATTCCACATTATTAACTAAAAACTGCTAGTCTTGTAATGGCATTTAACCAATGAATTTTTCATTCAACTCTTAACATTTCTTACAATTATGTATTGTCATGAAACAAGCGTTTCTACAATAATGTGAGTGCATGTTTTGGTGGTCTCTTTGCCAACAGTCAAAGCCACAAATTTTTTAGGTTTTGGTTCTCTTTGCTAAAGTTTTAACAGTTTTAGTTGATAGTTTTAGTCTTAGTTGACTCGTTTGTTCTTGTTTTTATAGTCTATCACTAGGTTCCATAAGGTTTGTTCTGCTTTTAATTATTGCTATTTCTACAGTTCGTTTGAGTTTGAAAATGGATGTTTTTATTTGAATTTTCCTGATGATTAGAAATTCAAATTTTAATAATATAGAGTTATTTTTTAGCAGATATATGTATCTAGGTCTGATTTCTTTATAAAGATGATGCCAAATAGTTGATAATGCTAGTGATGATGATGACGAAGTTGATGTTTATACATATATATATATATATATATATATATATATATATATATATATATATATATATATATATATATATATATATATATACATATATATATATATATATATATATATATATATATATACATATACATATTATACATATATACATATACATATATACATATATATATATACATATATACATATATATATATACATATATACATATATGCAAATTGCATGACAATAAGTTTATAACATATTAATGAACCGATTTTTTTTTGGTCGTAAGTTGCTTAGTTTAGCACCTTGATATTTCAGGCATAATCCCAACAACCACAAAATATTTTGCTTTTTTGGATGCATTGCCCGCTGATCTGCATGTGTTGGCTAGCATTACCTTGTACTTATTGGTTTGCACTTGTTTTTCCATTCAGTTAATACACCCTGAGTTACGGCAATTGTAGCAATAACCCAAGAAATACGGAACCAAATTAGCATTGTCCAAGTCAAACTGATTTGACTGATAAATTAAACTAGCCCTCTGGGTTTAACAAGGCCTATTCTATGTTTATTTCCTACATATTGCTCTACCTTGCCCTCCTGTATTTTTTAATATTAATGATTGTATATTTCATCTAATTAGATAGTTGAGACGTTGCTGTGCTTACTGTGATGTGTATGACAACAATCGTGAAGAGCGCACTGATTTAAAAATATAGACCCATTTTACTCAGGAACGTGATATTTATTCAAATCTTCCGGTTATTTCTGGTCAAGTTTAATATATATGTCCAGTAAAATCACTACTGTCAAATATATGTTTAATGAATGTAAATTTTATTTTGTCAAATATACAAAGACCGCAGTATCTATTCGAGCTCATTGTCTTTTTTAATGTTCACTTAAATCTACATATTGGACATGTAATGAGCCATCCATAATAGTAAACTTATTTTTACACATTGAAGGCAGTCTATATATCATGTGAGAAAGTAGCTTAGCTTTTGGGGATGCTGTTTAAGCTCAATTTTTTGTCCTGTGACGAAGGACAAATGGTGTATCAATTTTAATATCTATCTTTTCATATGTTATTATAGGTTTTTCTCATTGCTCTTTATTGTTACTCTTTAAAGGACAGTGGAGTAATATTTTAATTGATCGAATGCTTCAAAGGCTCTTGCTACCTAGCCCAGCTCATGCACCTAAAAAGGTCTAGTCTTAGTTAATGGTGAATAAATGTTGTCTGCCCAATGTTACACATAACCATCCCATCAATCCATAGGTTGTTTGGCCCATGAATCTGGATGCACTATATTGGATTGAAATTTTATAACTGACAGTTTGGACTGTTTTCCTTGCATTCCGAGGTGTTCTTTTGCTGAAAGGTTCATTTTATGGAAATATAACAAGGGAGAACAGCATGAAAAGGGGCATTAAGCTGTTGGAGAAAAAAAAAATAAAAACTTGATTAGCTAGTGAATGAGGTCATAGCCATCAAGGAGTAAGGTTTGATCTTTATCGTTACAGATTGCGAGGTTTGCTTTAGAGCAAATATTCCGTTGCTTTGTCGACCTAGGGAGGATTTTTGATCCTCCCATTAGGTGATATATGCGTGGTATTGTAGAAAACATTGTCCAGATATTTCCTTTTTAGCGGCTTAGAAATGTTTGTGTTCATTTCAGGGGATGAATCTTGTATACAGATGACTTATTTTTAAAATGGTTAATTCGAGAATTAAAAAAAAAAAAAAAAACTTACTGTATCGTTCTAAAATTTGCTATTGAAGTGACACCTAGACATTGAGGCTAAAAATTGATGGGTCCTATTAACATACGTTGTTGCTGTCTAATATGTGGATGTTATTATGTGTTGAGATTTATGCACTGGAAATTAATTAAAGGCTGAATTTAGGAAGAAATGACCAAATTAATTCATATGAAAATGAAAAATATATATAAAGAAATGGACACAAGGAATGCATTGGATTATTATAATGTTTACTATTAAGGCTTTGAAAATTTTTTTATTCCAGAAAATTTGTGTTTAGTTAACCGCTAGATGATGCAGCACTGTGGACGATATGTTCTTTGGTAATGTAGTATACTGCCTTGCATGTCTTTCTTGCTGCTGTTTAGAGTTTAACATGCCACTTCTTGTTTGTTTGTTGCTTGACTTTATACTCTTTGTTTGTTGTGGGTGCTGATTTTTTGACCTTTGTTACGAATCCTGAGGACTTGTGGTGGAGAACAGCGGTAAATTTTGTTTCTATTAGTACAACTGGTTGTAGTTATTTTGGGGATTTCTGTTTCACTGGTTTTTCATCTGGCGTGAGTGACTTCTATTCCTGTGGGATTGCTTCGTGCAATTGTTTTAAATTTTTTATTTTTGGATAATGTTTAAATGCAAACTTGATGCTTATTTTTTTTCTCTATAAGCTGATCTTCTTCCAATCATTTCTACTAATTTAGGAATGAAGAGTCTATAAATGGATGATTTCAGGCAAAGGAATTATCATCTTTGATTGAATTTAATTTTTTTTGTCCTCTTTTAATCTAGTGTGTTTAATTTGAATATGTGATTCTTTTGAGTGTGGCATATGCATGAGAATTTTGTTATTGGGAAAACCATTTCCTTGTACCCGTGTGAAACTTAGTTTTCTTACTTTGGTAACTTCTTTCCTTGATCTAATTTTGTCTACAGAAATTTTTATGTTATTCAAACTGGGTAGAGTAAAATATGTTTCTAGTTATTAACAACAAAGCGATTGTGAGGTGTAAAATTACATTCTTATATTCAATGGGTGGTATTGCCGTAGAAAATTTTCAAGGTTGGTTGATGTTTGGAAGATCTATTTGCAAAATATAATATGTTTGATTTCTGAAGAGTTGAATATGCTCAATTTTTTTGATGAAATTCTGCTTCTAAGTGATCACATGATCAATTAAGATTTGTAAACAAGGCAAATATGGTATGTTTGAGTATTATGCAAGCTTTACTAGTTTTGTTGCTAACCATTACTTATTTTTAAATCATTTTATCATTTTTCATTATATCGTTATATGTCTTAAGGGATAGGTTAAGTATGAACAAAGCTATATTTCACTGGCTTTTTGTATAGCTTTGGATATTGAGGAATATTACTATCGCTTTTCTGATAGGATGGTTGCACTTGTGTCGATTTCTTAAGGAAATCAAGTAAAATCTCATCTATGGTCTATGGAAAATAAACTAATGTCGGAGTAATGTATGGTTGAAACTTATGCAATTGAGGAAACACTGATTTATGGTAGAAGCTTATGCAATTGAAGAAATATTGATTAATGAATATTATTTTGAGGATGTATTGGACTAGAATATGTTTTGTATTTGCAACCTGAATCTAAATTTAATGTTTTTGAAATTGAATCTATGTTTACATCAAATCATGTTGATGACCTCAAAAATCTGTGGTCAAGATTTTGAATTAGTGTTTGCAATCAAATTTGAGCGTAGGTTGCAGCGTGTTACTAATTCTCAAAATCAAATTGGATTCATGCCGGGTAGGTCTACTATGGAAGCCAGACATTTATTAAGAGGTTTGATGGAGAAATATAGAGAGAATAAGGAGGATCTGCATATGATATTTATTAATTTAGAGAAAGTATATGATAAAGTTTCAAGAAAAGTGCTATGGAGAGTTCTTGAAAAGAAAGGAGTTAATAATGCTTATATTCAAATCATTAAAGATATGTGTGTAGGAGCTATTACTTGTATTCAAATACATGGTGGTTTTGACAAAGTATTTTCCTATTTCGGTTGGATTATATCAAGGATCTGCCTTAAACCCATATCTTTTTGCTTTAGTCATGGATGTTCTCACTAGACATTTGCAAGAGGTGTACCTTGGTGTATGCTTTTTGCTGATGATATTCTTCTTGTTGATAAGACTAGAGAGGGAGTTGAAGGTAAACTTGATTTATGGAGGTCAACCTTAGAGTCCAAAGGTTTTCGCTTGAGTAGATTTAAAACTAAATATATGGAGTGTAATTTTAGTTGTAATAGATATAGTGGAAGGATTGTGACTTTGGGCGATCAAGTCATTAATAAGAGTACACATTTTAGATATCTTGGATCTTTTGTTCCGAGTGATGGTGAAATAGATGAGGATATTATTAGTAGAATTCAAGTTGGATGGCTAACGTGGAGGAATGCTTATGGCTTGTTGTGTTATAGAAAAGTCCCCCTCAAACTTAAGGGAAAATTCTATAAGATGGTGGTGAGACCTGCAATGTTTTATGGTGCAGAATGTTGGCCATTAACAGAGAAGCATAATACTAAGTTATGTGTTGCAGAGATGAGGATGCTCAGGTGGATGAGTGGATTTACCCTTTGAGACAGGATACAAAATGAGCATATACGTGAAAAGCCTGGCGTAGTTCCATTGGAAGATAAGATTAGAGAGTCGCCTTAGATGGTTTGGCCACATAAAACGACATCCTTCCATTGACCCGATTAGGAAAATAGAGGTATTGGATTTGACTTATATTAAGAAAGGTAGATGTAGACCTAAAAAGACTTGGTTAGAAAATATTAAAAATGATATTTATTTATTAGATTTAAACGAGAATATGACTTTTAACAAGACACAATGGAGAAAAAGGATTCATGTAGATGTCCCCACGTAATGGGACAAAGGCTTTTGTTGTTGTTGTTTAGGGTCACATAAAATGACAGCCTTCCATTGACGATTAGGAAGGTTTGAAAGTTTTATCCGACTCAACTTGGTGTTGAGTTATGATGACTTTCTTATTATTAAAAAATGTAATAACTACTGAAATGGTATAACTTATGCAATTACTTGGTAAAAGTTACATTAATTTTAGAAGTATAATCATATCCATGCATTAATTTTAAACTTGAGTCCCATCTTTGTACTCCAAATTTTAATCAAATGCACAAAAGGGTAACTTACTATGCCATTATATTTATAGAGAATGACTCCATATTAAACAACTTGATGATAGTTTAGATCAGTGATTTGTGGGAGCTTTAGAAATAAATTTATCCAATAACATTAATAGATGCAAGAAAACTTGGATAGATACACTAACAATGTCATGATCTAAAAACCAAATCTTCTAACACCAAAATTGATGAATCATAAATAACCCTTGCCATTCATGGCATGACTGTTTCGAATTCATGCTTTTACAACCAAGATTTAAAATTGCGCAATCGAGTATTATTAAGGTGTTTTTTTGTTTGTGAGGGGAGGTGTTAGCCTCAAGGTGTTTTGAGGTGTAAGTCTAAAAAAAATATTGCGTTAAGTCAGTTGATATAATACTCAAATAATATGTTAGAAGGATGACATATTAACTTTCTATTGAACTATGAAATAACAAATTTGAATATATATGAAACAAAAAATTGCACAATACATAAATTGACAAATGATAAATTACATGAAATATAATTAAATCTAAATATTATAAGAACGAAATAATTTTAAATGCATGAATTGCATAACAGAATCATAAAACATCAAGTTTAACTCCAAATTTGTTCTTTCTCAGTTTCCTACTTTTCCACATTTAATTTCTAAAGAAAGTTTAAATAGTTGGCAAAAAAATTGAAAGCATCTGTACTCCCATCACTGAGGGGATCTTTATTTGAGTTTTTATAACAAATTGGTTTCTCTCCTGCCTCATCATGCGAAGTCCAGTAACTTATTTATTTCAGTCATCTTCTTCTTTCATAAATATTTTTCATTAATATAAAGATGACTTAATACTTAACAAATTTTAGAGGAGCTAGTGTTGGTGTCCAGCTTTCAAATGATTCCCGACGGCGGCTATGACGGTGGTGTCTTCTGCGAAAATGGTTGGCTGGAGATCGAGACAATCGAGAGGAAGTTATTGCAGCTCTGGGGTGCATGAAGGTGTGATTTGTTTAGGACTTTAGTTTAAGATTTAGATAAGTTTAATAAAAAAATATATAAATTATGTGAAGTGTAAGCCTCATGCTTGAGGGGTGAGGCGAGGCGAGGTGCGCCTCAAGAAGGGTCTCAGCTAAGCTGAGGCATAAGCCTTATAAAAAAAAGTTTGAGGCGTAAGCTTCGAGACATTTTTCACTTGAATTATGTTGAGGTGGTGATGCATGCAAATTTTAGTTTTGTTTTAGTTTTTTATTGTAATTTGAATGCTATAGTTATTTTTGATTTTTTTTATGCTGTACTATGATGGAAGGCAACCAATAATTATGAGTAGGTTGTGCTTTGGGCTTGGCATACTTTGGGTGTGTTAGCTATTTTGGTGCCTTTGCTCTTGGGCTGCTGCTGGCTTCTCGGTTTGGGCTTGGCTGTTCGGTTTTTGCTGTGTTTTTGGGAGCTGCTATGCTCCAGCTCATAATTGCTGAGCTGCCTCTTCTTTTTCAGCTCATTACTATTAGTAGCTCTCATCCTTTTTAGCTCATTATGTGGAGTGGATTTTGTTCTTTCTCCCTTCTCTGCATGCCCTTAAGCACATCTTTTATAATACCTACTATTTCGTTGCATGTGAGTTGACCGCTAGTCAGTTGTTCTGAGGGTAGTTGTTTTTAGTTTTTAATTTACTTTTCATTTGTTTGGCTTTCGTTTGTTTTGAAGTTTGTTTGATGTTGAAATTCTAAGTTTTGAATCGAGAAATGTTATACTTGTCTTGGTGTTCTCCCCTTGTGGTTTTTTCTATCTAGTTGTCTGCATCAAGTTTGGTATCAGAGCCTAGGTTAGCATATCTTAGGTTGGTGTGTGTCTTTTCTTAAAAACAAAAAATTGGCTAATCAAAATAATCAAGGAGATTGACAACAAATGATGTAACAATTAGCGGATTTGTGACATCAAATTAACAACATGGCTAACCCTTTGCAAATTTGAATGTCAATAATCCTAATGCCCAAAATTGTGAAAGTGAGGTGGAAGTCCCTAGAAATCAAAATAGACGTCATCGAAATTGGGATCATGAGATAGAAATCGATGTCCATAACTTTGAAGGTAAACTACAACCCGACCAATTCATCAAATGGGTAGAAAAGATTGATCAATTTTTCGAATGGAAGGAAATACCTTATAATAGGAAGTTAAATTTGCTAGCTTAAAACTCACTGGTCATGCATTAACTTGGTGGAAGAACTTTTAAAATAATAGGCTAAGGCGAGGAAAAAGAAAAAAAAATCCAAAATTGAGATAGGATGAAAGAAAAAATGAGAGAGAGAGAGAGAATTTAGCAACCTTCATCATGGAAATCAAACAGTTGAAGAATACACCGAAATTTTTTATAAACTCCAATCTCGAAACGACTTAGATGAATCAGAGAGAACTGTCACTAGATACATCAATAGATTAAAATGGACAATCCAAGATCAACTAAATTTGCACCATGTAATCAAACTCGATGAGGCTTATCGAATGGTTCTAAAAATTGAAAAACAACATTAACGAAGTCATAACAAAGTTCCTGAAACTTATAAGCGACGACAAACTGGTGGGATTAAAATTCAGTCTTCACAACCTTCTGTGGGAACATCTGGTGTGCGAACTAAAACTTTTGAAGCTTAAACTTTGGATAAGGGTAAGGGATTAATAAGACCCAAACCTGTTGAACCACCCAACCTATTGAAATGCGGGCTATATGGACATCTTTCAGCTGCTTGTAGAAAAAACAATCTTCCCAGAACTAACTACATTGAAAATGATGAAGAATTAGAGGAACAAGAAGCAGAAAATGAAACTGAACCTGAAAATAAAATCGAGTTGGAAAGGGTTGATGTAAAGGGTGACCTAGGTGACCAATTCTTAGTAATCCGACAAGTCCTAACTGCTAAAATAGAAAATGGTGATTAATGGCTTAGAAGAAACAACTTTCGAACCACTTGCACTGTTGAGGGAAAACTTTGCACTTATTGATCAATAGTGGGAGTTCAGGTAATTTTGTTTTGCACCTGATGGTAGATAAGCTCAAATTGAAATCAAAACCACTTGCGAAACTTTACAAAATATCTTAGTTTAAAGGAGGTGAATTTCCTATAACTAAAAGTTGAGTTTTGTTGATATTATGCCTCTTGAAGTCTATCACATCTTATTGGATTGTCCCTAACAATTCAATCATAAAACAATTCATAATGGGGTAAAGAGCACATACATTTTTCAAAATAATAAGGAATTCACTCTTTACTCTCAAAAACACATTCCCGACCCACCTGCCAAGAATGCCAAAACTGCAAAAACAACCACTCCTGAACTGCTTCTTAACGCAAATGAATTGAAACAATCTGAGGTAGCATATCTGGTGATAGGAAAAGAATCTGATCGAACCTCTCAAATTCCTAAAGAAATACAACCTCTAATCAATGAATTTTCTGACATAACCCTTGAAGAGCTATCAAAAGCTTTGCCCCAATGAGAGATATCCAACATCACATTGACCTCATCCCTGGAGCCACATTGCCTAATCTTCCCCATTACCGAATGAGTTCAACTAAACATGAAGAGCTTCATAAGTAAGTGTCTGAACTTTTAGAGAAAGGTTTAATTAGGGAAAGTTTAAGTCCATGTGCTGTGCCTGATTTACTTACACAAAAAAAGATGGAACCTGGAGGATGTGTGTGGATAGCCTAGCCTAAATAAAATAACCATCACATATAGATTTCCATTTCTTAGGCTCGATGACATGTTAGATATGCTAAGTGGTGCTAAATCTTTTCTAAAATTGATTTGAGAAGTGGGTATCATCAGATTAGGATTAGATCGGGTGATGAGTAGAAAATTGCATTCAAATCCAAGGAAGGATTGTATGAATGACTTGTTATGCATTTTGAATTATCTAATGCTCCTAGTACATTTATGAGAACAATGAATAATGTTTTAAGACCTTTCATAGGAAAGTTTGTGGTTGTGTACTTTGATGATATTCTGATTTACAACACTCACCCCTCTGAGCATCTTAGTCAGGTGAAACAAATTATGCAAACTCTAAGAAAATAAAAGCTGTACATCAATATGAAGAAGTGTTCTTTCATGACTCCAAGTTTGGCATTTTTAGGGTATATCGTGTCTGCGAAGGGAATTAAAGTTGATCATGTTAAAATTGAGGCAATTCAAAACTGGCCCACTCCTAAGAATATCAATGAGGTGAGAGGATTTCACGGTCTAGCTTCTTTCTATCGTAGGTTCATAAAACACTTCAGCTCTCTAATTACTCATATCACCGATTGTTTAAAAAAATGAATCTTTAAATGGACACCTGAAGCTGAACAAACTTTTCAAATAATCAAAAAAAAAAAAAGAGTCGAGCTCCAAGTCTTAGTTTGCCAAATTTTGATAAAATCTTTTAAGTTGATTGTGATGTCTCGTATGTTGGTATAGGAGTTGTGCTTAGCCTGGAAGGGAAACCCATTGCATACTTTAGTGGAAAATTAAATGATTCTCGGTTTAGATATTAGACTTACGACTTAGAATTTTATGCAATTGTTCAAGCTTTTGAAATTTTGGAGATGTTATTTGATTTAAAGAGAATTTGTTTTAAACACTGATCACAAAGCTTTACGGTTTTTGGGTTCTCAAAAAAATCTGAACAAAAGACATGCTAAGTGTACTTCTTTTCTACAAGAATATTCATTTCATATTAAGCATAAAACTAGGGTGCTAAATAAAGTGGCTGATGCTTTAAGTAGGAGGTCTCATCTTTTGGTAACTGTATATCCAACCATAACTTCCTTTGATTTCTTAAAAAACATTTATGTTAATGATCCAGATTTTAAGGATTTTTGGGAATCTTGTCTCACTTCAGGAGCTGATCAATCTATCCAATTTATCATTCAACAAGGCTTTTTGTTTAAAGGTTCTAGACTCTGCATTACAAAAAATTCCTTAAGAGAATAACTTGTGCAAGAACCTCATAGTGGGGGTCTAGGTGGGCATTTTGGTCAAGGAAAAACTATTGCTTTTATGGAAGAAAAGTATTTATGGCCTCAAATGAGAAAACAAATTACTAAGTTGGTAAAACAATGTAAAATCTTTCAAGCTTTAAACAGATCTTCTCAAAACACTGGCTTATATACTCCCCTTCCTGTTCCAAATAAACCTTTGGAAGATATTTCTATTAATTTTGTTTTAGTGTTGTCTGTTATTGCACGAAAATATGATTCTGTATTTGTTGTTGCGTGCAAGAAAACTTATGATGCTTCATATGTTGCTGATTTGTTTTTTAAAGAAATTATTTGTCTCTATGGCATTCCTCGAACATTTACATCTAATAGGGATACTAGATTTTTGAGTCACTTTTGGAGAACACTTTGGGCTAAGTTGGGAACTACTCTTCAATTTAGTAGTGTTTATCATCCACAAACTGATGGACAAATTGAAGTTATCAATCGAAGTTTAGGAATTTACTGAGATGCCTTGCTGGTGAGAAACCTTCCCAATGGGATTTGATATTACCCCAAGCTAAGTTTGCATATAACAATTCTGTTAATTAATCAACTGGAAAACTCTTTTTGAAATTATTTATGGTCAGCTTATACCTCACATTTTGGATAGAATCTGTTTACCTTTGCCTAAGAAAGTTAGTGCTGAAGCCACAGGAACTGTTGATCATTTCAAATAAATTCAACAGCAAGTCCTTGAAAAACTCCGTATGACAAATGTTAAATACAAATATGAAGCTGACAAACACCGGAAGAAATTTTATTTTAAAGAGGGTGATTTGGTTATGGCTTATTTTCGTCGTCAACGATTTCCTATTGGTACTTTTGGCAAGCTAAGCAGGAAGAAATTTGAGCCTTTTCGTATTCTGCGAAAATTGGGCACAAATGCCTATCTCCTGGATCTTCCTATCACTGTTGGAACTTTTCCTGTATTTAATGTTTCTGACCTTTCTTTGTATGAAGGAAATTCAGATGACTCTGTGGAGGTTGAAACTTCACCAATTTCCACTTCAGTTCTAAGCAGAGATGATCAGATTGAAGATGTTATTGATATCAGGACTACTCAGACTAGAGATGGAGACCACAAAAGGTTCTTGGTTAGATGGAGCAACCGTTCGTTGACCGATTGTACATGGATGGATGCGCCGGAGTTAAAAAATCTTGATCTGAAACTCTATCAGAGAGTTGTTGAAGCATTCTTATCAGGAGATGAGATTCTCCCACCAGGGGGGAATTGATGCATGCAAATTTTAGTTTTGTTTTAGTTTTTTATTGTAATTTGAATGCTATAGTTATTTTTAATTTTTTTATGCTACCCTATTATGGAAGGCAACCAATGATCATGAGTAGGTTGTGCTTTGGGCTTGATATACTTTGGGTGTGCTAGCTATTTTGGTGCCTTAGCTCTTGGGCTGCTGCTGGCTATTCGATTTTTGCTGTGTTTTTGGGAGCTGCTATACTCCAGCTCATAATTGCTGAGCTGCCTCTTCTTTTTCAGCTCATTACTATTGGTAGTTCTCCTCATTTTTAGCTCATTATGTGGAGTGGATTTGGTTCTTTTCCCCTCTTTGTTTCCCCTTTGGTTCCGCTGCCTGGCTCCTATCCTGTGGCTGGTTCCTCCCCCCCGGTGGCTGCCTGTTCCGGTTCCCTGTGAGCACCCGTTCCTGTCCCCCTTGTTGTCCTTCGGCTGTTGCTCCTGGACCGCCTGATGGCCTTCTGTTTCCCCTGTTCTGATTGGTTCGGCTGGAAGTGTTTTGGACTGTTTAGCTACCTCTTTTCTCCTATAAATATGTAAAGTTTTGGGACATTTAGAGGTTGTTGTTTGTTGAGCAAAGTTCTCTAAAATCGGAGGGTTTCTTCTTGGAAAAGCTTGCGAGCATGTTCCATTTCTCTCTTCCTCTCTTTGATTTCGTCTTGGGCTTCTTATCTCTTTCTTCTCTCCACAAGCTCCACTCCACTTGTATCTTTCTTCTCGAGCTATTGGAGGTATGGTTGATCGGTTTGGTAGCATTTGCCGGAGGAGTTTTGGTGAATGTTGGCCCAAGTAGCTGTGGTGGACTCTTGGTTTACATGCCCTTAAGCACATATTTTATATTACATACTATTTCGTTGCATGTGAGGTGACCGCTAGTCAGTTGTTCGGAGGGTAGTTGTTTTTATTTTTTAATTTACTTTTCGTTTGTTCTGAAGTTTGTTTGATGTTGGCATTCTAAGTTTTGAATCGAGAAATGTTCTACTTGTCCTGGTGTTCTCCCCTTGTGGTTTTTCCTATCTAGTTGTTTGCATCAGGCGGGCCTCATATAGCCCAATTTTAAACAATGTTTGCAACCACCATTTTCATCATGCTTACTTTGAAACTAGTTAGTAAAAGTGTTAAACACGATATCGAATGCATAAATAATACATAAACCATATGCATACTAGCATCATATAATCCGAGAAAGCGATGACTGTAAAATATTATAATTTTCTTTGCTAATCAATTGCAGTTCTTGCGCTTTTGTCATATGTTGTCTTGCTCTTCTTTCTTCAGTCCAAATATATGACTCATGCTTGACTTTTACATATTCTTTTCTATGATGTTTACTTTCATATTTGCAGTCTTTCAATTAATTGGATGCTAATTTATGTTTTGAAACTTACTTCGTAGTTCTCCACCCATTTTTACTTGTCTGACATCCTATGTTCATAATCCGGAGACGACTTCCACGCCTAAACTTTGCTCATCTGGAAATTATTCGAGAAGTTTTGAAGCATTGACCAATAATTGATTCATCTATCGTGAACTAATGGTTTTCTTTCTTGATCCATTTTTGCAATTATAATATATAAATGACATGTGATGAAAGAAAAATGATATGCCGTCATCGCAGTCCTTATTTCCTACAGTTGCCTCTATGTTCCTTTATTTTCTCCCATTTTTAGGGACTACCTTCATACTTTTTTCCTTCTTGTCTAACTTGAGTGATCCATATAATATTTATGACTTGCAAGAGCTTGACAGCCATTCAGGTTGAAAACAGGCCAAATATCAATATATATATACAATTGGTCGAGCAAGCCAACCCTATATCATCCTTAAATTATATCGGTCATATGTCTTGATAATCATACGCCTCCATCATTTAAAAGATGTGCGTCACATACATAGCCAACCGATCCTTTTTTGGGCCAAATGTCAATATTGCACATGTAATATGGATTAATTAGATTAGTTTGCTTTCTATAAAGCATATGAATGTCACCCTTCTGGAAGCTTGGTATCAATAATCTCATTTGGGACTGTATTCGTATAGAGTTTTTTTTTTCCTGTCAACTAAAGAAACTTAACCATTCTTGTTTTAAGTTATACTATTGAGCTGTTATATATTATAATTTAATAATACCTACCTCAAACCCATATCATACTATTGAGCTGTTAGACCGGTCCAGCCGGTCCATACGGGAAGGATTACGGGAATAGGCGGACAATTCTTCGGCTCCTATACGCATGAGCCGACCACCCGAGTTTCAAGGAGCAATTTAGGAAGGATTTTTGGGGTAGTTTTGGAGGGAAATTGAATGTAGGGATTGTTTAGACATTCTTTTGACTTGTATGCATTAAATAGTTTGTTTTTCCTAGGGTTAAGACATCTTGAATTTGGCTGAAATTTGAGATCTCTTGGGTTCTTTTGAGCTCTATCGGCGTCTAGAGATTTGGGAGAGATAAACCCTCCTCTCAAATAGAGGATCACTTGTATCTTGATATTTTTCTTCCGTTAGTTTGATTATCACAATAAAATTCTTGTTTTATTGATTTCTTCTTTGGAGTTTGAAAGAGTTTTCTCGCCGTTTTTTTTCTGAAAAATTGATAGGATTTACCTGAAATCTTCAAGTATTTCCTATCAAATTGGTATCAAAGCTGTTTTTGGGACCTTTGGTGGGCTGTTTTGGTGAATTTCAGCGACTGCTCTTGGGATTTCGAAGAAGAAAGTTGCTGGTTTTGAATGTCGAAGTCCATATTGTTATTTCTACAAAATTCCGGGCATCAATGGCGGCCAAGAAAATGGATGCGTTAGAGGAACGCCTCGAAGTGGAGATTGGACAAATGAAATCTGAAATTTCAGATCTCCAAACTCAAGTTTTAGATTTAAAAAAAGACGTTTCAGCCATCCATGATAAGTTCGATTCGAAATTTTTCATTATGGAGGACATGTTGAAGAAAGTGCTCAAGGGCCAAACCAAAATATTTCTGTCGTAGGTGAGGGAAGGCGCCGACAACCACAAAAGCGGGGAAAATCTGAAGCCAATCAGACGAAAGGAAGATTAAGATGTGGAGATTTTGGAGGGGATAGAAAAAATGCCTCCCCTAGGACCTATTCCTAGGAAGGAGTCGGGTAGAGGCTATGTGGGGAGGTGTGAGGGGCTTGGACATGAGTGGAAGAGTGCTGAATTTGAAAGGGAAAGAGGGAATTTTGACCAAAGGAGGACTGGATTGAAAAGATGAGGAGTTGTGATGATCCAAGGGGTGCTAAATTTGAAAGGAGGTGGGAATTTGATGAAAGGCTTGCGTATGAACGTAGAATGGATGATTGAGACACTTAGGGAGAACCACCACCTTGGGGAACGAGAAATTATGGAGGGAACACAGATGATCCAAGGCTGAGGAAATTGAAGATGCCAATCTTTGAGTGGGATGATGCATACGGGTGGATCTACAAGGTTGAAAGATATTTTGTCGTCAATGGGTTGACGGAGGAGGAGAGTCTGACGATAGCAGGCCTATGTTTGGAAGGGAAAGCTTTGGCTTGGTACCAATGGAGGGACATGTGATGACCCTTATGGAGTTGGAGGGAGTTCAATGATTGTTTGATAGAACGTTTCTGAACCGGCTTCCATTAGTTTGATTATCATAATAAAATTCATGTGTTCCTGATTTTTTTCTTTGGAGTTTGGAAGAGTTTTCTCGCTGTTTTTCTTAAATTGATAGGATTTACTTGAAATCTTCAAGTGTTTCCTATCACGAGCCTATTGATATTTGTGTTGGATGACACAATAGCTCACACATCAATAAGCATAGGAATGCTCCTCTATTGAGTTGGGTTAGTTTGCTTGCTATTAAAGCATAGGATTACCACACTTGAAGAAGCATGAAATCAATAATCTCATTCGAGACCATAGTAGACTTTGGGATATCATTGCAGTGTTAGACCTGAATTAGATTAGGCAACCTATGTTTATCTATTGGCCAAATAAAAGAAAATTAACTATTATTTTTAAGTTTGGCCAAGCCTAGAATATGCTACAATAATACCTAAATCAGGCCCAACTGATCTATTGAGCCTATGAATATTATAGCATAAGACACACTGTCCACCAATTGAAAAAATGTAAGATCTGTTGTAATATTTAATATATAGTCATTATATTTCTATAAAAAAAAATTATGTCTGAATACGTTTATTTTATTCTTTGTTCAACTTAGTTGGATTTATTCAAGAAATTTGACTTTGCTTGCTTCTAAGATTGGGTATCCTCATACAGCCTATCCCGGGTATGCCTAGCCCTTGTACCTAGTTATTATGGTCCATACACATCAACGCAAAATCTTTTACTAGCTGCTTCTAAGGTTATCATTTTCAACGATTTCCTTTCTTTCAATCCCTTATAGCTGTGTTCTACTTGCCCATGTGTCTACTGATGTATTTGGATTGGCTCGGAACCTAGTCATTTTCTGGTTTTGATCTCAAATATTCATGGGGTTCACCCTCTTGGTCTACAGAAGCTTTCAAGTTTATGCCATTTCTTTTATGTGACTCTGTAATTTCTATGCACGAGAGATTATTTATTAAATGCTGGCCAGAGGAGGTTTGGTTTGATGTACATGTAGTTATGGAGGCTTAGTGTAATCAGTGACAAAGTTGAGTTGGCAGAGCCTAGATCATTTGATTAACCTTCTCATTACAGTAAATGTGTTAGTACATTGCTATAACATGGATGGATCTGATTGGATCGTAAGAAGAGTATGGGTCAAGAAAAAAAAAAGGAAAAAAATCCGTGGTTTTGGTGCACCAATGATAACTGACTAAATCCCGACAATAGGTTAATTAACTATCTATACAATGTTTTTAAATTGCTGCAGCAAATTAAACCAAAACAAGGGTCTTGTAGATTTGTTGAGGTAGCTCATCCTGTTTCTGCTTAAGGTTCGCATTTGATCTTGGAGGATGGTGCATGTTCCAGAATTTGTATGATCCCAATGTGGTTGTGACAAAAATTGATTTGGCTGTAATGGTTAAAACACTTTTTTTTTTCCACTATAATTTTTTATTGAAACGGCTGCTGATGTAATGTACATTGACAGTAGGGAAACAGTTGGTACGAAGCCATTTTTATGGCTTTTGGCTGGTGCAATGGCTTTCCTCTCCGGAAAGGACAGTAAGAAAAAGCTGAATAAAGAAGAAGGTGATGGACATATATTAAGGGTGTTGCAGCTATCAAATAATGCATCTTAACTCGAAGTTTCCAAATCGTATTGCTGTATGTGTTTCTTTGTTCTCTTCATCTAAAAAAGATGAATAGTTGCAGCTAATTGACAACTTTTGACAATCACATGGTCTTTAATTCTTTATGCTTGTGACTTTGGAACGAGATCTAGCTTTTAGTTAGCCTCATTGATAATGTAGTCTTATGGACTATGATGGTTTGGAAGATATGAATACTTTCTATAGTACCCATAAAAGATTTATAGTCGTGCTAAAGATAACTGCAATCATAGTAATAGCACGACTCTTAAAGGTATAAAATGTCCAATTTATTGTAAATGGGATGTTATCAAACTTCGTAGAGCTAAAATTTGGCGTATTCTGGCTTTTTTATCATGTTAGGTTTAAGTTGGGTTTCTCTATGTTTGGCTTTTTATCCTCTCATAACTTGAAATATTTTATTTACATTTTAAATGTTTAATTTTTAAAATAATAAAAAAGATAAAAAAGCAATGTGAGTCTTAGAGCTTTTTTTCCAAAATTCACCATGAGTTGTATGACTCGTGTTGGAGCATTTGTTTTTTTCCCAAAATTTTTATCCTCAAGATGATTGATGTAGGCAAGGGAGGTCAGTTCATCCCCCTATGGCCTTTCGGTTCCTCTGCCTGGCCGGGTTCACCCCCCTCTGTTTTGCCCCTTTGGTTCCCTTGCCAGCCGCCCGGTTCTTTCCCCCTTGTACTGGCTGTTTGTTGGCTGTGTCCTACTGGCCTTACGGGTGCTTCTCCCTTCGGCTGTCTTATGGCCTTTCGCCTCCCCTTTGCTGATTGGATATCTTGCGCGGCTGTTTGGGTTGTTTGACTCCCTCTCCTCTCCTATATATATAGAGGCTGATTTGTGACATTTTAGAACAGTTTTGGTGAGTATTTTTTGATGGAAAACCTGAGGGTTTTTGGATAGCTTGCGAGCTATGCCTCTTCGTCTTCTTTTTCTTCTATGACTTCATCTCGAGCTTCTTATCTATTTCTTCTCTCCGCAGGTGTCCACCCCATTTGTATCTTTCTTCTCAACTAAGGAAAAGCTGTTTTAAATGTTTTTATGTTCTAAAATTATGAGTTGTGAGTTGTTTTGTTAATTTTGAAAGGAAGACGTTTGCTCGTTTGCAATCTTAGGTTTTTCTAAATTTTTTATTGCATTAATTTGGTATAAGAGCTTAGGTTTTTCATGTCTTCCTTTTTTTTTAAGTGTTTAGAAAATGGGAAAACATAAACCATGGGTGAAAATCAGCCAGGTAATCTTGAAGTCCAAATTCCAATCAACAGCTGGGTTCCTTCCCAAGGTAGTTTTACAGATCCATTTAAAATGAGTTATACAAACTTCAGATGAAAATGCACTTGTGTACGAAAAAATACGAGAAGAAAAAGAAACTTCTGCAAGACCAGGTTAAGCAAGAAAGAGAAGTGACTCAGAGAAAATATGCAGCCTTAATTCAAGAATTAGAAGTGGCACCTTCGACTCGTCAAAAAAATTTTAAAGTCATCTCATCAGGGGAAGAGCTCTTTCAACCGGTGGAGAATCTGATGTAGGCAGGGGGGGGGGGTTCGGTTCATCCCCCATGTAGCCCTTCGGTTCCTCCGCTTGGCAGGGTTCATCCCCCTCTGTTTTTCCCTTGCGGTTCCCCTGCCAGCCCGGTTCTTTCCCCATTGTGCTGGCTATTCGTTTGTTGTGTCCTGCTGGCCTCGGGTGCTGCTCCCTTCGGTTGTCTCATGATCTTCCGCCTTTCCTTTGCTGATTGGATATCTTGGGCGGTTGTTTGGCTCCCTCTCCTCTCCTATATATGGAGGCTGATTTGTGACATTTTAGAGCAGTTTTGGCGAGTATTGTTGGACAGAAAACCTGAGGGTTTTTTGATAGATTGCGAGCTATGCCTCTTCGTCTTCTCCTTCTTCTATGACTTTATCTCGGGCTTAATATCTATTTCTTCTCTCCGCAAGTGTCAACCCCATTTGTATCTTTATTTTCAATCAAGGAAAAGCTATTTAGATGTTTTTATGTTCTAAAATTATGAGTTGTGCGTTGTTTTGTTAATTTTGAAAGGAAGACGTTTGTTTGTTTGCAATCTTAGGTTTTTCTAAATTTTTTATTGCATCAATGACTGAGGCACTACTTAAGGCGCATCTTTACGCAATAAAGTTCAGGTATTTGCTTTAATAAGTATTAAAGGTTATGATGATTATGCATGTGTTTGTGTGTGTATATATATATTAAAACTTCATCTAAATTGAGTTTTTCCTCCTAAAACCCTAGGTTTCTCTCCGACCATGCCCTCGCATGCACGCAATCTATGATTCCTTCCACTTCTCAACCATAGGTTGTCGCTCGACATTGAAATACTTGTGCAAATGAACTCAGATTGCACGTTTGTTTGAAGTGCAACTATTATGATAAAGTTGTTTAAAGCTGGTGTAATCACAATGAAAGAATATCTTTGTGATTTTCATAAGAATGTTGCACTGTGTACCGTAGTGCCTAATGTGAAAAAGGAGATATGTGTTTGATGTTTGATATTAAAAATATGAGTTTGAGCTATCCCTTGCCTAAGCTTGATTAATTTTTTGATTTTGATCTGAAGCTCGACTCTATGAGTTCAAGTCATTTTATAAGTTCAATCATTTATTTTGAAAATTGGAAAATAAATTTGATTTAAGTAGCTATTATGATTAAATGAAGCAAAGAATGAAAGATTATGAAAAAATACAGTAGGAAATCACTTAATAAAAGGGAGAGAGATATATACTTTAAATATTTTTAATAATTTTGTACTTAAACTTTTGAATTCTACTAAATTTTAATCTTATTTTGTATTAAAAGTTTTTAAATGAGTCAACTCGCATGCTAATGAGTTGAGTCGGGATGGCTTAAGCTTGACTTGTTAGCTCATTGAATTTAGCTCGAGTCATTTATCTATAGCTAAGTTTAAGTTGTCCGATGAGCCGATTTGACTCAAATACACTCCTAACATTTGTAGAAAGCTGTTGGTTATGCCTTTTGTTCAAAACAACACTCATATGGCGTGGATCTTTTTGTTAAAGTCCAAAAGGTCATGTTTCATCTTTTCCACTTTTTCCCACAAATGTACTAATTTTGCAATGAGTAACACAAGAACTTTTATTTCTTTTTCTTTTATTCATAGTGACATATGATGAAATGTTCTATACCTAACTTCACTAGGGTTTGATTGTTAGTGTCCTTTGTTGATGATTGCACTTGTATGTTATTGATTTTTTTTTCTAAAAATAAAAATTGTTATAGATACCATCTTACCCACTTGTGCTCACATTTTTTGTAACATGATCCACAATCAATTTGATTTTAAAAATTAAAAGAGGCTATTTCTGACAATGCTAAAGGCTACTTTAATCATTATCTCTTCTCATTCTTCTTTGAAAAATGAATAATATACAGATCCTTTTATGTGTGTACGCTTCAATAAAATAGAATAACAATAACAACAACATTAAGCCTTTATCCCACTACATGGGTCGGCTACATGAATCTTTTTTCTCCATTGTGTCTTTTTAAGAGTCAAATTCTCATATAAATCTAAAAAAAGGTCATTTTTAATATTTTCTAACCAAGTCTTTTTAGGTCTACCTCTTCTTTTTTTAACATAAGCCAAATCTAATACATCTAATTTCCTAATCGGGTCATCGAAAGGCTATGTTTTATGTGACCAATCATCTAAGACGACTCTCTCTAAACTTATATTCTACTGGAGCTACTCCAACCTTCACATATATGCTCATTTCGTATCCTGTTTCTAAGTGTAAAGCCACTCATCCACCTGAGCATCCTCATATTTGCAACACATAACTTAATATTATGCTTCTCTTTTAATGGCCAACATTCTGCACCATAAAGCGTTGCAGGTCTCACCACCATCTTATATAATTTTTCCTTAAATTTGATGGGGACTTTTTTATCACACAACAAGCCTAATGCATTCCTACACTTTAACCATCCAACTTGAATTCTGCTAATAATATCCCCATCTATTTCACCATCACTTTGAACAATATATACCATCAGCAAAAAGCATGCACCATGGTACAACCTCTTGTAAATTTCTAGTGAGAACTGAGAACTTCTATGACTAAAGCAAAAAAGATATGGGTTTAAGGTTGATACTTGATGTAATCCAACATAAATAGGAAAAAACTTGGTCAAACCACCTTGTGTTTGAACACAAGTAATAACACCTGCATAAATATCCATAATGACTTAGATATAAACATTATTAATTCTTTTCTTTTCTAGAACTTTTTGTTGCACTTCTCTTGGAACTTTATCATATGCTTTCTCTAAATCAATAAATATCATATGAAGATCCTCATTCTCTCTATGCTTCTCAATCAAACCTTTCAATATATGTATAGATTTCATAGTAGACCTACCTGACATGAATCCAAATTGATTTTGAGAAACAATAATATCACGTCATTATCTATGCTCCATAACTCTCTTAAAGTTTAAAGTATGACACATTAAGTTAATTTCTCTATAATTCATACAATCTTGTGTGTCACCTTTATTCTTAAAAATAGAAATCAACACACTCATTCTCCACTCATCTAGCATCTTTTTAGTCTTCAAAATAATATTAAAAAATTTAGTAATCCAAAAAATTCCTTCATCTCTTAAGCATTTCAACACCTCTTATTGGAATATTATTAAGTTCAGCAGCTTTTCCGCACTTTATTTTTTTAAAAGCCCATCTAACTTTGGTTTTACTATTACACTGATAAAAAAGAAAATATTTATTTTCATTTAAGATGTTAAGGCCACAAAGTCAATCGTATTCTCACAATTTATTTATTTTCATTTAAGATGTTAAGGCCACAAAGTCAATCGTATTCTCACAATCTTTATTGAAAAGTTTAGAAAAATATCTCATCCACCTTCGTTGAATATCTTCTTCAAATAAAAGTACTTATTGATTTTCATAGTTAATGCTCTTCACTTGCACTAAATTACTACTACTTCGGTTTCTTTATTTGGCTAACTTATGCATATATCTTTCGTCCTCTTTAGTATCTAATGTATTATTCATTAAAAGCTAAAATCTTTGCATCATCTATTTCTTTCTTAGACTTCTTACGGGTCTCTTTATATCTTTTTTAATTATCAGAGTTTTTACATCTAAACCAATTTTTATAACAAATCTTTTTATTTTTATCTTTTATTGTACATTTTGATTCCATCAACTGTTTTTAATATTATGATTTTTTCTCTTTGATACTTCAAACACATCTTTTGCAACATTCTTAATTTCATTAGCTGTTTTTTTACACATAACATTAGCTTCCTCATGCACAAACAAAGTCTTAAGATCTATTTACTTACTCAAAAATATTTTTGTTAATATTCTTTAAAAGCCCCAATCTAATCCTATAATAATATTGTTGACCTGTATGCTATATCCAAAGGAAACAAAAAAAAGAGAGAAATTCATAATCAAACCTTACCCGATGGATCCACTATTTCTGCCGAAATCCCTGCTAAAATTCCGCCGAGGAATTGTAAATTCGGCGCCGATCGCGTCTGTCTCCGCGATTCCTGCAGAAATCCCGTCGGGGAGTACTCATTTTGCGTCGTTAAATAGGAGCCGATGGCTCTTCATCTCGACGGCTTCTCCCTTCAGCTCACACACGCGAACTGCTCTGTCCGAGCTCCTCTCCCACTCCCGACGACTTCTTCCCCCATTGTCGAAGCCGATCAAGGTCCCCGACCGAGCTCTACTCGTCGCCTCCTGTAGCCGCAAATCCACCGAAGCCGAAGCTCCAAACCGACGAGCTCCCAAGGTCGGGATCTCCGTCCCGACCCCCATATCCCGTCGTCGTTGCTTCCGAGAGAGAGAGAGAGAGAGAGAGAGAGAGAGAGAGAGAGAGAGAGAGAGTAAAAGGAAGCCGCCGACCTTACCTCTAACAGCCGAATCCCGATCCCGACCCAGCTCCGACGCCTGACTCCTCCATACTCCCAATCGCCTCTGCCTTGGATCTCCCCTAGCCGGTGCCCCTTCTCCATCGGGTCGGAAGTTCCGACATTTTGATCTCTCAAGCAACAACGAGAGTCGCTTGCTGTGAAGGTAACTTCCTCCCTTCAGCTCGCTTCTTTGGCCAAATCCCGTAAAATCGAGAACAGAGAGCAGTAGGGAGAGGGATTTGATTTTTTTTAATATTATAATTAATTATAATTATTAGTATTTAGAATTAATTATAATTGATTATTAATTAAGTATAATTAATTACATTAAATATAATTAATTAATGATTAATTATGGTTATTTATTTAATTATAATTAATATTTATTAATTATAATTAATTATTAATTAGTTATAACTTTAATTAATAAATTAATTAATAAACTACTGATTATAATTATTTAATTAATTATGATTAATCATTATTAATTATAATTAATTCTTTATTAGTTATAGTTATAATTAATTAATTGTTAATTAATAATAATTGATTATTATTGATTAATTAATTATAATTAATTATAAAAAAAGAAAAAAAAAATAATTCCCCCCACTCTCCTTCCTCGATGTCCGTGTCGGACCGGCAAACCACCTAAGCACGCCTTTAGTGGCCGTGGTAGGAGGGAACCCGGTGCGACACCTACGACGAGGTAAGCGAGTGACCCATCGATCCACGTGTCAACCACGACAACCCCGCGGAGGTACGTACTCTTCTAAACTCAAAACCTTGCTTCAATATTCATGGCAAATTGGAGAACTGTCCTAAGCACGCCTTTATTGGCCGTGGTAGGATGGAACCCCGGTGCGGCACGTGTGGAGAAGCGGGGTCATTTTTAAGTACCCCCGGGCGGGGGGAAATTAAAAATTGTCTCTTTAAAAAAAAAATACTTTTTAAAAACCCCAAGCACGCCTTTAGTGCGCGTGGTGGGAGAAAACAAAAATGCAACCGCCGCGGTGTCTCACCAACACCAACCGTGCACGTCTTTATTGACGTGGCGGGTAGGCGGCCTCTTGGTTTTTCCCCTAAACGGGGGAGACGGCGGGAGGCTGTCGAAATTTTGTCTGAAAAAGACAAGGACTTGGACATTATTTGGACATCTGTGGACTCATTTTGGACTCAAATGGACTTTAATAAAATATCATTGAACATATGACCTATGAATTTGAGCATAAATAAGTAATCAATAAAAAATTTGAATTTAAATGAGTTAAGTGCAAAGCACTTTGACATGAATGAATGCAGAGGACTCCTTTTGGACTAGAACTTGAACTCATGTTGGGCTTGAGCACGAACAAATTTTAATGATGAATCCTGGACTTGATTTGAACAATTGGAACTTGGATTACTCCGACTCATATTTAAAAAAATGCAAAGGAGATTGTCATAATTTGAATCCAAGTGAACAAATGCAAAGAGACTTAATGTGGACTTCAATGAGTCATAAAGAATATGACTTGAATGAATTATAAGAAACAAGCTCAAGATTAAGGTGGAAGACCTATCCAAATCTCATCCAAACAAAGGATTCGTGCACAAATTCACTACAAGCTTTGGCATGAATTTTATTTGGGCAAACATATTCAACCCATAATAAATGTGAGTGAAGGGATTGGTATTAAACTCATCATGTATCCTGTGAACTACCTTTTGAAGACAAAAGTTTACAAGTAGGTTTGAACTACATTTGAAGACAAAGGATTTGCATATAGAATTTGCGCACAAACAACAAAAGACAGTGGGAGGAGATGTGATAGCCTACCTTTAAGTCATCATGCAAGATTTAAATGAAGATGTCAAAAGTTGTGATTATTCAAGTATAAGCAAATACACTTCCCCACACATAAAAGACAATAATCAACATGAATGAAGAAGTGGATGGTGAGAAATATGACTCAATCAATGATCATAATAATCAAAGATGTCACGGAGAACAAATACATTGAATTTCTATAAACAAGAGGAATCGACGTACAGTTAATACATGAGCTACATGCTAACGGTGACACTCTTTGCAATCATATGTAAGAAAGTTAAAATAGAGATGCACAGAAAAACATGATGAAATGTGCATAGGTGTTTCATACACCTGATGGTATAGTAGGGATATTGTAGCCATCCGGTATCAACATACAATGAACTAACAATGAAGAGGTATTTGAGGATTTAAAGTAAATACCAACTTCACGCAATCAATTGTAGGGGGAATATACCATTCTCCTATAAGTAAAAATGTACGACATGTAGTAGATGCAAGTACCCACAGGCCTTTGTAGGAGACCGGTTGTGTACATGAAGTATCGTGGACCGAATGCCAAAGACTACAACAAATGCAAGCTCATACGAGTCATTTTGGGAAATTCGTTGTACACATAGTACATCATCTATAAACAAATGTCAAAGAATTACAATGAATACAAGCATCAACAAACACCAAGGCAGGAGATTAGTTAGTGCACTATGATCCGCCTACAAAAATCAATAAGTAGTGTACGACAGTCTACCTGTACGAAGCAGCGAACAACTCTATTCAGAAGCTGCTACGCCACGCCATCGGATCTGCAACATTCGTACAAGCAGACAGAAGGCGTCTACGAATACTTTTAAAATACCCCCTACACGTGCACAATAAATTGTATACACATAAGTACACTAAAGGGGAAAATACAATCTCAACCCGCACGGGCCCCGACGAGCATGTTACTGGTACACATGTGACGTCTAGGGATGCTGCGCGGGTTGACAAGTGAATTCAGGTTCGAAATTGATCCTTCTATACGGGTCAATAGAAGTCGACAAGGTTCGAACCATTAAGCAAATATAAAGTTGTGGCAACCAGTATATTTGTTTTAAAACAATTATATTAGGCCTTCAAGGTCCACAACAATATGAATTCACTAATAAAGGCTCAAAGCCTACAAAACCCGATCCTCTGTCGACAGCCCAACAGAGTTGACAAGGTTCAATCCATAAAAAGAAATGACCCCTGAACACCCCGATGATGGCCGTGTTGAATTCAGATCTCAACCGGAGGGGTTTCCAAATATTTTTTCAAATATCTTCAAAATATCCAAAATCCATTTCAAATATTTCATATCTCTACCAAAATATCCACAAAAATCCAAAAATCCCCAAAATCCAAGGCTCCACTCAAAATTCCAGAAAATTCCAAGAAAATCCCGAAATCTCAAATATTTAAAATTGAAATAAATCCATCAAAAACTTAAAGCAAATCCATTCACCCTCCGCAACTGTTTGCCAGGGCGGACAAATTAAAGTTTACTTCAGCTCACAAAGAGCCAAATGTCTAGTCGAAAATATCACTAGGATCCATTCTCAAAGAATCTCTTGCTAGTAAGGACATGGTACGTGTCCTCTAACCGGCACTTTCGCCGCTAAATGGCACTGCAGGTAAACGGTTATGACCCGGGGCCCTCTGAACCGAGTGATTTTGCCGCCAAATGGCAGCACATATAGCGGTTATGGCCAGAGCCAATACACTCCTTAATGACGTTAAATCCTTGAGATATGAATCAATAGGATATGATCGATAGGGCACAAAGCCCTCTGTTATCTAAGATGGATTCAAATTTGTCCCCTTAGAAAAACATCCAACCCCGGTCTACAAGGTCCCCTTGGACGAAGCAATCCATGGCTGCCGACAAGGATCCTTCTGTCAGGTTGGGTCGACTACCTCCTCTGACTAAGTAGACCAGGGACCAGGATGGCCCGGGACGACGGAACCATGGGATCTTGATCGGGTCCATCATCCATTCCCTCACCATCCGCTTTAAGTATAAGATGGTGCAATTTTCAGTTTTAAATATAAAATTTTCCCAAATTCCCAAACTTCCAAACGTTTCAAATACCCAAACCTATGATGCTACTATAACCAGATAACACGTATTCTATACGTATCTGATTGACGACTAGCCTTAATCGAAAGTTCTCTCTCGTGATCGGGAGGGGTAATTAACTATAGGGGCTTGCGCCTATAGGAAACCAGAACTCAGATCATAATGTCCTCACAAAATGAGGGCGAAATCTCTGGGTAGTGTCTTATTTACAAACCCATCTGCCTTCCAAAATTTAAGAAAGTAATCAATATGAGTTTTATTATATTCATTCTTATAAGTGTTTAGATGTTTATATATATATTTTTAAATAATGTATTAGCAATTGCAAAGTCATAAGCTATAAAAAAATCTAATATGATCTTACCAGTCATTAGTCACTTCAAACCCATAGCCACCATGAATGCTTTATAATCGTTCACCTCTTTACTAATATGTCCATTTAAATCTCCATAAATATTTTTTTTCTTCAATATGTATCTTTTGTATTATTTTTTTTAAATCATTCCAAAATTTTAATTTTGAATACATATTCAAACCTACTTGAGGAGCATAAGCACTTATAATATTAATTATCATATCATCAACAACAATCTTTATGGCTATAATTTTATCTCCAATTCTATAATTTTTACAAAATTATCCTTCAAACTATAATCTATTATCACACCTATACCATTTCTAGTACGACTCTTACCAGAATAACATAGTTTAAATTCTAAACTATCAATCTCTTTAACCTTATCTCCAACCAATTTAGTGTCCTGAATGCATAGAATATTTATCTTTCTATGAACCATAATATCTATTAATTTCATTAATTTGCATGTAAGTAAAATTATATTTCAAGATCCTATTATTATTTTAGTTTCATGGGCTCGCTTCTTTGTGCAGTAAGATAGTACAAATGAACAAATGAATGACCACCTACTTGCTATTTTAAGAGCTTTATTTTTTTAGAAAGTTTCCCAAAATAATATGGGGGAAACAACCTTAACTATCGCCCGCTTCATGAACTAATTTACCATATATGTTCTTGGGTTCAAGATTCTTATAGAAGACCTAAATAAATTCTTTACCCATTTCAATAATTCAAAAAACCTTTTTCCCAAAATATTTGAAAATGTTGCACTTTTTTATACATATTTTCAGAATTAAGGAAAAATTGTTCCTCAAGCAATTAAATGTTATTTCATTGGTTGATCTCCCTAAAAAAGATATAAATGATACAATCCCTCCAAGATAAAGCTATATGTATGTGATGATGTCATACTAATTGAGAAAGATCACTACTTTGTTACCACTTATCTTAAGGATTAAGGAAACAAAATCATTCACAGATATATTTTTCCTTCTAGATTGTTCTTTCTTATCCTTCATTCCAACATATAGCTCTATTCTATAACATATTGACTCTTGCCCAAATCTTGCCGATATAAGAATCACTTTCTAGTCAACCAGTGCATGTTCACTCAAGAAGAAAAGCATCTCAATCTATGCAAGTCTAATCAACCGAATCAATCATGTTATAAAATCCAATGAATCATTGAGCTTATAAATAGAAGTACAAGTACTTTTACTAAACATCTCTTGTACTTGTTTTTATAATATAGTTTTTTTATTATCACCACTCCTTTCTTACTAGCCTTCATTATTATTTCTACCTTTAAAATAGTTTCTAAGATTTTAAATAAGATAAATTTAAATAATGCTATGATGGAAGAAATGTAAGCCCTTTCCAAAATATAGGACTTATTATAGTTACCATAATGAAGGAAATTGGTGGGATGTGGATGGTTGCTTATTGTAAAATATAATTCCATACTAACAGCCAATGGATACACTCGAATATATGTGAAGAATGCTTTCTTATGAATCGGAAGATACAATAATTCAATGTAAAGAATGCTTTCTTATATGATAACTTGGAGGAGGATGTATGAGTGGAAGTTTCACCGTGATTTGACTTAAATACAAAGCAAAAGGTATATAAGCTAAAAAAACCATTATATGGATTGAAGTAGTCTTTAAGGCTTGGTTTGGCAGGTTCACCTAGGTATTTTTTAACTGGAGATGCAAAGTGTCAATGAGACAATTAACACACAACTCAGGGGGAGTATCCATATTAATAGTTTATATTGATATAGTGACTTTGAAGGAATGGAGAATAATAATAATAATAAAAAAACTCTTAAGACTTTAAGCCAGAGTATTAGGCAAACCAAAGTGTTCTCTTGACATTGAAGTTGCACTCTCAATATGTAATCCTCATATTATAATAAAAATATATAACATATCTGTTAAGAGAAAAGGGTACGGTAGGATGCAAATCTGTTGAGAGCTCTGTATAATTTAATCATAAATTTGGAGAAGCTATATAAGACATAACAATAAATAACATCCTCCTATCAAAGTTTGGTGGGAAGACTTACCTATCTATTGATTGCATTCTAGACATTATATACGCTATTGGTGCGATCTGCAATTCATGCATAAATCTAAAGAATTACAGTTCACAGTGGTATACAGAGTTCTATAATATTTTAAGGGAACCTCTGACCAATGATAGAGCTATATATATTTTTTAGTGGGGACATAAATTAATAATTTTAAAAATAACATTAGTATTCTTCATTTGAGCTAAGGACTAACATGGCAACATTGGTGGTTTTAAGTTTATAGAAAAGCTTATTATTTATAATTTGAATCATATATTGCCATCTAATTTTATAGTAAAAGTTTTAAATGTTAGTAAATTATTTTTCATAAAAATTTATGTATTCTTAAAGCAAAATTTTGTATTGAATTAAAATTTAAACTAAATATTTCCACCTTGCACTGGAAATAATGGCACCACTTACTTTTAAGGAAAATATCTTTAAAATCTAATACAAATATTTTAAAAGTAGTCTTCAAAATATAGGTAAAAATCTTATTTTTTTTATAAATCTAATTAAAGAGCTAAATAATTAAATATGGAGTTTATCAATGCTCCAAAATGTTGAGAGCAAGTGACATTCTTGAGCTTAGCTCTTGTAATCTCATTTGTGAAGCTTGTGCTCTTGTTTAGCAAGAAAGTCCCTCTTAGCGGCATCGTCGTGCTCAACTTTGATGATCTCATCAGTATAAATTGTGCTCTTGGACTAGCAAGAAAAATCCCTCCTTTTCATTCCCAATTATGTTGATCTTGTCCACCCGATTTTAAATATGGTCAAGGAATTTAGTTGGGTTATCGTCGTCATTGGTGGACTTAGAGCCTTCTTATTCGAGGTAGTTGATGGTTGAGGAAAAGTTGGAGGAAACTTAGGAGTATGCAGTACAGTAAACTCCAATTAGGTTTCGGTCATGTCAGTGGATGTGATTGTTGAAGCATATACATATGGATGTGTCCTTGTCGTAGACACATGAATTCTATTAAAAAAGAGGAGGATTTGATTGTTGAAGCATATACATATGCATATTTTATGGTTGATAAGAGATAAAATTCTGAATATTTCACATTCTTAGAATGCAATCTTGTTATTTGCATAATTAAAAAATCAAATGTTGTAGCAAGATCTAGTGCAGAAGTTGAATTTAGATTTATTGCATCGTGAATATATGAAATGTTATGGTTAAAAATTATACTGGATAATTTGTGGGTTGAATGGAATGATTTTATGATACTCGTTATGATAACAAGTCAAATGTCACGTCGCACAATCTTGTACAACAAGAAGGTAGCAAACATATTGAAATTAATAGTTACTTTATAAAGGATAAGTTTGACATTGATATAATTTATAATCAATTAGTAAATCACCTAATGATTATGAGGGGCGACCTCTTAGAAATTATATTGCAAGTTTATAATGGATGCCATTCATTCATTCGCTTGAGAGGGAGTATGAAACACCAGCATAATTTCTGCTAGCTGGGACCCACCCTACTACCATGACTTTCACACTCTTTATTGCACTTTCTGATGAGGACATCAAAACATGAAAAGTTTATTAGAGGCGTGGCCGACGATCTACGACGACGATTACACCGCTCTACTTTTGATTTTCATATGTATTATTGATGTATTAGATTTATTTATGAAGTTTTATTATGCTTTTCCATTTTTGCCCATACTTAAGGGCTTAGGTATGTGTAAGCCCTAGGGGCATAGTAATACTTTGTATTTTCTCATTGTATGGGCTATTTAAAGCCTCCATCTTCTTCTTTGAGGGTTAATGATGAATATGAAAGAAAATTTCCTGCGTATTGTTCTCTTGATGTGAGAGTTTGTGAGTCTTGGAGAAATCCCTAGGAGAGGGAAATCAGATCACCCACCAACTTTGGAGACGGTCGGGTTCGTGGTTCTTCTTCCTTACCTTTCTTTCGTTCCTTTCCTTTCCCTTCCTCCTCCATTAAGCCACCAACATTCCCATCCAATCCCTTTCCCCCTCAGCTGACGATTCTCCCTAACAAAACCCCACATTGCCGCCGGCCAACTCCACCCCTCCAACCCACCTCCCCTTCACCCCCAACCGACCTTCCTACTCCCACCACCAAACTATTTAATCCCCAAACCCTAAACCTAATCCTAGTCTATCTGCCGGCCATACCATCTTCTTCCCACACCTCCAAAATTCAAATCCCTTCATTACTTCTTTCCTTTTCCATACAAAACATTTTGGGAAAGCTTTCAATCCAACCTACCAATCAATATTTGAAATTCAAATTGTTTCCTAAAATAGAAGGAAAATAGAATTCTATTTTAGGAAACTTATCCAATCAAATCCCTCCATTACTTCTTTCCTTTTCCATACAAAACATTTTGGGAAAGCTTTCAATCCAACCCACCAATCAATATTTGAAATTCAAATTGTTTTCTAAAATAGAATTCTATTTTTGGAAACTTATCCAATCAAATCCAAATCAAATTTGAATTGGATTGGAATTAATTCTTCCCTCCTTAATTGGAATTCCTAAAGAGGCAAGCATTAAAACCCTCTCCCCAATCCCCTCCTCTCCTATTCATGCCGCCGACCCCATGGTCCCTTTCCCAATTAATTTCTTTCCAAAACCCAAGCTCCAATCAAAGGAATTAATTCCCTAATTCCTCCCTCCCTCTCCTCCCTCTCTCTACCCGCCATGCACATCAAACCCTAGCCTCCAAGTCAAGCTTCCTTGCTGTCCAGAAATTTTTGGATGCTAATAGTGGCTGTCAACCCTTCCAAACCCTAGAGAGCTGCTGTCCAATATCTCCTGTTTGCTGTCCAGTGATTCCAGCAGGAGTTCAGTGCTGTCCAACCCCTTTGGGAGCGACCGTTGTTGCCTGGAAATGTCAGGAACCGCTGTCCCAGGTTGGCTACTTGCTGTCCAAAGGTTTGAGCTTGGATTTGTTGCTGTCCGAGCCATCCTAGAAGCCACCAACTGCTGTCCAAGCTTGCGGGAAGATTGAATCTCAACAAAGGGTGAACTCTTGCCTTCTCTCATACCTTCCTCGATCGATCCTTTCTTATGGTTTTGATTGATTCATGCAAAATCTTGCAATGCTCCGCTAAAGCTTAGTGTTTAGTAGGAATTGTGTGAGAGATCTTTCATAGCACTACTCTTATTATTAGATTAGAGAATTATTGTTGAAACCCATCTCGTATGCAATGCAAGAGTAATTGATTGTTATGTGGTTTTTACTTTTCGCAAGTAACTTGGCCTAAGCTTGTGTTTACTGCTCTTTGTGTTTTATTTTATTGTTTAACTCACCATAAAGCTTTAATTAACTTGCTCTTAATCATCAGGCGTGCAAAGTCCTTATTTAAATCATAATTTCATTTATGTTCTGCATCACTTTCCCTTCAACTTCATTAATTCATTGGATTTCTTCTGCCTACCTACTCATTAATTTGTGTGGACTTTATAATTATTTTGTAATTGTTATACCTTGATTTGTGCTTCTTATTAGAAGCCCTCTTAGGATTTTATAAATATCAAACAAATGTTAGAATGAAATTCTCAACTAATTCCCTATGATTCTTGTTAAGAAGTTTTCCATAGAAATATTTATAGAATTTTGAAATAGATCCTATGCCAATAATGAGATTAAGCAGTGAATTGAGTTGCATAAAAGTTATAAAAAAAGAAATGTGCTTTTAAAGTATGACAAAGAATGAATACTAGTGAGGCGTAAAATAGTTACAAGGAAGTTAGAAGTTTTATAAAAAGTGTTGCAAGCAAATTAAATTATAAATTTTTATCAAGTTAGCTCCAACGGAAGCAAAAAAATATAAAACCAATAAGGTAAGAAACAAAAGATTTAGAGGCTTTGCACAAGTGCAATATATGTGAATATTATGAGATCTTGACTGAAAATGAAGACATTAAAGAAAGACAAAATGCTACTTTTATAAATTATTGGATGAGCATTCTAAGAAATTTTTTTTGGAAGAGTATAATAAGTGATATAATGAAGAATATTACTTATTAATGATATAGAGAATAATTCACTTCAATGGGGATGCATAAACATATGGCTTTAGTTTCAAATGCGATGCCTAATGATATTGGAAGTGTTTTAGTGATATTACATTGATTTTTTTTGCAATTTTTTTTCTATGAAATTTTGAAGGCTAGGATTCCAATTGATTGAAGAAGATGTATGTTTGGTACAAATATATAAAAAGAGATCTTCCAAATTATTTTAATTATATATGAATCAAACTTATGATTCGTACATACAATGAAAGCTTTGGGAGATAGTAATAGAAAATAGGCTTGGCAGACTGATAGGAAACACTTGAAGATCTCAAGTGAAACCTAACGATCTTGACAAAATCAACGAGAATATTCAGCAAGTAGAGGAAAAAAAAACAACCCACTTTATTGAGAAAAAAAAATCAACTAACGAAAAAAAAAAAAAACAAGATACAAGTGATCCTCAATTTGAGAGGAGGATCGATCTCTCCCAATTCTCTAGACGTCGCTAGAGCCCAAAGAAAACCTAAACCTAAGAGATCTCAAATTTCAGCCAAATTCAAGATGCCCTATCCCTAGGAAAACCAACTATTTAATGCATACAATTCAAAAGAAAATCTCTAAAAAATCCCTACATTCAAATTTCCCTCCTAACTCCCTCAAAAATCCTTCCAAAATGACTCTGTTAAACCTGGGTGATCGGCTCCTGCGTAAGGAGGCGGAAACCTCCTCTTGTTTTGCCCGTAAGTTGGTCTCGTATGGACCGGTCTAATAATACTCTCCGCCCAAAGGCCCACCTTGTCCGCAAGGTGGAAAGACGTTCACCCTCCTCCATTCCCTCTTCATCACAAAAGGTAAGGACCTGAAGAGTTTGATCCTTACACTTATGCCTCGGTGTATGCTTCTCGTCACATCTAAAATAGAGTTCATTCACCCTTTTCTTCTGTAATTCCTTTTCTGTGAGCTTCTTGAAGTTGCCCCCAGGTTTTTCTCCCACAGTTTTCTCCTTCGAAGTCTTCCGAATAGTACCCGGTGATGCCAGAAAGGTGGTGGTCCTCCTGTTCGGACCTCCTGAGCTGCTTCCTCCCATCTCTCTCCAGATGCCTCTGATCATCCACCAATTGAGCTAGCTATATAGCATCTCCCAAGTCATGAGGCCTCATTACTCTAATTGCTGCCCAGATCTCTGGTGTCAGTCCCTTCATGAAATTTCTCTCTATTACTATCTCAGGAAGGCGGTCCAATCGGCTAGCAAGATACTCGAATCTCTCTCGGTTCTCTGTTACTGAACCCTCCTATGTCAAGGCGAAGAATTGCTCGTAGAAGTCTCCTCCCTTGCCAGTTCGGAAACATTCTACCAAACAATTCTTGAACTTCGTCCAACTCCGAATGGGCCGCCTCACGTCTCACCATTGTTACCATGCCAATGCCTTCCCTCCTAAGCACAGTCCTACCGTTGTCAATTTATCCTCCTTTCTCAATCCGTTGACTGCAAAGTATCGCTTCACCTTGTAAATCCACCCATGTGCATCCTCGCTCTCAAAGATGGGCATCTTCAACTTTCTCACCTTTGGGTCACCCCTATTTCCCCTGAATCCTCCGTAGCCTTCCATCCCTCGAAGAGGATGTGCCCCCCAATCATCACACTTTTCCCTTTGATGCTAATACCCAAATCCTTCCTCAAAATCCCCTCTTCTTCTTTCAAAATAAGCACCCCAGCGATCGAAATCATCCCCTCTCCTTACAAATTCAGCATCCCTTCTTGCGTAGCCAATGCGCATCTCCTCCCTAGAAAGTGGTTTTAGAGAAGGCATTCCGTCTTCTCCCTCCAGCATCTCCACTTTTGGATTTTCCCTTCCCCTAACGTGTTAGGGTTCCCACCTCTTCCATGGTTGCCGGTAGTTTCCTTTGCTTACGATGTCGTCGGTTTGGGTTTGGCTTCAAGCAATTTTTTCAACATGTATTCCACCATGACAAACTTTCCCTCCATCCTTTCATTGACGGATGCGATCTGATTTTGAAAATCAACAATGTTCTCCTCAAAATCTTCTTTGAGTTGCCCAAGTTCTCCCTCCAAAACTTTCACTTTTCTGTCGGTCATTTTTTCTTCTTTGATCGACGTGCTCTGATATCAATTTGATAGGAAACACTTGAAGATCTCAAGAGAAACTTAATGATCTTGACAAAATCAACAAGAATACTAAAAAAGTAGAGGAAAAATCAAAGAAAAATAGCCTACTTTATTGAGAAAAATCAACTAACGGAAGAAAAACAAACAAGATACAAGTGAACCTTAATTCGAGAGGAGGATCGATCTCTCCCGATTCTCTAGACGCTGCTAGAGCCCAATGGAAACCTAAACCTAAGAGATCTCAAATTTCAGCCAAATTCATGATGCCGTAACCCTAGGAAAACCAACTATTTAATGCATACAATTCAAAGGGAAATCTCTAAACAGTCCCCACATTTAAATTTCCCTCCTAACCGCCTCCAAAATCCTTCCAAAACGGCTCCGTCAAACCTGGGCGGTTGGCTCCTACGTACAGGAGGCGGAAAACGTCGGCCTGTTTCGCCTATAAGCTGGTCCCGTATGGACCGGCTAGACCGGTCCAGTGGACGGGTCTAACACAGACATAAAGTATAGTTCACTTCAATGAATATGAATAAACATATGGCTTTAGTTTCAAATGAGATACCTAATGATATTTAGAGTGTTATAGGGATATTACACTGTTTTGATTTGTAATTTTTTTCATTGAAATTTTGAAGGCTAAGAGGATTTCAGTTGATTGTAAAAGTATTTTTGGTACAAATATATAAAAAAGAGAGATTCAAAATTATTATAATTATATATGAGTTGAACTTTTGATTCATACATACAGTGAAGCTATGGGCGAGAATAATAGAATGCAGGCTTAGCAAATTTAGATCAGCTTCAAAAAGCCATTTTGGTTTTATGTCATGAACATCAAAATGAATTTTGTGTTGAGTCAATTGATGGTAAAGTATTTAGAGCACAAAAAAAATATTGATATGATTTTTATTTATTTTTAGAAGGCATATATGATTAAGTATTATAAGAATTTATTTAGCGCATAATTACGAAGAGACATGTGTTAAAGTTATTTTGACATTTCAAATGAAGTTTATGATCAAACACTAACTAATTTTAGAAGTGACTAGAAAGTGATCGAAGAGTTTTCAATTATACTAGGCTTACACTATGGACTAACGCAGACCTAATTTCTTTTATAATAGTTATGGAGAAGCTTACAAAATATATATTCAAAGTGAGGTGTGTGTGTGTGTAAGTTCTTTTCCTAGATGATACAATTTTAATTGGTGTGACATTTATTAAAATAAATGAAAAATTAGAACAATGAATACAATATTTAAGAGATGGATGATTTGGAATTAATAGAACAATGACCAAGTATGTGATATCAGTTTAAGTGGGTGTGATATTAACAATTATTAATCAATATTATTAGATGATTGTGGGCATTGAAAGACACCTTCTAATGGGACGAGAAGAGGGGAAACTGTGTATACCTTGCAAGAAATAAGGCAGATCTTGAATATATTGAGTGATATATCCTAGAGATTTCCCCTGAATGAATTTAGGTTTTCGACATTATTTATTTTAATTATGGAGGTCGATGTTTCCCATGTGACAAGTCTTTATAGTTAATTACACTTTGGGCAAGTTATCCAAAAATTTAGATTTCAATTATTAAAGTGTGCTCGGGATTTGTAAAGAAGGGATCCTTTGGAGGAGGTTAAAATTAAACATGAGTTGGTAGAGCATAACCATGGAACAAAGTGGATAGCTCTGAAGGATAGGAAGAATTAGATCACGAGACTCTACCATGAAGAGATAGAGCTGCTCCTAAGGGGCATATATCTTAAGTTGAGTTTTTGAGGTCTTATCACTTCAGAACCAATAATGTGAGATGCCCTTATTTGACTCATGATACCATATAAATTTATTCTTGACAAAAGAAAAAGCAACTTGTAGGGTCTTATACACGACAATCTTGGAGGAAGATGCGAATGGACTCCTGACCAGGAAGCCAAAGGATACATGCAATTGAGCTGACAAAAAGATCAGGAAGCCAAAGGATACATGCCTTGAGCTGACAATAATGACCCAGACTTTGGCCAAATGGGTTATGCAAGATTATTATTTCACATCTCAAAAAGAAGCCTATCATTGGACTTGCAGCCTAAACAATAAAGATCATGAAACTCAATGATAGGTTATCATCTGATGATGAGTTTCCACTAAAATATGGACCTAAATGCAAGGTTTTAACATCATATGCGTGCTGTCTAGGTCAAACCCACTGAAAATAGAGTGTAATCTTTATGTTGACTCATGATCTTGCCCAATAAAATGCCAAACAGCTGCGAAGTCAAGAGGAATGAGTGGTAGCCATTAGCAACAATTTCTCCTTTAATACAACAAAATCTAAAATTCGGCCATATCAAACAAGAAGCTTAATCAAATTCTCTTGTAAAAATTGAAGAAGAGATGGTCTTACGAAGAAATAGATTGTGAATTTTTACATCAAATAAGCACATAATGATGCTGATTATTGCATACAATTTTTTGAATTGTTCTCCTCACCTTCATCAATTGAAGAAGACAACACGATGTCTCGGGATATCATCCCCGTCTATGAAAAATGAATTCTTGTGTGAACATATTTAAGCAAGGCACAACGATCCATAAAGAAAAAGGATGCCACTATAGCAGACATCTCTAACTGACTACAATGGATATTCCTTGAAGTAATAATTTTGAAGTTTATTTTCTCTAACAAATTCTATAATGGACAATAGCTAAAATAATATAGCGATGTGATTTATTTTCTTGAATGTAATAATTTTGAAGTTTTTGTTGAGTGTTGTAGAGATGAGGGTGTTTAGTTGGATGAATGATTTTACACTTGGAGACAGAATACAAAACTACCATATACCTAAAGAGGTTGGAGTAGCTCTAATGACAAATAATATGAGAGAGTTGCCTTAAATCAATGTTTAAAACTACGCAATTAGGTATTGAGAAGTTTTTTGTTTGTGAGGCGAGGCGTAAGCCTCAAGGCATTTTGAGGCATGAGCCAAAAATAAAAAATTACGTTAAGCGCAAATAAATGTTAAAAGTAAAATTTTATATAATACTCAAATAATATGTTAAAAAATGACATTATCTTTTTATTGAACTATAAAATAACACAATGACATACATATGAAATAAATGTTGATAAGATTAGAGAGGGAGTTGAAGGAAAACTTGAATCATGGAGGTCAACCTTAGAGTCAAGGTTTTAATTTGAGTAGATTTAAAACCGAATGCATGTAGTATTGGAGTGTAATTTAAGTAGTAATAGATCTTGTACGGGAACTGTGACTTTGGGCAATCGTCATTAAAAAGAGTACATGTTTTAGATACCTAGGGTCTATTGTTCAAAGTGATGGTGAATATATGGGGATATTATTAGCAGAATTCAAGTTGGATGGTCGAAGTGGAGGAATGCATCAAATTTATTGTGTGATAGAAAAATATCCCTCAAACTTAAGGGAAAATTCTATAAGATGGTGGTGAGACCTGCAATGCTTTATGACACATAATGTTGTCCATTAAAATAGAAGCATAAAATTAAGTGTTGCAGAGATAATGATGCTAAGGTGGACGAGTGGTTGTACTCTTATAGATAGAATGCGGAATGAGTATATACATGAAAAGGTTGGAGTAGTTCCAGTGGCATATAAGATTATAAAGAGTCGCCTTAGATGATTTGGTCACATAGAATGTAGGCTTTTCAATGACCTGGTTATGAGAGTATATATATTTGATTTAGCCTATGTTAATAAAGTTAGATGTAGACCTAAAAAGACCTTGTTAGAATATATTAGAAATTACTTTTTTTATTAGATTTAAATGAGGATTTGACTCTTAATAAGTCACCATATAGCCAGTTCCACGTAGTGGGATAAAGGCCTGATGTTGTTGTTATTGTGAGCCGAATTGACCATAAATATTCCTCAAGGTTCTATAGATGGATAGAACCAAGAAGACTTAAATATTTAATAGATTTTCTTGAGCGTGTTGGGAGTGCTTCAAATCATTTGGATGGTATAAGATTTGCAAGAAGAATAACCATCTGACTTTCTAAATGGATGAAACCCTTTGTGTGCGCGCCTACCACCAATATTTTGTCTATCCAACTGTGTTTATGAGGCCTAACATTTGCTTGGCATTTCATTTATTGACATATGGATTTTTCATTTTCAAGGAAATGCCATTCGAATTTCACAGATCTGAAAAATTCAAGTTTCAAGTATTTTATTCATCTTTGGCATCCTGTGATGGTTCCACTTTTCTCCCGACCAATCTATTTGATTGATGAAAGATACAAGGTTTATTTTTATGTGGAATCCATAATCAGTATACTTCGATGATTCCACTTCTCTTTCTTCGATAGATGAAGGATGTAATATTTATTTCTGCGTGAAATCCATAGTTGGCTTGTTTTGATATCTAAGCTTTGCATAAGAGACTTAAAAAATTTATTATATTTTATATATTTATAAAGTAAGAGTTGTTATTGTTGTATGAAGTAAGAGTTAAATTCAATGAAAGGTCTAGAATCTTCTTTTATAATTAAAGGTGATGATTCTAGATGAGTAGAATCACAACTTTGGAATCCCATTTTTTGAAAATTCCCTTCTTTTATCGTGTGTATAGTAGCTTAAGCGAGAGAGATTTGACTTAAAAGCTAGTTTGATGAGAAGCTTATGTGAATTCCCTTTATTGGTTTCTTTTGGACCCGTATTCTTCTTCTGACTCACGCAGAGTTTTTTTCTCTTTCTTGGTTTCTTTGGAATGTTTTCTCCTTTGTTTTGTATGATATCTAAGAAGGGGATGTGTTCCTTTTCAACTTAAAGCCAGTTGATGAGATGCTTATATAAATTCCCATCCTTGGTTTCTTTTGAACTCGTATTCTTCCTCTCACCCATGCAGAATTCTTATTTTCTCTATTTTCCTATTGTATATATTTTCTCTTCTATTGGATTCTTGAGGTAAAAGGAGTGTGATTTACACAATTCTACCTGATTTTGCTATGGTGGAAAAGATGAATGTCTTAAAAGTAAACCTTAAGCAGCAATAACTGCGATGATCCTTCATGAAGAGATGTTTTCTGCTCTACAGACATAGGCTAATCTCGCCTTGTTATTATAATTGCTTTTCTTTTACTATAAGCAGTATTCTTTTCATAAAAATTTCCTTCACAAATATATCAAAATTTTAATCAATCAAACATGTTTTTTATTTGCAATTTTTCTAGAACTATTATCATTTTCATTTTTGTATGGGCAAAACCATTCTACTTCTGATAGAAAAATGTGTTAGACCTATCCCATAGGGACCGGTTCACGCGAACAGAGGCGGCATTTCTCTGCCTCTCCTGTACGCCGATCCAGCCGCAGAAGCCAACTGAGCAGATTTGGAAGGTTTTGAGGGAGTTGGGAGGGAAATTTGAATGTAGGGATTGGTTTCCTTTTTTATTGTATGCATTAAATAGTTTGTTTTCCTAGGATTAGGGCATCTTGAATTTGGATGAAAGTTGAGATCTCTTAGATTTAGGTTTTCTTTTGGGTTCTTGCAGCGTCTAGAGATTTGGGAGGAATCAATCCTCTCGAATAAAGAATCAATTGTTTCTTGCTATTTTCCATTTCCCTTTCATCAAATAATACAAATTATCTACTGTTTTCGTGGTTTTGTGCGAATATTTGTGGAGAATTCTCACTGTTTTTCGAAGATTGATAGGAATACTTGAGATCGAGAAGTGTTTCCTAACAAATTGGAATCAGAGCACGTCGATCGAAGGGGAACCAATAACCGGAAGGAAAGTGGAAGTTTTGGAGAGAGAACTTGAGCAACTCAAAGAAGATTTTGAGGAGAAGATAGGTGAAATCAGATCACATCCGTCAATGAAAGAATGGAGGAAAAGTTCTTCGTGGTGGAAGACATATTGAAGAAATAGCTTGAAGCCAAAACCAAATCGGTGAAATCAGAAGCAATGGAAACTACCGGCTGCCATGAAAGAGATGGGAAACCCTAGCACGTTTAAGGGAAGGGAAAATCTAGAAGTGAAAATCTTGAAGGGAGAAGACGGAATGCCTCCTCTAGAACAACTTTCTAGGGAGGAGATGAGCATTGGCTATGCAAGAAGGGGTACTGAATTTGTAAGGAAAGGGGATGATTTCGATCGCCGGGGTGTTGATTTTGAAAAAAAAAGAGGGGATTTTGATGAAGGGTTTGGGTATGATCGCCAGGGAAAGATCATGACAATTGGGAGCACCTCCTCTTTGAGGAATGGTAGATTATGGAGAATTTAGGGGAAACATGTGTGACCCGAGGGTGAGGAAATTGAAGATGCCACTCTTTGAGGGGGAGGATGCGCATGGGTGGATCTAGAAGGTAGAAAAATATTTTGTCATCAATGGGTTGACAGAGGATAGACTGACAACAACGAGCCTTTATTTGGAAGGGAAGACTTTGTCTTGTTATCAATGGATGGACATGCGACGACTCATACATAGTTGGAGAGAGTTCAAGGATATTTTTTGGTAGAACATTTTCGAATTGGCAGGGGAGGAGACTTCTACTATCAGTTTTTCTCCTTGACACAGGAGGATTCAGTGACGGAGTATCAGGAGAGATTCGAGTACCTTGCTAGCCGATTGGACCGCCTTCCTAAGACAGTTCTAGAGGAAAATTTCATGAAGGGACTATCACCAGAAATCCGGGTAGCGGTTAAGAGTAACGAGGCCTCGTGACTTGGGAGAGGCTATGAAATTAGCTCAGTGGGTGGAGGATCAGAGGCAACTGGAGAGAGAAACTAGGGGCAGTAGCTCAGTAGGCTCGTACAGGATGATCACCACCTTATTGACATCCAAGGAGCCAACACTGGATGCTATTTGGGGAACTTCAAAGGAAAAGACTACAGGTGGAAGATCTGGGGCAACATCAAGAAGCTCACAGAAACAAAATTACATGAGAAGAGGGTAAAGGGGCTCTGTTTTAGATGCGACGAAAAGTATACTTCAGTGCACCGGTGTAAGGATCGAACTCTTCAGGTTCTTATCGTTTGTGATGACAAGGGTATGGAGGAAGGTGTTGTCTTTCCACCTTGCGGACCAGGTGGATCTTTGGGAGGGGAGTATTGTTAGACTGGTCCAGCTGGTCCCATAGGGACCGGTTCACGCGAACAAAGGTGGGATTTCTCCACTTCTCCTGTACGCCGATCCAGCCGCAGAAGCCAGTAGAGTAGATTTGGAATGTTTTTTGAGGGAGTTGGGAGGGAAATTTGAATGTAGGAACTGTTTAGAGAATTCCTTTTTGATTGTATGCACTAAATAATTTGTTTTCCTAGGATTATGGCTCTTGAATTTGGCTGAAATTCGAGATCTCTTAGATTTTGGTTTTCTTTTGGGCTCTAGCAGCGTCTAGAGATTTGGGAGAGATCGATCCTCCTCTCGAATAGATGATCAATTGTATCTTGCTATTTTCTGTTTCCCTTTCTTCAAATTATACAAATTATCTACTGTTTTCGTGGTTTTGTGCGGATTTTTTTGAAGAATTCTCACTATTTTCCGAAGATTGATAGGAAATACTTGAGATCTACAAGTGTTTCCTAATAAAATGCTATTCATGAGGATATGTTTCAACAGGTTATCTTTTGAATGCATACGATTTGACATATTTAAGGCATGGATAGATTCTATGCTTATACCACTTCAGGCTTGTCTTTGTGATGCGAGATGTGACTGTTGTTTGAGGTTTTCCAATATATCATCAGTATGATGCATAATATATTTTCATGCAAAGGAAAATTAAGAATGCTTAGGTCACAAGTCACAATAACCAGCCATTCACTTTGAATGAAATAGGTAATGCTATAATTTAAGGCCAATTGATACTGAAATGATAGAAAATATCTGCGAATTTCAAGAAGGAGAAACAAAATCAATAAGAAAACCAAAGGAATTTCCAGAAATTAGATTTTTGGAGGAATTCCGGTTGTCCTTTCCATGTTTGTTTATCTTGCAGGAACATAAGCATTTTTGGGACTAAGAAGCTTGCTTGTGAATAAAAATGAAGCAGCTTTTCTCCATTTCTCTCGTAGCAAGTGAATTGGTTCCTCAAAATTTTTTTTTTAAATGCATCGGGCTTGTTTTGTGATAAAAAAGTACCCCTCAAATTTAAGGGAAAACTCTATAAGATGGTGGTGAGGCATGCAATGTTTTATGGTGCTGAATGTTGGCCATTAAAAGAGAATCATAATCCTAAGTTAAGTGTGGCAGAGATGAGGATGCTCAGGTGGATGAGTGGCTTTACCCTTAGAGATAGGATACGAAATGAGCATATACGTGAAAAGGTTGGAGTAGCTCCAGTAGAAGGTAAGATTAGAGAGAGTCGCCTTAAATGGTTTGGTCACATAAAAAGGCGACCTTCCGATGACCCGGTTAGGAGAGTAGAGGTATTAGATTTGACTTGTGTTAAGAAAGGTAGGGGTGGACCTAAAAAGACTTGGTTAGAAAATATTATGAATGACCTTTTTATTAGATTTAAATGAGAATTAGGAAAGTGCATAAATTCAAATCTATTTGAAATTCAAATTAAATTGGATTTCATAATATCTTTCCTAATTCCTATGTGTTGTTTTGGAAACTCATAAAACTCTCCTCACAATCCCCTCCCTCCTCTTCATGCTGCCGGTCCCCTCATTGGGCTTGGCTCTTGTTGTTCCCTCATTGAGCCCTCACCGCATTAAATTTGAAATCGAATTTCAAATTTAATTCCCTCCCAAACCTCTCAAATTGTGAAATTAATTTCAGATTTATTTTCCATCCCCCCACCCCCTTCCTTTGCTCCTCTCCTTCTTGAAACCAGTGCCAATCATGGCATTGGAAGACAAGAGAAGAAGACAACTCTCATCATTGGTGCATGGCCGATCCTGAGGTCGATCACGGCTTCGCTTACAACGCCCTAGGAGAAATCGACGTTCTCCACTCCCCCTTCTACGAACCCGACTGGGAGTACGACGAATCGGTGGAAGACTACGTCAACCGTATTCTCTATTGCTTAGCGGAGAAGGATTGATCTTCAAAAACCCAAGACGCCTTGGCTTCTCATTGGGAGATCCACCCATTCTCCACCCTCGGCTACTTCTCCGGCGGATAAGGCCTTACGCTTCACTTGTCTTGTGATAACATCACTTGGTTTGCTTATACTCTTTCTCCGCTAAACCCGCTACAAGTAAGAGAGAAGGAACTCAAGGTGAAACATCTTGATTTTGCACCGTGGATTATTGTTTCATCGTCATTAGTTTATCTACTTACTTTTGCTAATCTCTTGCAAGTACTTCGTTAATCTCCGTTGTAATCGTTTACTTTTACTTAATCTTGTAACGACAAATTCCAAAATCATTACTTGGTGAAGCATAAGTTTTCCACTAGCGAAGTAAGGTTCAAATTGTTATTAATTTCCAAATCAATTCTTGTGTACGTGTATCTTTCACATCAAATACAAAGAATGCTATGGAGTTGGAGCAAGGAGGTAACGTGTTTTAATGATGATGATGAGTACCCTCACGAATTTTTTTAAATGCTGACGCCAATTATAACTTATAATTGTGCTTTGCCTATCAGTTCATATCTCTTTGAACTTTAAGAAGTCACAATCTATCTATTTACTAACGTGCACAAAATTTTCTCCTGCAATGTTGAGCAGGTCAAGCAGTTAACTAACAACATTCAGTATATTATTGACACATTGCGCTTGTCCAGTGTTGTGGAAGTTCAGGTATGAGGAAAGGAGGATTAAGGCTTCGTTTGAGACAGCTTTTTTATTTCTTCTTAAAATAAAATTTTCCAGTTTTAAGAAGCAGTAAGAAAGCCATCCTAAAAGAAGCCAAAGGCTTGTTTGGGACATCTTTCGTATTGCTTTTTAAAACGGCTTTCTACTGCAAATATTTCAAATTTAAGATATTTATGTACTAGAAAACAGTTTTAGAAAGCAAGAAAAAAGCTGTCACAACCGAAGCATAAATTGTCGGTCGGCATTTACTTTTTAATAATAATAATAATAATAATAATTTGCATCTATTTTTTATGTAGGGTGAGAAAATAAGGCGGCGGAATGATTGGTCGAAGTGGTTGAATGCAGCCAATCAATTTGGTTCTTCTGGTGCTCGATCTCCGACTACCACCACCACCACTTATGATGCCATGACAAGCCAGTTTCGAAACTTTGGATTGGAGAATAGTTCTAATCACGATAGTATGAGAGGATCAGCAGACCCAGTTATTGCCGGATCAGCATCTGGGGATTTTAATAGCCAACAATCAGTGGACGGTCAGAGCTAGAGGTGACATAAATTTTGATTTTGGCGGATCTGCTTTTTTTTTTTTTGGTTCGAAGAGCTATAATGGAGCTGAGGGTATATTTTCAATCAGTTTATTAAAAAAAAAAAAAAAAGTTTCTGCTAGATTTTCTTCCGTTTACAAAATTAAAAAAAAAATTAAAAAAAATAAAATCTAAAAAGAAAGTAAATGGTTTTGAATTTGTATAGATTTGGCTCAGCAGATGGTATTGAATTGTTAGTATATGCATTTCTACTAAGTTTTATATCGTTAGAATCAGGGATGAATTTTGGGGAGTTTATTGCAATTTTTGTTCGAGCTGAGTACATTGACATTTATTTTGCGCCTATATTACAATTTTTTTTCTCACCATTCTTATTTAGAAATTATGTATGTGTGCTTTGGAGGCTGTAATAGCAAAAACTAATCTTATTAGCAAATTGCATAATCAATTAAATTAATATTATTATGCAATATTTGTTAATATAGTTTTGTATTTTTTGTAGATTTATATGATTAATTTTATGGATGGATTTTGTATGTGATTATTTTTTGTTTATTTTGAGAGATACCCTAAACTATAATTATAGGGATTATGTGGTGATGGAAAAGAAATATTTAATCTGCATTTTATGTTTAATAATTTTGAGCATGTTAAATTGGAAAGACTAGATACTATTTATTGGTTTCGGTGTTTTGTTATTGTTAATATATTATTTTGAATTTTTCTATTGTATGAATTTCAAAGAATGATATATTTTATTTTATTTTCTAGTTTGTTTCACGCAAAAAAATTTCAAATATGGTTACGAAAGATTTCATTTGGGACGGCTTTTTTATTCTTTCTTAAAGTAGTTTTTTATTATAAAATTGTTTTAAAATACATTAAGAAAGTCGTCTTAAATGAAGCTTTACTCTTAACGGGAAGCATTTATTATTATTATTATTACTATTTCTGTTGTTGTTATTTACAATTATTTTATGTAAATTAGTTAATTTCTTTATTATTTTTTCAAAAAAAGTTCGAAGAGAATGAGTTTCTGCATATGATATTTATTAATTTAGAGAAAGCATATTATAAAGTTTCAAGAGAAGTGCAATGAAGAGTTTTAGAAAAGAAAGAGGTTAATAATGCTTATATTCAAGTCATTAAGGATATGCTTATATTATGGGTGGTTTTACTCTTAGTGGGAATTATGGAGGGCAATCTTAGAGTCTAAAAGCTTTTGGTTGATTAGATCTAAAATTGGATATATTAAGTATAATGTTAGTAATATTAGTTCTTGTGAGGTGATTGTGACTTTGAGTGATCAAATCATTAATAAGAGTAAACATTTTAAATATCATAGGTCTATTGTTTAGAGTAATTGTGAAATCAATGGGCATATTATTAATAGAATTTAAGTTAGATGATTAAAGTGGAGGAATGCATTGAGCTTATTGTGTGATAGAAAAGTAAACGGATATTTAAAAATTGTATAAGATGGTGGTTAGACTTACAAGGCTTTATGATGTAGAATGTTCCATTAAAAGAGAAGCATAATATTAAGATAAGTGTTGCAGTGTTGAGGATGCTCAGGTGGATGAGTGACTTTACTCTTAATGACATGATACGAAATGAACATATACGTGAAAAGAGTGGAGTAGCTCCAGTGGAATATAAGATTAGATAGAGTCACCTTAGACGGTTTGGTCACATAAAATGACAGCCTTCTGATGGCTTGATTAGGAAAATAGTTATATTAGATTTAATTAATGTTAAGAAAGATAGAGGTAGAACTTAAAAAAATTGGTTATAAAATATTAAAAATGACATTTCTTTATTAAATTTAAATGAGAATTTAACTTTTAACAGGGCACAATATAGAAAAAAAGGATTAATGTAGTAGACCCCACATAATGTGATAAAGACTTGATCATGATGATGTTGTTGTTGTTGTTGTTCAAACTTTGGAAGTACGAAATGAGTAAGGTCATGCCATAGAGATTAAGGGGTGAATTGTGGTCTGTATTTCAATTTCTACCATGTCATTGATTATGTTTTGGTTTTAAAAGTGTTTTAAGGTATTGAATTATGAAGTAGTTTCAATGTCTACGCTGTGTTTTTTGTCAAAATTCTTGAGTTCATGTGTTTTGGTAGTGCTTCTTAAAACAGCTTTGTAGTATAACAAATAAAATTTTAATACTAAAAAGTTGTTTTAAGAACTAGTAAGAAAGCTGTTTGAATGGAAGAATTTTTTACTACTTCTTAAAGTAGCTATCGAGTACAAAACTTTTGCAACTTTCTTATTATTTTTTAAAGAAGCTTTTTAGTACAGGAAGTTGCTTTAAGAAGCAGGAAGAAGAGTTGTCCCAAATGAAGCCAAGGCTTGGTTTGGGATAATTTATTATTAATATTAATAAATAAACAAAATATTTGTTTAATATTCTTATTCTTATTATTTGAATTTAATTAATTTTAAGTAGGATTTTGTAACTTAAAAAATAAAAACTATAATTGCTTTTCGAAGAATTGATATTTTTTATTAAAAAATAAAAATTTACTCCATTGTTTTTTTACTTATTTTATATGTAGTTAAATTAGAACCTTTTCTATTAATCTACTAATTTGTTAAGTTTTTAATTATCAAATATTAATACAGTGTAAAAAAGCCAAATTGTTATGTATAAATTCATTATTTTTAATATTCTTAATATTAAATATTTTTCAAAAGTAAAAATAAATTTCATTTATTCATCTAGTTATTTACTCAATATTTTTTTTCATGCTAATATGTCTACTAAATTTTTTATAAAATTTATTGGTTAACTAATTATGAAGGAATCATTAACATAACTAAACCAATGAATCAATCTTTAAATATTTTAATTTTAAATATTAAAATTAAAATATTTTCCCAAAAATAAAAATATATTTAAAATATTGTATATTTTACTATGTCGTTGTCATCAAATTTAGCATTTATACACAACTCTCCTTGGCCTATTGGTTGAGAGCTTAGGCTTCCAACTAAGAGGTCCAGGGTTCAAGTCTATGTGTATGCGTTGTGTGTATGAGTTTGCCTTAAATGACCTAAATGTCCCCAAAAAAAAAATTAGCATTTATTGATTCCGTGTATACTATTTTACTGTTATGAGAACCAATAATAAAATGAATACTATTTAAACATATCAAAATATACAATAAATGACTTGCTAATGGTCTTTGGGTCCACCATTTGCAGAACTTCAAGGGTTTCTAAAATAACCGTTTGATTCTGGTTTTATTATTTGTGTTCATATTTTATTTGTTTAAATTAATAGAGTTCATGTCTGGTTCATGTTCGATTTGTTTAGTTCTTATCGAGCTTTAAATAAACAAGCTTTAATTAACGAGCTATGTTCGTGAATATATTTAGTGATTTTTTTTACACTATCAAACAAGCATGTTCATGAACAAATCTAATGAGTATTCTTGAGTTATTAAATGAGCAATATCTTGAATATATAAATAACTAGTATTTTCAAACTACCAAATGAGCTTATTCACAAACAAATGATCTATGATTCATCCTAATTATTGGTGTTGCCTCAAATTTGGCTTGACCCCTCACTGCAAGAAAAATGGTAAATATCGACTAAAAATAAAGATAAAAATAAATTGGTCACTAAATATGATTAAGCATTCAATTTCTACAAAATGTATGTTGAAGTTGTCTTGAATTTGGCTCGATCCTTATTTGTTCATATCCTTAATCATCGTATGCTTCGCATATATGTCGGGGGTCCAAGGGGGTGGAACCCCCTTGCGGGGGTTTTCGGAGGCAGCTCTCCCAGAACAAATTTTGGTTGTAAAGATATTTTTGAAATTCAAATTAATAAATAAAATGATGAATTCTCTTTGCTATTTTTGTTTGTATTTGGTTCATCGTTCCCTAACAATCACACATCTATACAATGTGTTTAATTATGCTGGGATAAAGGGTAATTGCCTAAAGACCATAGTATTTTTAAACTTTTAGGGGGGGGAGGGAGGCAATTAGCCCCCGAGCTTAAGAGGGATCTGCCATGGCAACCATAATTGTCGTTCTTCATCAACCTCTTGCTGACAACTATCACCGTCATAATCAATAATTATCATCCAAGGATTGTTGTCACTATCGTTGCCTCACCCATAATCGCCCCACTGGTGGCTGTTGTCAACAACAACATCAAGCATTTCTCTTACTACGTGGGATCGACTACATAAATACTTTTTCTCTGCAATTGGTCCCCGAGATTAAGAGGGATCTGCCCATGGCAACCATAATTGTCGTTCTTTGTCAACCTCTTACCAGCAACTATCACAGTAATAATCAATAATGATCATCCAAGGATTGTTGTCACTATCGTTGCCTCACCCATAATCGCCCCACTGGCAGCTGTTGTCAACAACAACATCAAGCCTTTCTCTTACTACGTGGGATCGACTACATAAATACTTTTTCTCTGCAATTGGTGCCCGAGCTTAAAAGGGATCTGCTAATGACAACTATAACTGTCGTTCTTCGTCAACCTCTTGCCGACAACTATCACCATAATAATCAGTAATGATCATCCAAGTATTGTTGTTACTATCATTGCCTCACCCAAAATCGCCCCACTGGCGGTTGTTGTCAACAACAATATCATGCCTTTGTCTTACTACGTGTGATCGACTCTATAAATACTTTTTCTCTATTATGTTCAGTTAAAAGTCAAATTTTTATTTAAATCTAATAAAAAAATACATTTCTAATATTTTCTGACCAATACTTTTGAGCATAAGCTACCAAATTTCCTCATCTTATTAAATCCAAACCAGCACGTTTCTTTTTTTTTTTTTGGGTAAACAGGTCGACATTAGAAACGCGCGGAAGCCAGCCAGGCCGATTCAACAACGACAGCTCAGTTTTGAGAATATTCTAATCAATTTAAAAAAAAAAATCTATGTGAATATGAATATAACATAAAAATTTTAATTAATTATTCATAAATTATATTCACCATAAAATAAATTAAAATTACAAAATTTTAATATGAATATTGTGATTCAAAATTTTCCTAATAATTAATCCATAAATATAAAACCCTAAATAATAATTGTTTAACGGTTTCAAAGTAATTTAAACTTTATAATAGAACAATCATAAAAAAATTATCTTGATCAGGCGCGAATCTCGAGGCAATTTTAGTTGAAAACTTCCAAAATTAAATTAGATGCCATATGAACTCCAATTTCATCAAACTTATAATTGCACGTCTCAAAAAGAAGAACCCAACGACACCAAATTCGACCTAATCTGAAGCCAAAATGAGTCCAAATTGAAGACGCGAAGCGCCTTTGGAAGGTTTAAACCATAAATTTGATGACCAAATGGTTTCTAAATGTAACATGGTTAAAGTTGAATTGAGCGGCTCGACGTGACGAACCGATCTTTGAATTCTAACATCATTAAGGCATTCAAATGCCCAGTTAACGGTCCATGATCAAGGGGATCAATATCAGCTGTCCATTCAAACCACTCCCAACGCATCCTTGATCTCCTTCATATTTACTAGCATTTGACTCTCATAAAACTATAAATATACCCATCATTCCTTACGGAAAGTGGGGAAGCAAGAAAAATAAATAAGAAAAGGAAAAGAGAGAAATTAGAATTCTCTTGCCACCAAATTCCTTCTCGACCACCGTTAGACCACCGACCATCGCCCGGTCACTGACTGACGCCGGACTTCTGTCCAGCCACCAACTTATTCGTTATTAGATAATTTATTTATGGATTATACGCTTTTAAATACATCCCAAGATGATCAAAATGTTGATTATAATACTCTAACAGGGATTTTTTCCAGCATAAGCTACCAAATTTCCTCATCTTATTAAATCCAAATCTGCACGTCTCTTTTCTTCTCTTATTCAAAATAGACATTAGAAAGGCCGATTCAACAACGACAGCTCAGTTCTGAATGTTAGAGAGCAGACAATGATGTTTCGATAACAATTCAATATTATTAAATTAATTTTATAATGCATATAACATAGCTAAAATTTTTTTATATTAAATTTTAAAACAAAATAATAAATTAACTTTTACATTTATCATTTTTGCAATGTCTTAAGAGAGAGAAGAGAAATATGAATGAGAATATTCTATACAACAACATCATCATCATCAAGCTTTTATTCTTCTATTTGGGGTCGGATGATGTGGGAATCCTTACCTATTTAGCATTGCATTTGGGCACCGACACAGTGGCCCTTACACAGTTTTTTTTCCTGTATTCAGGCCATACAGCGCTGGGAACGACCTAGCATTAACAAAATGTATTAAAAGATTCATATTCTGATTATTCGACAAATTTTACGTTGGTTGTAGACTACTTGACGCAACCCTTCATTTTTATCATTTAGGACTTAGGAGCTGACAATGACAGTGTTGAATGACAATATTCTAATCAATTTTTTTTTTTTTTTTCTATGTGAATATGAATATGACATAAAAATATTAATTAATTATTCATAAATTATATTCATCTTAAAATAAATTAAAATTACAAAATTTTATTACAAATAAATTTTAATCTGAATATTGTGATTCAAAATTTTCCTAATAATTAATCCATAAATATAGAACCCCTAAATAATGATTGTTCTAATGGTTTCAAAGTAAATTAAACTTTATAATTATGATATCTTCCTTCGAGTCCACCTTTTAAAATTATTTTAAATAATAAAAAAAATAATTATTTTTCGACTTATATTTCTTTGTTTTTTTAATAAATAAAAAGTTATTATCTTCTTTTTTAATAATGAGTTTTTTAAAGATATTTCGATAAATGCACACTTAATATATATATATATATATATAATTCAAAATCTCTTAATTAACTTAAAATTAAAAAATTATTCTGTGTGATCATCGGACTGTTCGGAGGTGAATTAAGATGCGCCACATCACTCGGTACACAGCATTGAAACACAACTAAAAAATAACGTGGCGAACCCTAATTCACCTCCGTGATTAATTATTTTGTGCGGACACCGAACGTCTTTCGGAGACCAATCAGAATGCGTTTTGTCACTCTATGCTTTGTACCGTGGCTCGATACTATTCGACACCGCTGACATGAAAAATTCTAATTAACCTCTAAATGAAGGTCTTCACACAGAATAATTTCTCTAACCCGGGACCTCGTCGAATAATTTCACCTATGGGCTTTAATCCCCAAAATTTCCAAAAAAAAAAAATAATAATAATTTCACCTTAAAATGACCGAGTGATGGTGCAGCATTGATCTCATAGATATTTTGCCTTCGTTGGAAAGGAGACAATAAGAAAAGTTTTAATTAGTACGGCAATACATACAGTAAAAGATGTGAAAGGAAAAGGAAAGCACAGATAGAAGAGGGAACGACCGTCCGACCATCAGATGGCTTAAGCTTCCCTTAACATTTTATATATATGTGGGCTGTTCATTCTGGTATACGAGAGATTATTTGGAGCGGAGTGTGAATGGGGAGAATCGTCCGCATAAGTATTAGATATCTAGTGGTATTCGTACTCGATATCACTAGTATTTGTGCGTATGATACGCACTCCCCATCTAATAATTTTTCGTGGTATACATGAAGCTGGTTTTCACTTTTCAGGCCCCTCTTATTTTGATTATATATATATATATATATATATATATATATATATATATATTAAGACTTAGTATTGGATCATTTGAGATTTTAATATTTTTATTTGAATTTTAATAAAAAAATAAAATATATGTTGATAAAAAGTTATAATTAGATGTGTTATCTATAATTTTTTTTCTATTTTTAAATTAGTATTTGATTATTTTATGATTAGTAATATTTAAATTTTTTATAATATCTGTAATTTAATAATTATTTATTCCAATTTTTTCTAATGATTATATAAATCATTTCTCACAATTTCTGAATATATATATATATATATATATATATATATATATATATATATATATATATATATATATATATATATATATATATATATATATATATATATATATATATATATATATATATATGGTAATGAATATAATTTATCATTTAAAATATCATCAATTCTTTCATCCAGGTTTAGGAGTTGGGATTGACATTAACGATTTTAAAAATATATTTAAATTTAAATATAGAAATTTAAATAAATGCTAATAAAAAATTTATAATTAAATGGATTACTTATAATTTCTTTTCCCAAGACTTAATATTTTCGAATTATTATATAATTATTTCATTATTAATATTTGATACGGCACCAAAAACATCTTGATCAGACAAGAATTTCGATGCATATTTAAATATGACTTTCAAAATTAAATTTGAAACCATCCAAAATCCGATCTCATAAACCTTACAATCAAACTGAACGTCTTGATAAGACTTACCCAATGACATAAAAATCAGCCCAATCTGAGTACAAATGGGCACAAACAATGAGATTGAAGCATATTTGGACGCTTCAAAGCGTTAAATGGGTAACCAAATAATTTCTAAATATCACGTGCTTATAGTTGAATCAAGCAGCTTGACGAGACGAATCCAACAAGCGCAAGGTCACTTAATTATGACATCATTAAGTCATTTAAATGCTTGAGGCATTTAAATGTTTCACGAAAGTTCTATAATCGAATGAACCAATATTGATCGTTTGATGAAGCACTCCGACGTTGTCTTATATTTTATTTATATTTATGGAGCTTGTCGCACTCAAAAACCTATAAATATACCTTCATTCTTCACATGAGGAGGAATAAAGAGAAAGAGAGCTATTCAGAAAACTCTCTTGTTTTTTTCAACCATCGCAGTCGATAATCACCACCAGCTATCGCTACCTACATCTATCATCGCCGCCAACAACAAACATTAGAAATCACAATATTTAGAATATTGATAAGACTTGGCCCTGTTGTTGGATATATTTATTTGCATGTGGACATCTATTTCTTAATCTCTATTGAGAAATTTAAGCTCTGTTGTTAGGCATAGATTGCCGTTCTATAGAAGTTTGTTCTTTGTATTCTTCCTCATTTTCAAAAGTGAAAAAATGAGGATCTTTGTATCTATTGCTACATAGTGAGTTTTACAATTGGGTCAGGCCCATCATTTTTTCCATTTTTGAGTTTTGCACGTAAAAATTTTTCTAGTCCTACTACTTTCATCTGTACATGATGAATCTTTATACGCTGCTAAGATGTAAAACATACACTCTAATGACTCAAATTTTCTAGCATATAATAATAGTACTACTAAAAGTATCATTTTTAGTATATGTAATTAAATAATTATATATTTAAAAAGTTTTTATATGATTATAAAATGATTCTTTATAAACTTTATAACTGAGAATGCACATTTCAATAATATATATATAAACCCTTTCTCACGTACTAAAAAAATTATAACTTCTAACAGTTTGAAGAAATCTTAGTACAGAAATACAATTTAGATGCAAATGAAATTCGATATTAATATTTCGACAGTACTTTTGAAGAGGACTAAATTTTTATTTTGGATGTGTTGCGTCCAAGAGTATTCGCGGCGGTAGAGAAATATGAAGTTTAACGTCTCAGCGTTGTACGAAAATCTGGCACACAATCAGATAAGAGAGATGTTCTAGCATTTATGAGACATCAAGATTTTTACGTGGACAACCCCTGAAAAGGGGGAAAAATCACGAGGCCTAGCCCAGTTTTAATGAATCCACTAGTATTGCAGTTGATTACAAATGGGGCCCTTCCTTGGGAGAAGGCCTTAGCTTGATGTACATTTTATAGAGTACATTACATGATGTGAATACAAAGAATCACTATTGATGTGTTCGTTTGGTCGGGTGGAACATAGTCTGGTGACGGAGGTCAGAAAGATTGTAGTCTGCGGACGACGTAAACGGAAGGACTGTAGTAGGTGGGCGACTTAAGTCAGAAGGATCGTATTCGGCGGGCGACATAAGTCAGAAGGACCGTATTCGGCTGGCGACGGAGGTCGGAAAGACTGTAGTCGGCGGGTGACATAAGTCAGGAGGATCATAGTTGGCTGGCGACGGAGGTCGGAAGGCTTGTGTCTGACGATGAAGGTCAGAAGGATGGCGTCAGGTAGAAGTCCAACAATTGAAAGAAATTCATCTTCAGATATATGTCCAACGAAAGTCCAATAACTAGTAGACATGCGGCATTGAATTGAAACTTGGCGATGAGTAAAGGTCTGGCATCGGGTAGAAGTCCGACGTCTGTTGGAGTCCAGGAGAACTCCGGTATCACTTGGATGGAGTTTCGGCGTCAGGGGGGAACTCTGTCATTACTTGGGCAGAATTTCAGCATCCCGTGGAAGTCAGACAGAATTCTGGCGTCCGTGGAACTCGGGCAAAATTCCGGTGTCATTTGGAGTTCAGGTGGAACTCCGGCGGTGGTCGAGGAGGAGTCTCTTCCCTCTTATTCTTCTCTTCTCCTCTTCTTCTTGCTTTTTCTTCTTGTTTCTTGCTTCTTGATTGGGGTGAGGGATAGAGGCAACAATTCCGAAAACTGACTGAAGCGGCCTCCCAAAGATAGCGTTGTAAGCTGATTCAGACTTTACAACGATGAACTGAATAAAGTGTGTAGACTGCCGGGGGAATTCTCCAAGTACAATTGGGAGACTGATTCTCCCTTCTGCTCGTACAGGTCGATTATCAAATCTATACAAAGAACCTGTAGCGGGTTGAAGCTTCTCTCTGGTGAGACCCATATTGAGGAAGATATAGTAGAATATGACATCCATGTATCTGACATTATCCACAAGAATGCTCTTAACATTGTAACATGGATCACCTATCCCCGTATTAATCACAAGCGAATCTTGGTGGGGGGTTTTTACTCCCTCCAAGTCAGAATCATCAAAGGTGATGAAGTGATCAACATGAGCCTTCTTTGGAGTTGGAATTTCATCTATAGCCAAAAAGACTTTATCGGATAGCAAAGGACCTCCAGCTATTATCTCAATTTCATCAACTGCTATTCGATTATTCATTGGTGACCTCTGTTAATTCCCCCCCCTCCCCTCCAGTGGGACGAGTTTCCTCTTTGGCAGGTGAATCACGAATAAATTGCCGAAGATAACCCTAGCGGATAAGCCTTTCAATCTCCTCCTTCAGTTGCCTATAGGCCTCGGTAGTGTGGCCACGACTACACTGAAAGTGGCAGTATTGGTCCTAATTTTTCGTGTTCGGCTTCAAAAGGATGTGGTCATTTTACCATATCTTGATCTCGAACAACAATTAACACATTTGCTCAAGACGTATTGAGAGGAGTGTATTCTTTCTCCTGTTGAGGTTCTCATCTTGGCAATGGAGGCCTAGGGGGTAGATTGTTCTTTCCTTACTTCTTTCATTGTGAGGAAGAATTATCTGTCCCGGGTGCACCCTTGTGCTTCCCAGTAGGTTGCTCAAACTATTTTCTATGGGCATTTATAGCCTCTTCTGTCGAGATTTGAGCTTCTACCAGGTGAATTAAATTGGCATATGAAGGAATGATGTCGTGCATGAGTGCTGAATAAAAGGGGCCAGGGCGTAGGCCTCCAAGGAAGACTCTTCTCAACAGTTCAGGATCTACTCCTGGGATTTGTCGAGCTACAGTGAAAAATCGTTGAAAATACTCCTTCAATGATTCTCCTTCGTTCTGACGGATTTCGGAGAGGTGAGAAGAATCTTTAGCTATTCTTCGGTTGGCTACAAACTGCTCAACAAAAGCCTTGGCCAATTTTACAAATGAGGGGATCGTTCCGAACGGGAGCGAATAGAACCACGTTCGAGCCTGCCCTTTGAGGGTGACAGGAAAGACTTGGCAGAGGAGGGCGTCTGAGGCTCGCTAAATACGCATGATGGTTCTATAGTGGTCGATATACTCATACGGATCGGACATACCGTCGTAAGATTTGATGCTGGGTACTTTGAATCCAATCGGAATGGGATGTTGTAGTATGGCCTCAGTCATAGGTGATGACTCCTGGAAGTCTCTCTGTCGGAGAGCTTGCCTCATATCCCCCTGGGGAAACTCTTCCCGTACCAACCTTCGTAGTTCATGATGCAGGACATTATGAGAGAGTTCCGCAATGTGTGGTTGGGCAGAGCCTTTTGGGAGATCCGGAAGAATGCGAGGCTGTCGAGTCGAGGGCGAAGGATGTGTAGAACTTGCTGTATCGACAAGTTCATTATTCTGTCGTGACTGAGGATGTCTTCTAGATGGAGGAAGATGAGTCTCTGCTTGAAGACGTTCGAATTGAACATCTTCAACCCGTGGTGGATCCCGAGGGAGAAGGACCTCCTCCCGTTGTGCTAGTGCCGGCTGTCGATTCTCTCGCAGGAGTTGAAGGATATCGTTATGAGATTCTTCCATCTTCCGGATTCTTTCTTCTAAAGAAGGTCCCGAGGTTCCTTCTCTAGCAGTATTTTGCCCCCCAGGATGAAAAGAGGTAGACATTGGGCGTCTGTGATTCACGGATTGGTTTCTAGATTGGTGGGAGTTGGAGCGGGGAAGCTCCAACGATGAGACTACTATGTCTGTTAACCATTGTAGCAATACTTGAAGTTTGTGGGATAATGTTTCCCACAGACGACGCCAAATTGTTGCGGGCTAGAATATACGCGGTGATAGAGTTAAAATACTTTCATCTTAGCGTTGTACGAATATTCAGCACACAAACATGAAAGGAAAATAAACACCAGGATTTTACGTGGAAAACCCGAAAGAGGGAAAAAACCACGAGGGCACGCCCAGTTGAAGTAATTTCACTAGTGTTTGTTTGAAGTACAGAGGCTGATTCGTCCCACAAGTTAGAACGATCAGATTACAAATAATTTCTTCTTAATTGAAAATCAGTTACAAAGTTATGCAGAATTCCGGCATCTCCCAAATATCCGGCAGAATTCCGGCGTATTTAGGCGGCGGAAAGAACTCCGGCGGTGGTCGAGGAGGAGCTGATTCTCCTCCTCTTTCTCTTCTCTTTGCTTGAGTCCCCTCTCATTTGAAATGAGGGGTCTATTAATAGTTTTTCTGGAGTGGCATAGCTCGTAAATAGGTGTGAGATCAGGGTCAAATAAGGAGTGGTCGAATGGACGGCTGATATTGAATCCCTTGGTCGTGCACCGTTCGTCAGACATTTGAAGGCCTTAGTGATGTCGGAATTCGATGATCTTACACTCGGGATTCATGCCTGATCAAGATGTCGAAAAGATTTTTTTAAAAATATTTGAATTTTTTTCAATATATATATATATATATATATATATATATATATATATATTTATATATATATATATATATATATATATATATATATATATATATATATATATATATATATATATATATATATATATATATATATATAATAGTAAATAAAAAAATTAATAAACCAATAAACCATAGCCAACCAGCTCTATGGCATCCAAGCGGTGCTAGTCGTGACCGCGCAGGCAAGCTCGAGCAGCACAGGCAGGCTGGGCAGAGCAGGAATCCAATTAGTCCAATTTGGTTATTTTGTAGTCATCGGAACTATTTTTTGATGTTTTACACTCAATTTTGAAATTGGGCTTCTACAATAAATTTTAAAATTTTGGAGAGTAATTTTTCAATAAATTTTTCTCCAATTAACTCGCTAACTTTAGACATGCTCAATTTATGATTAAGATATTTTACTTGGTTCAGAGCCCTAAGAGGAGGTCCACATTGACGTCAAGGGAGCGATCACGCCTTATAATTACTCAAAAATTGTAATTTTGTATTACAATAATTTGGAGAGCTACGACAAATATTTTAGGACTCTATAGGATTCAATGTCTGAAAATAGGATGGTAATTAATGTATTATCAAAAAATTATCTTGATCGAGCATAAATCTTGAGGCAAATTCATGTTAGAAATTTTCAAAATTAAATTTGGGGTCATCCGAACTCTAACTTTAGCAAACTTATAGTCATGTTGAATATCTCAAAAGACGAACTCAACAACACTAAATTCGATCCAATTTGAGCCCAAATTGGTCCAAATCGAGGGACCTAAGCACATTTAGAAGGTTCAAAGCATAATTTGGACGACTAAATGATCTTCAAATGGGACATGCTTATAGTCGAATGGAGCGGCTTGATGAAAAAAATCTGACGAGCCCAAGATCATGAAATTTTGACATCATTAAGATACTTAAATACTTGATAAATGGTCCATCAAGGGAGTCGATATCAACCATCCATTCAAAACGCTCATAACATGCCCTTGATCTTTTTCATATTTACTGGTCATCCCCTGCTAGAAAATTATAAATATACCTCTCAATTTTCACTCAAGAAGAGGAGGAGAAAGAAAGAGAATGAAGAGAAGAGAGGAAAAAAAATTTGAGAGCTCTATTGCCACAAGACTCCTCGATCCGACCACTGACCGTAGCCAAACTTTCCTCGGACTTCCTCTCGGCCACCAACTTTTTCCAGACTTCTGCCTCGCCACCAACTATGATCAGACTTACGCTCGACCACCAATTATCGCTAGACTTCCACCTGATCACAGATTATCGCTAGATTATGGTTCTTCCGATTACTGTCGCCATTTGAGTACAATCCTTCTAACCATTGTTATCTACCAACTACGATCCACTCCAACCACCATCGCCCGCCCTACTACAGTTCTTCTGACCATCGTCGCATACTAACTACGGTCCTTCCAACCACCGTCACACGCCGACTATGACTCTTCTGACCACCATCGTCCGCTGACATAGGTCCACTCCAACCACCGTCACCCACCAACTACAATTCTTTCGATCTTGATCGCCCAAATACAATCCTACCGACCAAACATATATATATATATATATATATATATATATATATATATATATATATATATATATATATTATATATATATATATATATATATATATATATATATATATGTGTGTGTGTGTGTGTGTGTGTGTGTGTGTGTGTGTGTGTGTGTGTCAATACTCTTTTAAGAATAGCTACCATATAACGATTTGAAAAATAATCTCGAATAGATCAAACATCATTTGTAGATTCTCTTGACTTCTTCCACACAGGTCAACATCATTGAACAATGCTTTGACAAATAATCTCAAATAGGTCAAACATTCTTAGTGGACTCTCTCGATCTCTTACACACATATTAACATCATTGAGCAATACTATGACAAATAATCTTATATATGTTAAACATCTTTGGTGGATTTTCTTGATTGCTTTCATATAGATTAACGTCATCGAGCAATACTCTAACAAATAATCTCGGATAGGTCAAACATCCTTGATGGATTCTCTCGACATTTTCCACATAGGTTAACATCATCGAGCAATGTTCTAAAAATAATCTCGGATAAGTCAAACATCCTTGGTGGATTCTCTTGGCCTCTTCCATATAGGTTAATGACATCGAGCAATACTCTGACAAATAGCCTCGGATAGGTCGAACATCTTTTATGAGTTTCTCTCAACCTCTTAACGTCATCAAGCAATGCTCTAACAAATAATCCAAGAAAGATTTGCCTATGAGGTAACCTTAAAGGGAAGCTAGTAGTGGAGAATATCCTCACTAGAAAGACCCTATGAGGATAGGTGGAAGATAAGGTCTTCACTCATAAGCCCAGGAAGGCATGCCCATGAGGTAGCCTCAAAGGGATGCTAGTAGGGATGCAAATGAACCGAGCGTTTAATGAGCAACTCATGGCTCGACTCGATAAGAGGTCGTTTATGTTTGTTTGATAAGGTAAATGAACAAGCTTGAACAACTTGAATAAATACTTGATAATTAAATAAATAAGCTTGAACAACCTCGCGTTCAGCTCGTTTATGTTCACGAATAATATCATTTAGAACTCACGAACATGCTCATTAAGAAGCTCAATTATGCCTTATTTAATTAAAAATAAACATTATATCTTACTTGGATAATAAGATAATTAAGTCTCATATTATTTAACTAATTTTTAAAAAATGTATAGAAAAAAATTATGCTTTTTTAGACTCTTGAACCTGCCTGCCCCTCTTTCTCTCCTATGTTTCATGTTTTTCATTCTCCCGCCGGCCCCTCTCTCTCTCTCTCTCCTAAATTCCCACTTGCCTCTCTCTCTCTCTCTCTCTCCTCTCCCTCTCTCTCTCTCTCTCTCCCCCCCCCCCCCTCCCCCCCAAGGGGGTATTTATAGGTGTAGAGGGGGGACTTGCTTTAAGAGATTTTTGAATATTAAAAAAAAGATTTTTTTTTTTAAATATTTGAATTTTTTCAATATATATATATATATATATATATATATATATATAATAGTAAATAAAAAATTAATAAACCATAGCCAACCAGCTCTATGGAATCCAAGCGGCGCTAGTCGTGACCGCGCAGGCAAGCTCGAGCAGCACAGGAAGGCTGGGCAGAGCAAGAATCCAATTAGTCCAATTTGGATATTTTGTAGTCATCGGAACTATTTTTTGATGTTTTACACTCAATTTTGAAATTGGGCTTCTACAATCAATTACAATAAATTTTAAAATTTTGGAGAGTAATTTTTCAATAAATTTTTCTCCAATTAACTCGCTAACTTTAGACATGCTCAATTTATGATTAAGATATTTTACTTGGTTCAGAGCCCTAAGAGGAGGTCCACATTGACGTCAAGGGAGCGATCACGCCTTATAATTACTCAAAAATTGTAATTTTGTATTACAATAATTTGGAGAGCTACGACAAATATTTTAGGACTCTATAGGATTCAATGTCTGAAAATAGGATGGTAATTAATGTATTATCAAAAAATTATCTTGATCGAGCATAAATCTTGAGGCAAATTCATGTTAGAAATTTTCAAAATTAAATTTGGGGTCATCCGAACTCTAACTTTAGCAAACTTAAGTCATGCTGAATATCTCAAAAGACGAACTCAACAACACTAAATTCGATCCAATTTGAGCCCAAATTGGTCCAAATCAATGGACCTAAGCACATTTAGAAGGTTCAAAGCATAAATTGGACGACTAAATGATCTTCAAATGGGACATACTTATAGTCGAATGGAGCAGCTTGATGAAAAAAATCCGACGAGCCCAAGATCATGAAATTTTGACATCATTAAGACACTTAAATACTTGATAAATGGTCTATGATCAAGGGAGTCGATATCAACCATCCATTCAAAACACTCATGACATGCCCTTGATCTTTTTCATATTTATTGGTCATCCCCCTGCTAGAAAATTATAAATATACCTCTCAATTTTCACTCAAGAAGAGGAGGAGAAAGAAAGAGAATGAAGAGAAGAGAGGAAGAAAATTTTGAGAGCTCTATTGCCACAAGACTCCTCCTCGATCCGACCACTGACCGTAGCCAAACTTACCTCGTACTTCCTCTCGGCCACCAACTTTTTCCAGACTTCTGCCTGGCCACCAACTATGATCAGACTTATGCTCGACCACCAATTATCGCCAGACTTCCACATGATCACAGATTATCGCTAGATTATGGTTCTTCCGACTACTGTCGCCATTTGAGTACAATCCTTCTAACCATCGTTATCTACCAACTACGATCCACTCCAACCACCATCGCTTGCCCTACTACAGTCCTTCTGACCACCGTCGCATACTAACTACGGTCCTTCCGACCACCGTCACACGCCGACTATGACTCTTCTGACCACCATCGTCCACTGACATAGGTCCACTCCGACCACCGTCACCCACCAACTACAGTTCTTTCGATCTTGATCACCCAAATACAATCCTACCGACCAAAATATATATATATATATATATATATATATATATATATATATATATATATATATATATATATATATATATATATATATATATATATATATATATATATATATATATATATGTCAATACTCTTTTAAGAATAGCTACCATGTAACGAGATTTATATAATGTGTATTTGCTATATAAAACCTTCTCCCACTGAAGGATCTCATTTGTACTCAATCATCAATATTAGTATATTCATTCAAACTAGGTCAAGCCATGTGGTTTATCCCCTTTTCAGGGTTTTCACGTAAAAACTATTGTGTCTCATTTAAACGTTGCACTCCTCTCTTTTATCGGTTTGTGTGCTAGACTTCGTACAAAACTAAGAAATTAAACTATATCTCTCTGTAGCGCTGCGAATATTCTAGGAAGACAAGGTGGAACTTCAATATTTCTTTTGAAAATCATATATTTTTAATGAAATTTTATTAAAATTCTTAAGTAGACATTAAACTTCTTCTATAATCTTAAAACTAAGATATCATTAAATTTTATTTGTGCTATAATTTAAATTAAATTAAATTAATCTTCTTAGGAACCTTCATATCTTAAACATATTTTCTGATATTTTACAATAAAGAGTATTTAAAATAATAATCATAATCAAATTAATAAACTTATTAATTATTAATTCAATTGAAGCCAAAAAAATTTCCATGGGATAAAATATAACGGAGTTTTATAACATTTATTTATATATATTATTGGATCATTATTGTATTTTTTATATAATTGAAGAACAGTTAAATATTAAAAAAAATCATGAAACAAAATGACCTTCTAATTCTTAACCTATAGAACATAAATAATACAAAGATTTTGAACTAATAATTATTATAAAACACTTCTTCAAACAAGAAGAGCATGATATGTGTTTGCTATAAGAAAAAAAAAACTATTTAGCTAATCAGTAATTATGTATAAATAAATAAATAAAACTTTATAATTAAAGCATCTAATCATAGTTAACATAGATAATTAAATATTGTCTCCTAGCATCTCTCCCTGTTTCTAATCTCTTGTACTCTCTCTCTATTATTTCTCTCTCTTACTCACTCTTTCAAGTTGAATGCGTCAAATATTTTGACAATTATGCTGCTTTTTTTTTTAATTTATTCCTCAATTTCACTTCTTACGCTAATGCTAATAACTCATCTGCGCCATCTTAAAATTTTTCTTAAATAAAAATTATTTAAAAGTTAAAAGAAATAATTCTTTTTGTTTAGAAAGGCCAAATTTTTAGGAGCAGATTTGGATAAAGTATTAGGAGGAGCATATAAAAAAAAAATTTAAAGGGAGCATACAAGTGAATAGGAATCGGGTTTTGTAAGAAAACGTAAAGCAGGATTTCGCTTTCTTAAGAAAATGTGATGTAGCATCACGTTTTCTACAGAAAATGCGAAAGAGCTTTCCGTTTTCTGTATAACCGGACCCCCACACTCACGAAATTTATGCAAACGTGGCATTCCTTTTCTTCAGTGGCAGACTCGACCACGCGATAAATCAGCGAAAATTTGTCACTAGAATGGAAACTCGTGATGCCTATTCTTCGTCCGTGAAGCTCCCAGCCGAAGGGGTGGGGGGCGAAAGGAAAAAAAAATTAATGCTTTGTTTTTCCTATAAATAGGAGGTGATAGCGAACAGAAAATTTCTCCTTTGAAGTTGAGTTTAAGGTAGCGGTTGAATTCGTTAAGATTAGTATTTATATTTATTTTTAAGATCTTATAATGTTCAAGTAGTGGTATTTTTAGCACTACGGAAATTCTTGCAATTTGGTATTATAAATTTTTCTATATTAAATAAAATATAGTTTGTATATATTTAAGTTATTTGTAACGGTGAAATTTTTCTTAAAAATATATATATATATTTTTTATATTACAAGCACTAAACATTTTATATTAAATATTGCGTTAACTATATTTGAAGAAAACGCAATGTGGCTTGGCATTTTCTGTAAAAACGAAAAGCTCTTTCGCATTTTCTGCAAAAAACGTGATGCTATATCACATTTTCTTAAAAAAACAAAATACTACTTTACGTTTTCTTATAAACCACGATTCCTGTTCACTTTATATGCTCCTACTCCTAATACTTTAGCCAAATCTGCTCCTAAAAATTTGGCCTTAAAGAAAGCTATAGAAATGCTCCACTAATAGTTTAGAAATAATAAATTGTATGAAAAAAGAAAGACAGAAGAGTCAAATCGATTGATTCCCTAAACTGTTCAATTCCAACAATGAAATCAATAGCCGAGAAAGGGGCAACACTTACCAAAGTGCCTATCTCCATCAATCTATCTTTACCTAACCATCCATACATCTTTACATTCACTGCTACCACACCCAAATACTTTAGACCCTTTTTTTCCCCTTTTGTTCAATATAATTTCCATTTGATATGCTTTGTGGCTGTGATGGTCTCTTATGCAAGTGAATTTTCTGATCAAAATTAATTACTATTGATAGATAGGGCATATATTGATTAATATTGATAAGATTAACAAGAGTGCAAAGATTTCTGAAATTTAAATAAGAAAAAAAGATCAAAATCAGTTATTAATTCAAATGTATTGAAATTTATCAAATAAGAAAGAAATTTTCCATTGATAGTTTGATGTCTATAATTTTATACTCTATATAGTTATATTATTTTTGTTGAGTATTGTTGTGTGCTTGAATATTCGCGGTGGTAGAGAGATTGAGTGTTTAATATTCTAGCTTTGTACAAAATCTAGCACACAGATAAATAATAGATAGGGGTGCGAGAACCACAAGAGACACCAATTCTTACGTGGAAGCCCTAAAAAGGGGGAAATCATGGGGTCTTGCCTAGTTGAAATTATTCAACTAGTGTTTGTCATTGATTACAAATGATGCTCTTTCTTGGGGGAACGTGTTGGCACAATATACCAAATATACATCATATATAACATATTACATGGTTGGAGTTGGAACAATCTAATGATATAAGACATGTTCTCAAGTGAACATTGGTATGTCTGTTTGGTCAGTATGATTGTGGTCGGCTGGTGATGGAGGTTGGAGGGACCATAGTTGGGCTACAGAGTTTGGAAGGAATGTGGTCGGGCAATGAGAGTCGAAGGGATCATTGTCGGAAGACTGAGTTTGGAGGGACTATAGTAAACGGGCAACAAAGGTCGGATGGATTGTAGTCGGACAATGAGGGTCGAAGGGAAAGTAATTTGTTGACTAAGGTCGAAGGGACTATTGTCAGGCAATAGAGGTTAGAGTGACCATTATCGATAGGCGATGGAGGTCAAAAGAACCATAGTTGAGCGACTGAGGTCGAAGGACTATAGTTGGGCTACTTGGAGGGATTGTAGTCGTGTGATGATGGTAGGAGGGACCATAATCGGCAGACGACGGAGGTTAGAATGACTATATTTGGTGGGAGGCGGAGGTCAGAAGGACTGTAATTGGGTGACTGATTTTGAAAGTCCATAGTCAAGTGATGGTGGTCCAAAGATCTGTAATTAGTGGGTGATAGAGGTTAGAAAGACCAAAGTCAGGAAACTATGGTCGAAGGATCATAGTCGAGTGATTATGGTCAGAGGGACCATAATTGACAGGCAATGGAAGTCAGAAGGATCGTAGTTGTGTAAGCAATAGAGGTCGTAAAGATCGTAGTAGGCTGACTAAGGTTGAAAGATCATATTTAGACGATAGTGGTTGAAAGGACTAAAGTCAATGGGCGATGAAGGTTGAAAGAATTATAGTCGGTACGTGATAGAGATAAGAAGGATCATAGTCGAGCGTATAGGGTTAAAAGATCGTAGTCAGGTAACAGTGGTTGGAAGGACCGTAATTGGCGGATGACGTGCGACAACCAAAAAATGATGTATTTGAAACATTAATTTTTTATTTCTATTTGAATTAGATCACTTTGGTGTTGTACTTATAAGCGTTAAGATGCTAAAAAATGTCACTACAACATCCACTGCAGGAAAAACACTCGTTATCGGCAGACAAAATTTGCCGGTAAACATCAAATTCCATCAGTAAAATGTGTTTTCTGATGAATTTCTGTCAAAAAAGTTGTCCGACGATAATTCATACTTTGGAAATTTAACTCTGCCGAAACAAATACTCTGGAAATATTTTTGGCAGACTTATCGGCAGAAAAACTGTTACCAAAACACCATTTTCTTGGAAGAAATTTTGACATTATATCTGCCAAAATTACCGGTGGTAAGTTTCTGCCGTAAACACCGGCATATAATCTGCATAATGGTTTCACTTGACAGAAACCAACGGAAACATTCGACGGATAATTTTCAACGAAAATATGATAATTCTAATTATGCATGCAACGCAGTGTTGCTGGGTCTAAGTACTGCAACACTATGCTACTAACAATATATATATATATATATATATATATATATATATATATATATATATATATATATATATATATATATATATATATATATATATATATACCATCACCTCCCTCACATCCACATTCTCTTTGCTTTGTGGAAATTACTAAAGGGGGAGAGGAAGAGAAGGAAGAGAGAGAAAGAAAGTTATTCAAGGCATTTTCATCTGCCATTCCTTTTATAAAAATTATTCTATTTATTGTAAGTAACTATTATCTTACTTTTATTTTCATCTATTTTGATTTCTAAAAATTTTCTCTCTTAAATTGATTAAAAATACATTATCTCCTAATTTTATGAGCTTTCACTATGTAACTTTTGGTATGTTACATATTTGATCATTCTACACAATTTGATATTATTATATTGTATATCCATCAGTTAAATTTGTGTGCAAAAATTTCTCTATGAAATGGGCAAGAAAATGTATATTAAAAAGAGTCGAAAAGTGATGTATTATGATTTGATATGATAATATTAAATATATTATATGTTGAAATGATTGATATGAACTGGGTTATAATATTAAGATATTATATTGAAATGTGATAGTAATTAACTGAAATGATGTATTGTATTGATACTGCTCTTATAAAAAATGATAATATATGATATGATAACATCACATAATATCCTAAAGATTCACTAATGAAAGTCATAAGGAGCTCGAGACTTATTGGGAGTGATAAGGAGACAGGACGATTTTCACCTGATTCAAGGGGAGTTATGATGAGTACATTGATTGGGTATTATAAGGGGCGACTAATTGGTAATCATAAATGCATGTGCAAGATACTCTTAAGATACCCTCACATGAATATATTATATAATTATGATTATTGATTACTGCTAACTAATACTGATTACTAATATTGTTACAAATTATTATTATTGATACTATACATAAATTGACTTTATGGACACTAATTTCTGCTACTACTTATTGTTATTGAATACAAATACTGATACTACTATAGAACTGTATAACTGATGGACTTAAGAGAATAATTAAATGACATGCATGACTGAATGAAACTGATTGTTTGATAAAGACATAATGACTGATTGATACTAGTGATGGATATGATTATATATATATATATATATATATATTCAAATTTTAGATTTACATTTACTTAGTCCCACTTGAATATCTATTTGCCCATAATTGATTTTTCTTTTTGTTAATGATATTTTTCGCATGGATTCATCCCTTTTTGATACATGTTGATATTTTCTTAGCAAAATGTAATTTTTCATAAAACTAATAATAACTTAAACAACAAAAAAATAATTATAAGCCAAATATTATAAAAGAAAATATTTGTATAGTCTCTATCTAAATCATCCTTTTCAAGTAAATGAGCATTATCATTTTTATATTTATATTAAAAATATAATTTGTAGTTTGACTATATATATCTTTCATAAAAGTTGGTCTTTAAATCAAAAAGAGCCTAGTTGTTCCGTAATTAAAATATGGCTTGAGCAATCCAACATTTACATATTGGCCTTCACCAAAAGACAAATAACATTACATTGCATGCATATCTCAAGGGGACTCCATGCTCTATTTAATACTAGACTTATGTGCATGATTTTAAATATACATAAGTAGAGGTCTAGTGCATTTAGGTAAGCTTAGTGGAAGTTTGGATCTTATGTAAAATTATCAGTCTAGTACTCTAGTCTAGTACATTTATTTTTACAATAAAAGTTATAATTTTCTCTTTTTTGTAAGCACGTTTCTACAGTGTGGAGTAACCAATACATTTCTACTTTTGACGACCTAAAGTTTATAGATGACTTATGGTCTACAAAGTCTTTTTAGATGACTCAATTAAATGTTGCTAGCAAAAAAGTTTTATGTTAGATTAGGTCAATTAACTACGTTCTTGTCAAGTAAATTAATTATACGATAAATTAAGATGACAAATTCATAAAATCATGATCAAATTATGTTTTTTATTGTTCGATCTAATTTTTTCCACAAGTGAACCTTGACTCTACTAGCTAATTTAATTAGGAAGAAAAAGCATGGGGATAGGGAGAATGAGTGGGCAAGTAAAAAGAAGAACATTGGAATGAACTACTCCTTATTAATACTAAAAATAGCATAATCATCCTCATAATCAGAATGTCCAAAATATGTATTTCAATCCCTTATTTATAGGTTAAGACACCTACACAATATACTACATCTAAAAATAATGATAAGTAATATATAATTTGATGGTTACATACTATTGCAGACACCTAGACTAGTCCTTGATGCGTACTTATGGACATCGATATCTCATGCAGCTCTAGCTACCTCAGTCAAGTGCCATTGGATATTACTCTTGGTGAATGCCTCTTAGGTGAGTACTTTGGGCAAGTCCCCTCGAGGGAGTTTCCTGTGCGATTTCTTTCGAGCAAATACCTTAAGTGGGTGCCTTTATCTTATTTTTTTGGGCTGAAAACTCTAGCATAGCTGATAAGGCCATTACTTTGGGATGGTAGGTGTACATCTCTTATGGTTTGGATGATGGACCCTCTATGCAAGGAAAGTCACCTCAGCTGAGAGAAGTCTTTCTTTTGGATGAATTCTCATGAGGAGATTACCTCCTTGAGTTAAGGTCTGTTGAGGCAAGTTCATCCCTCAATCAAATATGTCAAGGGTATATGCTTCCTTGGTAAGACTTTTTCGAGGTGAGCTTCAATAAGGCAAGTGAATACCCTTGTTAAATCATATTGGGCCTATATCCCCTCTAAGAAGGGAATGCCTTTGTCGAGTGCATATTTTTGGTGGAGCTCCTTCAAGGTAAACTTCAATGATATGAGTGCTTGACCTTGTTGAATCTTGCTAGGAACGATCCCTTTAATGGAGCATGTACTAGATGAGTGCACCTATTGGCCTAATTCTTTTGAGACTAGCTTGATTAGTTCATTTGAGTTGATTATATCTACATATTATGGTGCAGAGAGATGATAAATATAATATATTAATTAAAAAAACTAAATTTAATAATTAAGTATTTTAATTGAATAAAAATTAAATATTGGAAAAGAAAGATTTTTCATAAGGAGGGAGGAATACCCAATGAGTTCAACATCTCTTAATTTCTCTTACGAACTCCAATAACTAGTCGTCAATTTTACAAGGTATAAAGAATGTCGGCACAAAACCTACATGGCACAATAGTCACTCAATAATAATAAAAAAATATATATTTTATGTATTTAAAATATATGAATATGTATGATCCATTCAAAATTTTTACTTAATTTTGTTTGTCTTCTTTTTTCCTCTATTTGCAAACAAATTGAACACAATTAATAATAAACTCTTCAATGTGGTGCTTCATTTCACAATATATTTTCTGCATTTTATTTTTTATAAATATGAAAAATGTCACCTTGCATGATTATAATCCCCTTGGGATGAAGGAATATGTTAACAAATTTTACACTTAGAAAAATCAAAAACCTCAAAAAATAATAATTGATGTGAACCCTTTTTTTTTTTTTTTTTTTTGATGTGAACTTTCATATCATCTTATAAAAAAAATAAAATAAAAATTGGAATGCAAATATGTTCAAGAATTCTGACATTTTAAATAGTAGAAGCATGTTGATGTGATGCTTACAAATTAAAATTAAAATATTTATCCCTTAAAGCCTCTCTCTTTCTTTATTTTTCTAAGGGTAGTGGACTCTTACAAATGAATATTATACACCACTGAATCAAAGAGAAGAATTTTCTCATCAACACATTATCCTATAGAGTACAACTGTGTTATAGTACTTTAGGGAAAAAGAAAATTCTCTCATAGATGATAGTGAAATCTAGTTATGATTATATAATTTTACTATATAGTTATTATGTTTAAAGAGAGAACAAACAAAGATTATAGAGAGAGAATTTAGAGTGAGAAATTTTAGAATTTTGTTATATTAGCTTGACTACAAATGATTGCTTATCATGAGCTCTCTCTCTCTCTCTCTCTCTACGATCATCTATTTATAAAATTGGGATCGAGATTTTGCGTGAAAGGAAAAGCAAGATATTGAATTACATAAATATAAAAAATACATAACAAAGGCCTTGTGTAAAATACATGAGTTGCATAGCCTCATTGCATTTAAGTAGATATTGATGAATTCAACTGAAGCTTTCAATGAATGACATCACTTGCTTATTAGCTAAAGTCTCCATCTTGTTGAAAGAAAATCACCAACTTGACTAAGAGAAGTTGTCAATTTATTTGAGTGAATGTTGATAACTGGCTTTTGAGCTTAGGCGTATGTGGCTAGATAATAATCTGACTAAACTGTATTCTAGTTAATTCATCATGATCCTAATGCGTTCATGATTATCTTGGCTACTTCATGATGATCTTAGCGAGTCATGACAGACATGACAAATTCGCTATTTCTTACATTCTAAATCAATCAAATTATTTTAAACCAGACCGATTTAATTTGAACCGAATCATTGTGATATTTGGATGTGCAAAAGGAGTATAACCCCTAGGAATAATAATATCCTTAATCCTAGAATTATTTATACAAGTCATTCAAATATAGAAAAAATATATTATGCCAAACATATCTTTTCAATGAACATCGAAAATATAAAAAAACTTTTCCTATGAATAATTTAATAAAATTAAGTAAAGAAACTTAAATTTGAGTGGAAAAAAAAAGGTAGAGAGAGCCCACACTCCATTTATAATATCACCAAGTTTTGGATAGTGTAAATTTGGGGCCCTAAAAAAATCAATGAAAGAGAAATCATTAATACATAGATTATGAAATCATGAGAATATGACTAAACCCAATGAAGAATAACATCCATCAATAGATTTAGTAGCAATAAATAGATTGCAATTTCTTTCAAAGTATAGAGATATTGGTATGATTCCAAAATCCAAATATAACCATTGAGAGCATCCCATCAATAAAGTAAACAGGGCCAATAGAAGATCTATCAAATCATTTTTATTTCATATAATATCTTAAATATAGCCCATTTTGATCTGTTAGTTGAGAATTTTGATTATTAATTAAAAGACCTTAAATTCAAATCTTATAAATTAAATTAAAAAATAAGTTAATTAAATTTATAAATAAAATGAAAGACTGAGATTCATCTTTGATGAATTAAATGAAAGATTAGAATTGTATTTAGAAGAAATCACACAAGTCACTTTATATATATATATATATATATATATATATATATATATATATATATATATATATATATATATATATATATATATATATATATATAATTTAAAATAATTTATTTTAAATTTTATTTTAAATAGTAAGGATAAATCATTATCCGAAAATTTTTATATAGTTATTTTTTCAAAAATGAAATCTTAAAAAATGAAAAACAATGCTCCTCTGTCCGATTAAACGCCACATCAGTCCTCTCCTCTCCATCTCTCTCTCTCTTTCTACAATTTCTTCATCATCTTCCTTCCCCACTCCACTAACTAGCCATGTGGTCTTCTGATGCCGGTGAAGGCAACAGCTACAGCCACAGTAACAGCAGCACCAAAATCCCCTCGTCCGCCTCCTCTTCCTCCTCCGCCATCCTCTTTCACACAACTTCCAAAAGAAAGACAATGGAAGAAGTTTGGAAAGACATCAACCTGCCCACTCTCGGCCAAGACAGCCGCCCTTCAACTCCTTCTCTCTCCCTAGAAGCTCCACTCCCCCACAAAGCCACCGCTGCCTCCGCCGCCTCCACCGCCGCTGGTCGCAACTCCTTCCGCAGTATGATCTTGCAGGACTTTCTCGCCGGCGCCTTCAAAGATCCTCCTACCTCCGCCTCCTCTGGTAGCCTTCCCCAGCTTCCCCAGCCCCCTACCGTCCTTAGCCTTAGTAGCTCCGGTACTTTTCGCCCTGGCTTTGACTACACGGCTTTTCGGCCCGGTCCGCCCAACTCTAATTCCGACTCCAGCTACGCAAGTCACGTTGCCTCCCCCGCCGCCGGCAGCGGCGGCTCAGATGACATTATTGTCTCTCGCTATCCTGCTTCCCCCGCTCTGCTCTTCTCCTCCAAGAAACTTATCTCTGATGATCCCTTCTGCATTTCCGGCGGTGATCGGCGCTATAAGCGGATGATAAAGAACAGAGAGTCGGCCGCCCGTTCCCGAGCCCGAAAGCAGGCCCGTATACTCATCCTCCTCTCTTTTGAATTCAGGCTATTACTCATTTTTCTTTTTTGAAAATTTTTTAATGATCCTCCCTAATGACCACCATAATTATCTCAGATGCTTTCATCATTAAAAATATTACTTTTTTGATTTTTTCATCACTTTATTTAAATACAGAGAAGATCATCACGTCGGAATATATAAAGAAGAGCTCCGCTCACTAATTAAACAACATTATCATCGATCATTAATATTAATAAATTATTATTATCATATATTTCTTATATTAATTAAGTTTGGTGGTCATTACACTACCATAATTGTCCTCAGCTCTCTTACATCTTTGGGATATTAGAATATCTTTCGTCAGTTCAACTTTGCAAAGTTCTATCTCGCTTGAAATTCGTGCGACAGTCCACCCACCATTAAATTTTAGTGAGAGAACTTTGGAAACAGAAAAATATTTTTTTTTCCAGAACCTCAAAAACAGAATCTTATGTGTCGACACAGGGACTCGGTTAGACTTTAATAATCCCAAAAATCTCTCACAATTTTATATTTTTATGCAAAAAAATTTGATCTTTTTTTGTTAACAATCTGAAGGAAATTAAAACAGGCATACACGAACGAGCTGGAGCTGAAAGTCGCCCAACTGACAGAGGAGAACACAAAGCTCAAGAAACAGAACGAGGAGGTAATACAGGCAAATAGTTTCCTTTCCTTTGCAATAATTGGTAATTACTGATCAAGTGAAATGTTTTCGCTCATTCTGTAAACAGCTTCGATTAGCAATGGCTGCTCAGCTTCCCAAAGGGAAGGCTCTTCAAAGAACCTCATCCGCTCCATTTTAAGAAAAGAAAGAAGCTCCGAAATAGTTGGGATCTACTTACCCTTTTAAACAATGCAGACTATATAGGGAGTTAGAAAGAGAAAGCTGTAATGGGGTTACCTCTGTTTGTGCAGAAATGGAAAAACAGCTCTTTTTTAACTAAGGAATTTTTTCCCGCAGCCTTCGCTTCTCATCTGCAATGCTATTTTTAGAGAGAGAAACTGAGAAAGAGGAAAATGGGTATAATTGGGAGGTAATTATAAAGACAATGGTGGTAATTGTTCTACTTTTTGGAACGGGCCGTCCGTCGGGTCGCCGGCCCGAAGTAATTGTACGTGCGTGCTGCTGGTACATTTGATTTGACGTTTGAGGTGTTGATGGGTGCGTAAGTGGGTGCGAAGAATGGGTGCGCATAGCTTTTGGAGTGGCTTTTGGTTGTCGAGCTGGGGTTATTGGGACCCACTCGCGTAATATAGGGGCCTTCCCTCGCCTATTGCCTTAGGATTGAATATAATAATTAATATAAAAAAATTATTTTTTATAATGATACTTAATAAGAGAAAAAAAAAGGTTTAATTTACACATTTAATTTTGTTTTTTTACTGATTATATTTTACAAAATAAAAATGTAATTAAAGTGAGTTAGTACATGTTGTTATAAATTTTTCTTATCATTTATTTTAATTAATTTAATTTCAATTTGGACTATCAAAACACCGATAAATACTTTGGTTAAAATAAACATCCAAATTATGAACCTCAGACTCCAACGTTCAATATGACAATCATAAAATTATTTAAAAAATAGTAAATTTCATATTTTTATAAATATTCATATATGTTAATACAATAGAAATATGACGGGTCTATTACATGAATCATTTCCTCTATTGTGCATGCATTAAGAAGTAGCAAATTTTCATTTAAATCATATAAAAATATATCATTTTTAATATTTTCTAATCAAAATTTTTTAAATCTATATTTATTTTTCTTAACGTGTGGACGTAGAATGTCGTATGGAGATCAATCAGAATGCGACATGCCACCCATATGCTCGGTACCGATAATGTGACGTATTCTATTGGTCTGCGAACAACGTTATGCGCCTGATCTCTACACAGAATAATTTAATTCGGTTCAAATATAATCTACTCTCATGATTATGTCATAAAAAAATAGACGTTTTATGTGACCAAAACATCTAAAACGACTCACAATTATTAACCAGAGTCGTTGGTGTTTCCAATTATTTAGCTTCTTGCAGCTTTTTAGGAGAAAGCTACCAATGAAATGTGTACCACAAAAACTATCTATGTAAAGAAATAAATAAATAGAACGTATACACTAATTATAGCTGCAAGAGGACACTTTTAATAACTATGAAAGCTGTATTTATGTGAATAATCCAAAGGCTGATTAAAAGGCTACACAAAGAAGAAATAGCGGTCGACAAAAATGAAAGGGCCACACCGACGACAACTCGCCACTTGTGCTCTACAGAGCATTGGCCAGCTCAAGCTTGCTTTAATCGATCAGGTTGAAAAGGATTGAAAACTGTATAGGATGATCAGTTCCAACAGGTTCGCATCGGATATTCTTCTCTCTCTCGCGGATAATTATTATCAAGGCTTTTAAAATCGGACCGGTCAATGAACCGGAAGGAGGGGTTAGAGGTTTGATGGTTCGACCGGGGTCGAACCGGATGACGTAATAAATATTTATTATATTTAAATATTATAATAATGACACAATTATTTATAAATATATAACAAAAATTGAAAAAAAAATTATAATACTTTTACTTATATAATAGGGAAATGTTAGTCAAATAAATTCAAACATTTAAAACTAAAGGAAAATCATATAGGATGAATTAAAGTTTTAAAAATAAATACAATTAAATCTACTAATTTAGTAATTTTTTTTACTAATTTAATATTTTTAATTTTAACAGTATATATTAGACATATCTCTAACTTTTACTTTTAGTAATATAACTAATTAATTAGAATTATTAACGTAGAAGAAAAAAAAAAGTGACTAAGCCTTAAAAAAAATAAGTGACTAAACCCTTCCCGCCTAAGTCTTCTACTCATAAGAAAAAAAAAATCTTTTTAGTCCCACACCGTGAAAGACCAAAATATTTTGCTTTATATAATAAGACATTTTGACAATGTTAGTAAATGTGTTGTATGGTCCGGCCGATGGTTGTGAGCATACGGCAAGTACTTTGATCAAATTATTTTAGAGCTCAAAATTGTTCACATAAATATATAATAAAACTATTTTGATTTAATAGATAATTAATGACTCATAAATATACTTAATTAAAAATTATTAATAAAGTCAGTGGGTGCACGTGCCCCCATGCTGCATCCGCCCCTACCTCCGGCAAAGATGCTGCACAGCCGCCGTCGAAAACGGTTCTCAGGCGAATCGTAACCGGCTGGCCAGCCGGTTCGCGGTTCAACCGGTTGAACCGGCTGGTCCGGTCCGGTTTTAAAAGCCTTGATTATTACGTCCTGTGACCGGACGTTCGGACACCCAATACAGACGCGCCACGTCACCCAAATACATTGGATCCCGATGCAATTTGGTGACGTGTCTGAATTGGTGTCCGAACGAATCCGGACACTGGACGTAATAATTTGCCCTCTCTCTCTCTCTCTCTCTCTCCCCCCTTGCTCTACAATCATAGTGCAAATCATTATAAATCGTAAAAAGTGGGATTTGAATCGTTGGGTTTGAATCGTAAGAAAGTTAGAGAAAATAGAGAAGAAGATGACCTAAAGGCAACAACAAACAATATATATCTATATATTATAAAAGTATTTTGCCTTGTCTACAAACTTCCATGGTGAGGGAGAGAAGAGGACTTCACTAATCTGTGGAAAGAAGAAGAGTACTACAAGCCCCTCAATCTCTCACTCTTTTGAAGTTACTATAGTTCAATTTCAATAAGTTAAGGTTCCTAAATCCCAAAAGAAACTTCTTAAAAAACAAAGTAAAGGGCATTTATATTTGAAGTCTCAATCTAAAGTGTTTATTAGATGGAGAGCGGCATATATGCAATGTGTGGTTGAGTATAACAACAAAAGATGATGTAGAATATGTGCAAGATTTGAAGCAATTATTAATCAAGTGATGTTCATTGACTGGCGGCAGCGATGGCTCATGCATGGTCGCGCACTGACTCACGAGAGCATGAACGGGTTGATTTCGCACAAGATATTCAGACTAGCTTACTAGGTCTCACTCACGGCTCACGCACTAGACGAGTTGATTTCGGGTCAAATCGGGTTTCTGTGTCAAACCCGAATCCTATCTATTTAATTTGCAAACAAATTGAACACTCAAACTCGAACCCGATCCGTATGGTAAACGGGTTGATCCGAACCCAAAATTTTTTAGATATTAACAATTATTTATGCTGATCAAGATCATAAAATCATACATAAAAATTTTTTTTTTATAATCTATATATAAAATAATAAAAAAATAATATCTAAGAAATACCGAATGAGGCAAAGTGTCAAGTCTTTGCTGCTGATAGTCGTTGGTGTTTTCCAATTATTTACCTTTGGAGAGTACTGCAGCTTTTTAGGTTAAAGCTACTAATGAATTGTTTGCTTGCTCAGCATTGGCACTGTGTGGCATAAAACCGGCCGTATATGACATTTCATGGCTTTAGGTGCAAAAATATAAAAGAAAGGTCTAAATAGTACATTACACCAATTATGGCTGCAAAAGGACACTTTTAATAGCTATGGCTTTTATTTTTTTTGAATGCTCCAAAGGTTGAATAGAAGAGCTACATAGAGAGAAGCAAGTTGATGGACAATAATGGAGAAATTTTGCATGTCATGATGATAATGAAGAATAATGGAGAAATTCTATTTTATGTGTGAGAAGGGTGTTGAATCCAATGTGTGGAGCTATATCCAAAGTTCCAAATCTTATGGTGAATTAAGTTTGAGGAAAGTAGAGAGGTTGAATTTAGATGTTTTTTTTAATAGTTTTGGGGTTATAATGTGCGCAATTCAGCTGGTGAAATGATAAGCTAGATCAGGCCTAGAAAGAAGATGGTGAGAATATGGTATTTCAATTGCAATGAGTTTTGAAGTCATGTCCACACTCAATATTTGACCTATAATTTATAGGTTAAGGGTATGGTCGAGGGTTTAAGAAGAGCTACATGATAAAATTATACGAAAAATATATGATTATCATAGTGTAGCAAGTTGTGATGAGCTTGAGTGGTAGTTGTTCATCAAGATGAAACTTTTGATGAATGAGTATCCTTGACAAACTCTTCTGATGATAACTTATAGTCAACCTAACGAGTTCTCTGGAGGAGTAGCCGAATTCATTGGGTGAATAGCCTTAATTGACTGGAAAGTAGTGAGTTGCTTCTTTTTCCATAGGGTTGTTAAACCATCCATAGTCAGCCTTTGAATATGACATTATTGGTGGAGTAATCAAATGCATTATAAAGCTTATGCAACCCATTAGTCTCTTCATCTCACCAAGTCAAACCTCTTAATTTCATCCCTTAATTCACTTACATATTTCTTTGTTTAGGTAAGTCTTTTAAATTACCAATGTACTTGCACTTTGGTTACACGTACCACATGAACTTCATAATTTAATATACATATATATATATCATACCATCATGAGCATTGTGAGCCCTAGCATGCTCAATTTAGTGGATATATATATATATATATATATATATATATATATATATATATATATAACTTAAGCTCACCTAATAAAATTATCAACTCAAATTTCTAGTAGACTCGTATTTTATTGTAATTTTTTAAGTCTCAATAAATTTTAAATAACTTTAATTAAAATTAAAAAATTATGCAATTAATTGGTAGATTTTAGGATAAGATAATAATATCTGTTGAAAATTACATTAGGTTTAGATATGATCATCTTTCTAAACATTTATAACTATATTTTCTCTTTGTTAAAAATAATTTAAAATCCATTATGAAAATTAAATTATGAAATTTTATTTAAGTGTGATAAAATTTAATAAGAATGCTTAGGTAATTTTAAATTAATTTTTAAGTGCTTTAAGTCAATTAGCATAAATTTTACCACTTTTAACAATTAAAATAATTATTTTAAAATGGCTAAAATTTATTTATAAAACATGAAAATCCTAAATAATAAAATAGTGGTTTTAAAATATCTTAAGGCTAAACTTATCATTTGAGTAATGTTCATAAGTTTTTACTTTCGAGTTGTTGCGTCCTGGAATATTCGCGGCGGTAGAGAAATATATGGTTTAACGTCTTAGCGTTGTACGAAGATCCAGCACACAATCAGATAAGTGAGAGGGTGTAGCGTTCATAAGAGACACAAAAGTTTTTTACGTGGAAAACCCCTGAAAAAGGGGGAAAAACCACGGAGCCTGGCCCGGTTTGAATGAATCCACTAGTATTTGTAGTCGATTACAAATGAGGCCTTTCCTTAGGAGAAGGCCTTGGATTGATGTAGCAAATGTACATCATATAGATTGCATTAAATGGTAAGAGTTACATATACAGGTTTGTTTATCGTAGTCGGCAGGAGACCGTAGTCGGCAGGAGACCGTAGTCGGCCGGAGACCGTAGTCGGCCGGAGACCGTAGTCGTCCGGAGACCGTAGTCGGCCGGAGACCGTAGTCGGCCGGAGACCGTAGTCGGCGGGAGACCGTAGTCGGCAGGAGATCGTAGTCGGCCGGAGACCGTAGTCGGCCGGAGACCGTAGTCGGCCGGAGACCGTAGTCGGCCGGAGACCGTAGTCGGCGGGAGACCGTAGTCGGCAGGAGATCGTAGTCGGCCGGAGACCGTAGCCGGCCGGAGACCGTAGCCGGCCGGAGACCGTAGCCGGCCGGAGACCGTAGCCGGCCGGAGACCGTAGCCGGCCGGAGACCGTAGCCGGCCGGAGACCGTAGCCGGCCGGAGACCGTAGTCGTCCGGAGACCGTAGTCGGCCGGAGACCGTTGTCTGGTGATGGAGTTCGGACGGACCGTATTAGGCGACAGTGGTCAGAAGGACCGTAGGCGGTAGGAGATAAGGAGTCAGGTGTTAGTCCCAGTGTCACTTGGAAGATCGGATGTTGATGGTCTGGCCTTGAACAAGACGTCGGGTCTTTGGCAGGAAGTAGGGACTGAGTGTCAGGCCTTGAACAAGATGTCGGGTCTTTGGCAGGATGTAGGGACTGAGTGTCGGGCCTTGAACAAGACGTCGGGTCTTTGGCAGGACGTCGGGGATGAACGTCGGGCCTTAAGGTGGTGGTCCGACGAGGTTTTGTGGTGGTCCGGCGAGGTTCCTGCGGTGGTCCGGCGGTGGTCCGACGAGGTTCCTGCGGTGGTCTGGCGGTGGTCCGACGAGATTCCTGCGGTGGTCCGGCGAGGTTCTGCGGTGGTCCGGCGGTGGTCCGGCGGCTGTCGAGGAGGAACTCCTTCCTTCTCTTCTCTTCTTCTCTCTCTTGCTTGAGTCCCCCCCTTATGAGAAATGAGGGCTCTATTTATAGATTTTCTGGAGTGGCATGGCCCGTAAATAGGTGTGAGATCAGGGGCGAATAGGGAGTGGTCAAATGGACGGCCAATATTGAATCCTACGATCGTGCACCGTTCATTGGACATTTGAAGGCTTTAGTGATGTCGGAATTCTGTGATCTTGAGCTCGTTGGATTCGTCTCGTCGAGCCCTTCGATTCGAGTATAAGCTCATCAAAATCGGAGTCCGTTTGGTAACTCAAATTGCGGTTTGAACCTTCCAACAGCACTTCGGGTCCATGATTCGGACACATTTGGGCTCGGATTGAGTCGAATTTGGTGTCGTTGAGTTCGTATTTCCGAGACGCTCAGTTCGACTATAAGCTTGCTGAAATCGGAGTTGGGGTGCTCTCGGAATTAATTTTTGAAGTTTCCAACTAGCTTTCGCCTCGAGATTCGCGCCCGATCAAGCTAATTTTGTGATGCCGTATCACGAGTATATTTTAATATTAACATAATATGATTTAGTTTGTTTGATTGATCTTGATCACCAATGTTCTATACTTAATTTATGTTAAGTTATTAGCAAGGATATATGGTGGGGTCTTAAGAATATAGAATTAGTTCAAACTTAATCATATGACTTGATTTGATAAGAAAACTAATAAATTGTCTCTTTTTAAATAAATTATTTATAAATAATTAACATTAATCCCTTTATATTTATATGGAGATATAATCAGTGATTTGTGTGGCTATATCATTCCATATTTAAAATTCATTTATTTCAAAAACTGTGTAAATTAAATATGATATTTTTTGAATATTTTTGCTTGATTGACTATAAAATAAATTAAAAAAAAAAACTATAAAATAAATTTAAGAAATTATTATTTATTAGATGGAAGTAAAATGATTCTAAATTTTATATTGATATGTTCTTTTACATATATATATTTTTTTACTTTTAAAAAATAGATTTAGAGGCATGACTTGTGGGACAATAAGGTCTGCATCAATGTCGCGAGATCATCAATGCAAGAACATCAAGATAGTAATTTTGATGAAAATTCAAAACTCATATAAAAAATGTCGCGAGATCATCAATGCAAGATCATCAAGAGGGGAGAGCAAAAGGCCGTGAATATAAGGTCTGCATCAATGTCGCGAGATCATCAATGCAAGAACATCAAGATAGTAATTTTGTGATGATCGAGAAGGCGGGGAATTCACAAATACAAATAATGTCACAAGAATGTAAATTTCACAAGTTGATGCAATTAAATTTCATCATGTTCAACATAATTTCAAATTCATAAAAAACGAGTTATCAAGATTATTCCCCGCACTTCAAGAAAATACTAAAAATTTATTTTACTTCATAGAAAATTTCAAAACTCATATAATTCAAAAAATAGTATACTCTTAATTGTTAACACCCTAAAACAAACAACACCTTAATGAGTAGCACTTACCTTGTACTTACTCTTATGGTACCCAAAATTATGCCAAATGGGGCAAGAAGTTGGTCCAAAGTTCTAACCAAATTTAATAAAACTATCATAATTCATAGTTCTTATGCTTTCCATCATAACAAGCGGATGAAGAATAAAATGAAAATTTTATTAATTTTGACCAAAATTCCTTCTTCTTTTTTTTTTTTTGATGAGGTTCTATCCGCTGTCACACCCGACTTCATCGAGCACGCTTGGCTGTTCGTAAACCCCGGCCGACCTAATGGGCCACCCATGCCACAAACCCATAACCGGCGCTTTGGAGCCCCGACTTAAGGGCCGACTGTGGCTCAAGGGAATCTAACTCGGGATTGGGGGTTCTCAACCGAGCTAAGCATCGGTGGGTCCTGTTCAATTTTTCATCACATATATCATAACTCCACCTAACATAAGGACCCACATATTAAACCCTGGAAAACACCAGTGAAATTTTGAGTAAATGCCTGATATTTTTTTATTATTAAAATTGGAAGGCTGCATATACTTCACAGGTGAACCATCTGTGTATTTGAATGGGTGGCAATCACGTGTGCATTTAAATTTCTTTCAACCACCTGTCTTTGATCACGGGTTAAAAGAGGGTGCTCATTGATAAATTTCTTTTGTTTTATTGCTTGGATTTCTTTGCAAAGTAATCTTCAGGGGCTTGAAATTTAATTAGGAAGAAGGAAGTAATAATTTCATAAATCTTATTAAATTAGTTGACAAAAGAGAAGAGAAGAAACAATAAGAATTCTAAAACTCTTCCAATCCTACTTTGTATGTAAAACACTAAATACGGGATAGGTCTATGTAAGATAGTTCTCTAGCTCTTTTATTTTTTCGATAAAAATCATAATTTTATTTTGTTATTATTTTTAGAACATCTTCAACCGAATAACCCGTTTTCCACTCCAAAATGTAGTAAAACTTCAAAATACAGTCATTCTTCTCCAATCGAACACCGTTTTTTCTTTCGTGTGCTTCCTGCGAAGGTAACCATTTTTGGCGAGCTTTTCTCTTTTTTGGTGCACTTCTTCAGCAAATCCCGCAGCAAGTTTTTTTGGCATGGGTGAACAATGTGACGCTAATATTGGCGTTTCCATGTTCACCTGCCGAAATTTGGTGTGCAATTTAGAGTTCGAATGGAGCAAATGACGAACAACATACGGCAATATTGAGCTCAATTGGAGATGGTCTTACACTGCTTTATGAAAATTTATGTTATGAAAAGCTAGTTTTTTAATCAGAATAGACAAGTTATTTTTTCACAGCAATTTCAAAATCAACTTAATAAAATATTACAGCGGTCCCAAACAAACTATAAATCTTACAATCAAATAATCCCATAGTTTGTAAAAGCATGTAATGATACTAATCGCTATGGGCCACTGAATTGCCATTGACAAAGCATCTAAAATCACTATCAGGAAAATTAACTTTTTTTTTTCTTTTTACTTTACCGAAGGACATAAAAACTAACAAAAATTCACAAAAAAAAAAAAAAACTAAACTATCTGAAATCCATAACAGAATTCTGATAAGATTTGTCTATTTGTCTGTAGCAGCTTTGCTGTCGGCCTGCAGCTGCACATGAATTCAACATAATGCAACAGAACATAACTTTCACCTGGAAACCCGACTAAAATCTTAAGCAATTTTTTTCCCACAAAGCTTCACAAGGCAAAATAAGTAAAATATAAAATCAGGATTTAATGAGTCAGTCAATAATCTTCTAGGATCCAATTTTGGTTTCTGTAGCCTTGTTCTTCATTTCAGTAACCTGGAGCAAGAAAAGCTGAGAACCTAATAACCAGTTCATCATTGAAGTCCAAATCCCCAGCAGCCAAAGGCTGCGCATCGACCGACAGGCAACAGAGAGGGCAGGTCCTTCGACGCATAGCCAACCACTGATCGACACAGCCCCGATGGAACATATGGTGGCAGGGCAACTTCCTTGTTACATCTCCTTCATCCAAGCTTGAAAGGCAGACACAGCAATCCATTTGAAACTCCTCTGTTGTGCATTCTTCACCTCCTATACATGCCTTGGAAACATCATCAAGGAAATGGGAGAGGAAGGAAACCAAGGTTTTCATGAGTGAAATCCTTAATGACATGGGGACACATTAAGAATAGTGCGTTTAAGGTGTTATAAGGATTTGGTTAGAAGAGGTTGCTTGACTCTTTAGGTAACCGGGTAGGTTGGAGAAACATGAGGTGGAGTAAGGTGAGGTTTCCATTTCAGGGCAAATTATTACTTGCGGTGTCAGGACGTCGCCCAGAAACAAATAAAAATGCGCCACATCACCCCAAAAGTGTACCAAACTCGGTACCGAGCACGATACCGAGCGGTACCGGACGGTTCTCCCGTCCGATGTCCGCCCAGAATAATCTAGACTAGGATTTTTATACTGGCAGCTAGCAAATATTGGTTGAGCACAAAGCCTTGAAGCAAAAAAAGTATAGATTTGTGATATTGGATCAAGTCAGAGAGAAAAAAATAGCATGGAAACCAGTAGCAGGTACACAATAGAAGTTGAAATGTTGCAGTTGAGTACTGAGTAGTTTGAATCCTGAGAATAAAGAACAATAGAAAAGAACTGTAATATAAGCTTTTTTGTCGAGCAGCAACAGCTTGAAAATAATGTGAAAGTGCTAAGTTGGTAGTCTGTCAAAATCTTAGTCTATTAGGCGGTAGGTAATAGGTTCAACCAACTTGTATTTATTTAGGATGATATTTTGAAATGCTAATCATTGAGAACATAACAAATACAGGTTGCGAACTGCTTCATGAAATTTAAGTCAAAGCTGGAAGATGGTAAAACTCACAGGATTCTCCATACAGGAAATGACAGCAAGTAATCTCCAAACGCTAAAAGAGACTGAATTGCAGAGACAAAAAGCTGATAAAAAAGCTGCCTTGTGCCATCAAATCATCATTGCTTCATGAAATATATATATAAGTTTGTCTTAATAAGAGCTTACAAACATGATAATGATAATAGAGACAGTTCAAGGTTGTTCCCCTTCCAGAGCTTAGGGGCTGTTTGGTATCCTATTTTCTGCCAGACAAAATTTCAATGACTTTAAATTTATTATTTTAGTAAATCCAATATTAACTTTGTCATTAACTAAATTCAGGGTTTGCTTAATCTCATAAAATTCATCGGATTTAACAAATTTAAAAATTTATTCCTCTCATAAAACTTAGATCTTAAAATAAATATTCATGAATTTAGCAGGATTTAACAAGATTTAAGAGTGGATATGCAAACAATTTTCGAGTTTTAATTCTCTCAAGATTTACTAAATCCTACTTGAGTCAAATATTGATTGTTACCAATCAGCCCATTAATATTTAAGACGACATAACTTATGGCGTTTTTTTTTTGGGTCCCACACTTGTTCTCTTTAAAGAGACAGTCAGAACCCTGTTGTTTGTCCCAGCAGTTTGTCAAATGGCCAGAATTAACATAAAAAATTAGCAGTCGCAAGCTACCATGTTCAGTTCAAAAGACTGAAAGACTTGAAACTTGATCGCAGGAACCATTAAAGCATGTCAAATTGGCTACTTGTAGCCAATGCTTTAATAAAGTAGAAGGTATTTTAGCTATAATGAGGTTCAATGTAAGCCTCATAAATTTCATATTTTAATATTTCTAAATGAAAAATATAATTAAGATCAAATATAAGAAGGATGAAATTAATTCAAAAATTAAAATTTAATTGACACAAATATATAAAATCAAACAAAACGAAATTTCAAAATAAAACAAAATGAGGTAAACGTCAGCATAGGACTTCAATAGCGATGATTAATAAGTTAATGACAGAAACAAAGAACAGCGAGAAAATGACTAATGAAGTGAGTGGAGATTGGAGATTGGCAAGAAAAAAAAGGAGATGAAAGAGAGTCCGGCTTAGGGCTTCAATATATCTCAATGTTTGTTGGGGGGTGGGAACCAATTTAAAAGGATAAGAGATAAAAATGCTACCGATCTTTTCATTCATATTTGTGTTTAAATAGACAGAAAATCTTCATAAAAGGTTGAATTTTAGTATTTTTGATAATTTGATTTTATTTAAATGATATCCTAGGATTATCTCTAAATAGGACACAATAGAGAAAAATAATTCATGTAACTGACCCCACATGGTAGGATAAAGACTTGATGATGTTGTTGTTGTTATTAGTGTTGTTGATGCTAATATCTTAGGATTATAATCTCGGTCTCTTTAAAAGGGTATAAAAGGAAAGCTAAAATAATATTTTTGTATACATTGGTCAAAAAATATTTCTGTTAAGAGCTAAAACAATGTATGCAACTTATTGCCAATTTAGTTGCATACAATAGTGTTAGACCGGTTCATTGGAGCAGTCCAGCCGGTCCTGCGGGACCGGCCCGTGCGAAACAGAGGCGGAGCGGAAATCTTTCGCCTCTACTGGAGGCCGATCCGACCGCAGGAGCTAACAGAGCATCTTTGGAAGGTTTTTTTAAGAAGTTTGGGAAGGAAATTGAATGTACGGACTATTTAGGGATTTCCTTTTGAATTGTATGCATTAAATAGTTTGTTTTTCTAAGGTTAGGACATCTGGAATTTGGCTGAAATTGGAGATCTCTTAGATTTAGGTTTTCTTTTGGGCTCTAGCAACGTCTAGAGATTTGGGAGAGATCGATCATCCTCTCGAATTGAGGATCAACTGTATTTTGATATTTTTCGTTTCTATTTCATCAAATAATACAAAATTTATACTGTTTTCTTGGTTTTGTGTGAATTCTTGTAGAGGATTTTTGCTATTTTTCTAAAGATTTGTAGGAATTACTTGAGATCTTCAAGTGTTTCCTATCAAATAGTTTCTTAGCTGCTGAGAACTAGCAACTCAAATTTGGACAAATTTCGACATGCCATCTTGGATAGAGGTTAGAATTTGAACTTGCAGATAGGACAGCAAGACTGATTAATACTGACACTTATGATGATTGTCCAAAACATTATTCAAATTGTATTCAAGGTGATTTTTACTAGGTGTTTTGGTGGGTAGGAGGTTAGTTGAGAGGGTGATAGGTGTCTAAACTTAAGCCAGCCAGATACCAAACATTTTCATCTGTTTCATGGACCAACTTGATTTCATTTGGTCTGTGCTGTGCCTCCGTTCAAATATAAATTGAACTTCAAATTTCGTTCAAATACAAATTGTGTATTTGAACTTCAAATTTAGCTGAGCTCCAATATTCCAAGTTGGAGAAGAGGGATTCACTTGATATGTACTCAGTTACCAAGGGTAAATAAATAAGCTCATTTTGGACTTCATTCACCAACGTTAAACTAATTCTGAATAGCAGGCGGTTCACAATTAGAAAACTAGCATGAAACTCGATTGAAATTTTTATGATAATTCACTATATTTGGCCTTAAAATCTTAATCTAAACGGGGAACTTAGAAAATTGTCTATTTTGCATAGGGGACTCTGCTACAGTGCAGTGAACATAGGCAAAAGGCCATGGCTTTCCACAGAAAACCCAAATACTAGATCTTCATCCAATACTTTCAATAGCCTGCGATAAGGAAAACAAAGGACCAGATAGCCAATATAACAGGTAATGGCATGGATGCTTCCTTGTCGATGCAGAGCAAGTTAAGGAGGAAGGATATCATACCAGCATATCACCTTCCACTACATTTCGTAATATTTATGTTATTACAGTACTATATATATATACACACACACAAAATACATGTGAGAAAGATCTCGGTCTTTTTGATAACAATAGAAATTACTCTTGGATGTGTGCCTTCTCTATTCTAGGTTCTGCTTGAGAATCTTCTTACACTGGATTGCATCCTACGGAGTTGCATCAGTTTGGCATCAGAGTCATCACCTGGAAGTATGGCAGATCGCTGCAAGGAACCCGCCACCAACGAAGTTCGGAACCTTGAAACCCTTTGGGCAAACCAAGCTAATATCTCACGACAACTTGAGGAGTTTTTTGCCGACGTTTTATGTCTATCCATTGAAATGCAGCGCAAGTTCAATCTCAATCAGACAAGGAATCCACCCCATCAGTTCCACCGAGATATAGCTCTAGCAACCATATCGGGTGCTCGTAGAGGAATGGGCCTTGACCGACAGATGCGTCAAAACCCCTGCCAACTCAAGAAGTATCAGATTCAAAAGATGATACTCAAATGCTTCGTGGAATAGATCTGCTGGACTCTGATGAAGGAGGTAATGAATATCACCAAGGTTTTTACGGGCACCGACAACCTCCGTTTTATTAAAGGAATCCTGGAGAATTTAAAGTCAAATTAGATATTCCGTTTTTTGATTGACATCTACACATAGAAGACTATTTAGATTGGGAAAAACTATCGAAATTTTTTTTTAATACATGGAAACTGAGCCTGATAAGCAAGTGAAATATGTAGCTTACCGGTAAGAGGAGGAGCTATTGCTTGGTGGACTCAACTATTACAGGTGAGACAACGTGAAGGGAAAGGCCAAGTGCGTAGTTGGATGCGGATGAAACAATTGTTGCGAGCCTATTTTCTCCCTACGGACTACGAGCAAATATTATACATGAAGTATCAACATTGCATCCAAGGTAATCGTTCCGTGAACGACTATACTCAAGAATTTTACAGGTTTAGTGCGAGAAACAACCTCAATGAGTCCACTAGTCAACTAGTAGCCCGTTATATTGGTGATCTCAAGGATAGTATACAAGATAAATTGGAGCTGAATTCGGTATGGTCTCTATCACGGGCTATAAATTTTGTGTTGAAGGCAAAAATGCAACAAAATCATCCTTACCGGCTTCGCCACAACTGCCGTCACTTTCCTAAAATTACAAAAGAAACGAAAAGGAATAATCGACCTCTTCTCAAGAACACAAGTGTCATACAATCTTCCACTCAGGCTATTCATGCAAATAAGCAAGCTGGAGTCCCTCAAGATAGCAAATCCCAGCTTAAATTTAAAACATCTAATGCTCAAGATAGACATTGAAGGGGATGAAGGAGAGCCCATAGTTTGCGTCATGGAGAAACTATTGATATCCCCTCGACAATCCAATGCTTCTCAGCGCAAAGCCATCTTCAGGACGCAGTGTACCATTAACGACAAGGTTTGCGACCTTCTCATTGACGGTGGCTATACTACGAATATAATCTCCAGATCTATTGTCCAAGCTCTTCAATTTAAAACTACCAAAAATCCCTATCCATACAAAATCAGTTGGGTAAAGAAATGTATGAATATTCTGGTTATGAAAATGTGTCAAGTAACATTTTCCATTAGGAAACAATATGTTTGTGACGTTCTGTGTGTCATTCTGGAAACGGATGTTTATCACCTACTCTTGGTAAGACCGTGGCAATTTGATGTTGGTGCCAGTTATTATGGAAGAACAAATGTATTTTCCTTAGAATGGAAAGGTCGGCGTCTACGACTTTTACCAAGTCTAAGCGACCAAAACCACAGACTCAGGGGAAATCCTATTCAGCAGTCAATCATATAGTCTCTGGGCCAAATTTGCTTCTCACTTGGTGGGATTCATCCCCTCTATTTGCCTTAATTGTCACCGAACCGAAAACCTACCAGAGTAGCCAAGAAGTAATAGTGACATACACAAACTCTTGGATAGCTTCCAAAGCACCTGTCCTGATAAGCTTCCCCCCATTCTCCCCCCGCTACGAAGCATACAACACCAGATTGACCTTCTTCCCAATGCCACAATACCTTACCTTCCTCATTATCGGCTAAATCCTAAAGAGCAAGATATCTTACAGAAAATCATTGACGAGTTGTTAGACAAACAACTCATTCAGGCTAGTTTAAGCCCATGCGTTGTTCCCGCATTACTTGTTCCAAAGAAAAATGGTGAATGACGAATGGGCGTGGACAGCCAAGCCATTAACAAAATAACTATCAAGTATAGATTTTCAGTACCAATAATTGATGAATTAATTGACAAACTTGTTAGCTCTTCGAACTTTTCCAAATTAGATTTCCATAGTAGTTACCAAGAATTCATGCACTAAAACAATGGGAGTGTTAGTTATTAACATCAGGCCTTTATTATCTGCAGTGACAACAAAGTTGTCCAATACACAAACAGTCAAAAAAAATATTAATAGAATGCATGCCGATTGGGTATCGTTTCTCCAAAAATATTCTTTTGTCCTGAAGCATACATCGGGCCAACAAAATAGGGTGGTGGATGCACTTAGTAGGAAAGTTGCTCTTTTAACTCAGCTCCAAACATAAATCACGGGTTTGGAATGCCTCAAGAAATTATACACTACTGACCCATAATTCAGTGAAATCTGGCATCAATGTTTGCACATTGATATTGTGAATGACTACTCTATATGCCACGTGTTCCTGTTTCGCCACAACCTGCTATGTATTATGGTAACTTCATGGTGTCAACATCTAGTACATGAAGCTCATTGCGAAGGTCTAGCTGCACACGCAGGTCGTGACAAGTCCATGGCACAGTTGAAATCACATTTTTTTGGCCTCGCCATAGCAAGAAACAAAGGAGATGAAAGAGAGTCCGGCTTAGGGCTTCAATGTATCTCCATGTTTTGTGGGGGTGTAACCAATTTAAAAGGATAAGAGATTAAAATGCTATGATCTTTTCATTCAAATTTGTGTTTAAGTAGACAGAAAATCTTCATAAAGGTTGAATTTTAGTATTTTTGATAATTTGATTTTATTTAAATGATATTCTAGGATTATATCTTAATAGGACACAATAGAGAAAAAAAATGCATGTAACTGACCCCACATGATAAGATAAAGACTTGATGTTGTTATTTTTGTTGTTGATGTTGATATCTTAGGATTATAATCTTCGTCACTTTGGAAGGGTATAAAAGGAAAGCTAAAATAATATTTTTGTACCCATTGGTCAAAAAATATTTCTGTTAAAGAGCTTAAACAACTATGCAACTTATTGCCAATTCGTTTGCATGCTATAATTTCTTAGCTGCTGAGAACTAGCAACTCAAATATGGACAAAGTTCGACACGCCATCTTGGATAGAGGTTAGAATTTGAACTTGCAGATAGACGGCAAGAACTGATTAATACTGACATAAGATGATGATTGCCCAAAATATTATTCAAATTGTATTCAAGGTGATTTTTACTAGGTGCTTTGGTGGGTGAGAGGTTAGTTGAGAGGGTGATAGATGTCTAAACTTAAGCCAGCCAGATACCAAACATTTTCATCTGTTTCATGGACGAACTTGATTTCATTTGGTCTGTGTTGTGCCTCCATTCAAATACAAATTGAACTTCAAATTTAGCTGAACTCCAATATTCTAAGTTGGAGAAGAGGGATTCACTTGATATGTACTTAGTTACCAAGCTAAATATCTCACGACAGCTTGAGGAGTTTTCTGCCGACGTTTAACATCAATCCATTGAAATGCAACGTGGGTTTAATCTCAATCGGACAAGGAAACTACCCCATCAGTTCCACAGAGATATAGCACCGGCAACCATACAGGGTGCTCGTAGAGGAATGGGCCTTGACCGATAGATGCGTCGAACCCCCCTGCCAACTCAAGAAGTATCAGATTCAGAAGATGATACTCAAATACTTCGTGGAATGGATTTGTTGGACTCTGATGAAAAGATGAAGGTAATGAGTATCACCGACCTCCGTTTTATCAATGGAATCCTGGAGAATTTAAAGTCAAATTAGATATTCTGTTTTTTTATTGTCATCTACACATAGAAGATTATTTAGATTGGAAAAAATGTGTCAATTTTTTTTTTTAGATACATGGAAATTGAGCCTGATAAGTGATAAGCAAGTGAAATATGTAGCATGCCGGTAAAATGAGGAGCTAGTGCTTGGTGGACTCAACTATTACAGATGAGGCAACGTGAAGGGAAAGGCTAGGTGCGCAGTTGGATACAGATGAAACAATTGTTGCGAACCCGTTTTCTCTCTATGGACTATGAGCAAATATTATACATGAAGTATCAGCATTGTATCCAAAGTAATCGTTCCATGAATAACTATACTGAAGAATTTTACATGTTGAGTGCGAGAAATAACAACAACGAGTCCACTAATTAACTAGTAGCCCAATGTATTGGTGGTATCAAGGATAGTATACAAGATAAATTGGAGCTGAATTCGGTATGGTCTCTATCATGGGCTATAAATTTTGCGTTGAAGGCAAAAAATGCAGCAAAATCATCCTTATCGGCTTCACCACAACCGACATCATTTTCCTGAAATTACACAAGAAACAAACAAGAATAATCCACTTGTTCTCAAGAACACAAGTGTCGCACAATCCTTCACTCATGCTATTCATGCAAATAAACAAGCTGGAGTCCCTCAAGATAGCAAATCTCAGCTCAAATTTAAAATGAAAGCTAAAGACAATCCTTATGTTAAGCCCTCTGCACTTAAATGCTTATATTGTTTCCAACCTGGAATGTCCACAAAGACAACAACTACATATAGTAGAAGCTGAAGCAGGAGATGACACGGCCAATATAGATGTACGAGGGAGAAGTTGAAGACATTGAAGGGGATGAAGGAGAGCTGTTACTTTGCGTCATGAAGAAATTATTGATAGCCCCTCGACAATCCATTGCTTCTCAGCGCAATGCCATCTTCAGGACGCAGAGTTCCATTAACAGCAAGGTCTACGACCTTCTCATCGATAGTGGCTATACTGAGAATATAATCTCCAGATCTGTTGTCCAAGCTCTTCAATTTAAAACTACAAAAAATCCATATCCATACAAAATCAGTGTATGGAGATGATGGTTACGAAAATGTGTCAAGTAACCTTTCCCATTGGAAAACAATATGTATGTGATGTTCTGTATCACATTCTGGAAACGGATGTTTGTCACCTAATCTTGGGAAGAACGTGGCAATTTGATGTTGGTGCAAGTTATTATGGAAGAGCAAACGAATTTTGCTTAGAATGGAAGGGTCGGCATCTGCGACTTTTACCAAGTTTAAGCCACAATAAACCACAGACTCAGTGGATAAAGTGTTGAGGTTTGTGATTCTTATTTTCCTTTTCCTTCTCCACCAATCTCTTCCTCCTCCACCTCAAGAGAAGACAACCAAAACCCATTAACTTGGAGAACCCGACCCCCTCCCCCTTCTTGCTGCCGCCCCCTTGGAGCCCAAGCCGTCGGCTGCCGTCCTACCACCGGCCGGCCACCTTGCCACCGACCTCCCTTCATCCACCCGCCACCCCTCTCTTCTCCTAGCCATCATATTTGAAATTCAATTTTCGAATTTCAAATTCTTTCCAAATTAGGAAATCCAAATTAGGAAAGTTTTTATGTTGAATCTAATTTTAAATTAAATCAAATTGGATTTAATAATTTTTCTTTCCTAGTCATCATTACCTATTTAGAAACCCCCTCTCATCCTCCCCCATCTCCTCCCTCCTCCTTGATGCCGCCGCCCCCTTATTGGGGTTTCCCATTTAATGCTCAATTAATCCTCCCTCTTATTTGAAATTCAAATTTAATTTCAAATATTCTCCCTCCACTTTCACTTGAGCTGAAATTAATTTCAATTTTTATTCTCTTTCCTTAATCCCTCTCCCTCTCATTAAACCGTCGGCCCCTAGGAGGTTCAAAGCTTAATTGCCCCCTTAATTACCCATCCCCACTCAATATTCAAATTTCAAATTCATTTAATCTCCCTCCAATTTTCTTAAAACTGGAATTAACTTCAGTTTTTCCTAAATCCCTCAAACTTAAGGGGATCTACCCGCCCCTCTCCCTACTCTTCTCTCCCTCTGCCCGAGCCCACTACCTCCCCTCTTTGTTTAGCCGAGCTCCACCAAGAAAAGACTCTTCTACCGCCAAATTCATCCACACCGCAAGAACTTCTCATAGTCATGAATGGCCGATCCGGAGCGTGATTACGGCATTGCATACGATCATCAAGGCGACATTGACTTCATCTGATCACCGTTCTTTGACGTTGGATTCGACTTCGACCACACCGTTGAGGATTACTTAAACCGGATTCTTCCCACCCTCGTGGACGTCATCGATGAGCAACTTCCGACAGACGAGTGGATCATCAACGGCCGAACACCTTCTTCTCCAAATCCGACTTCCTCCCCGGCGGTTAGCCCCCTCGGCATTACTTGTCTAATAGTGGCATCATTGAGTTTGTGCGCCATCCGCTTCCGCTAACCAAGTGAATCCAAGAGTGAAAGTGAGGGACTTCGAGGTGAAGGATCTATATCTTAAGCCTTGAATTTTTGTTAAGAGCCATTTGCTTTATTACTTATTAGATTAATTTTGTTTGTTTCATGTTGCTTCTAAATGTAATTGATTGACGTTGCTTAGTTCTTCCATGGAAATTTCTTGTGATCTATCTTGAAAAGCATTTGTTTAAAATTAGCAACCCAAGTTCACAAGTATTAAATTCTAACAAGCAATTCTTGCATCGTATCACATCAAGTAGGGAAAGCTTGCTTAGCTACAAGGACGGTTTGAGAAAGACAAGAAAAAATGCATTAAGGTCACATTCTAATTTTTATTTTGGCGCCATGGAAAACATAGTTTTCAACAGTTCAAGTGACGAGCATCAAGCATAAATTTGCCTTCTGTATTAAAAGTTGGAAATAATAGTATTTTCTTTGATAATATAGGCAGTATCAAGTATAAGATCGTAACTGAATCGTCCCAGTTGAATCCTGGGTTGTTTGAATCATGAGAATAAAGAACAAAAAAGAAACAGCTTAATATAAAGGAAATATGAACATTTCACCAAGCACAAAAAGCTTTGAAAAGAATGCAAACGTTTTTAGTTGGTAGTTAATGAGAATCTTGATTTACAAGCTAGGTCCCAGTTCCAAGGCAACTGATATTGCATTTTCTTAGGGGGATACCTGAATTAATAATTGGGAACATCATAAATATAGGTACCACATTATAGTCACAGCTGGTAGATGACAAATCTCGCAGAATCCTCCATACAAGAAATGTCAACAGCTAAACTCCAAATGCCAAAACAAAAGCTAAATGATAGATTGCAAACAAAAAGCGGATAAAAAAATAGTCATGTGCCATCAAATCATCATAGCTGCTTGAAAAATTAAGGTTGAATAAGGAAGAGAGCATAAAGATAATAAACAAGCACTTCAAGGTTGTTCCCCCAAGCACATTGACTTTGAGCATAACTTCTTTTTTTTGTGTGTGTGTGTGTGTGTGCGTGGGGGGTGGGGGGTGGGGGGGGGTGGGGGGGGGGGTGTTGTTGATCTCACACTATTTCTCATTTATGAAATAGTTGGAACAAGGCTAATAAAAATGATGAAAATAGTTCTCATTAAAGAGATAGTCAGGGCCAAGGGTGGAACCCCCTTGAGCTCAGAGGGGTCAATTGGCCCCTAAAAATTAATTTTTTTTATAATATATGATTCTTTAGGTAATTTGTCCCCTCAATTTATTTTTTTTTTGTCTTTATTACAAGGGTTTTAGGCAATTGTCCCCTCTAAAAGTTTTAAAATACTATGGTCTGGGGGGGGGGGGGGGGGGGGGGGGGGGGGGGTTGTTGGTCTCACACTATTTCTCATTTATGAAATAGTTGGAACAAGGCTAATAATAATGACGAAATTAGTTCTCATTAAAGAGATAGTCAGGGCCAAGGGTGGAACCCCCTTGAGCTCAGGGGGGTCAATTGGCCCCTAAAAAATTAATTTTTTTTATATTATATGATTCTTTAGGTAATTTGTCCCCTCAATTTATTTTTTTTTGTCTTTATTACAAGGGTTTTAGGCAATTGCCCCTTCTAAAAGTTTTAAAATACTATGGTCTTTAAGCAATTGCCCCAAGTATAATTAAACACATTGTGTAGAGTTGTTATTGCTAGGGAACAATGAAACAAATGCAAAGATAAATAATAAATCAAAATTTGTTCCGAAGGCGCTGCCCCTTGACCCCGCGACCTGACAGGTCGAACCCCACCAAGGGGTGCTACGTGAAAATTATAGCTGATTCCTCCCTTGGTCAGGGCCCTATTATTTGTCCCAATAATCAACAAATAGTCATAAGAGAATGAATATAGAAATGATTAATTTCAAGCTACTAGTTCCAGCTGAAAGGCATGAAACTTATCCACATGAGCGGTGGTAAACATTCCCTATTCCAGCACACCAAATTGACGATTTAACGCATGCATTGGTTAAAGGATGTTTCTGTAAGAAGAGCAACAACAATATAGAAACTTAAAGAAACTTGGATGGAAGTGAAAATTCAAGCCTGTAGTTAAGACTAAAAAATATATTGATCATTGAAACTTGATAAGTTGCTGGAAAAGAGCAACGGTGATATAGACAACTTGGATACTGGCAGGTAACAACTAGAGCTTGCAGGTAGTACGAGTAAAAATGTTTAATACTGGCAAATGTATGACAATTTCCCAACAGATTATGCAAACTGAATTCATGTTAATTTTTATTAGGTCGCTTTTGTAGGTGAGTGGGTAGTTGATAGCGTGACAGGTTCTTGAACATAAGCTAATAGGATACCAAATAATTCATTACATTTTATAATTCTCCCATATTGCCATCTGTTTTTGGATCAAATAATTTCATTTGGTCGGCTTTTTCAAACAGCCTGTGGCTACACTCAAATGCAAACTCAAGTTCAAGTTTAGCTAAACTCACATTGTTTCAAGTTTGAGCCAAGAATGCTTCACATTATATCTAATCAATTACTTCGGATACATCAGTAAGATAATCTTGACATTTTCCTCCATGTTAAATAATTCTGAACTACACAGTTCCCAATTAGAGAACTAACTACAAATTCAATTAGTTGTTGTAGCTGAACATTCCCTATATTTGGTCTTAAATTCTCAATCTAGCTCCAACTTGTTGTCAGCCTCATATTGAAAGCAATGGCATGCATCTAGGTAGAATTTCTGAATTGCTACTAATCTCCATCTTATGGTTTGTCAAGCCAAAAATTCCTATGACATAGTGAGCCGCCAGATAAGAATGCAATGAAAGTGATGCAGTGGAGAGATCTAGAGTTGTTTTTACTGTGATATTGATCTCTTCGTTACATAATAGCAAGTATAAATAATCTAGGCTGACTATATCGAGTTTGGTCCATATAGTTGTTTTGAATGCTTGATAGAAGAGTATAGACCAATTATATATATATATATATATAGTAAAATATCTTCATTGTCTAAATGTGATCATGCAGCAGCTATGTTGTCTACTAGTGATTTGATTTTAGATGGATATTGAGGCGCGGTGTTATTCTTCATAGATATATAATGTAGCTCATTTTTTAGCCGAATAACATGAGATCAATTCGCAAATTGGAGCTTGATTCAGGGGTTTTCTAAATAATTATAGTGGAATCAAGGTTTAAGACATAGGGGAGAATAGAAGGAGAGGTTTTGGTGAAGAGAGCAATGGCTAGGTTTTGATTGATTAGCTACCATGTGTCGTAGTTTGGGTTGAGGATGGGTTGGTTAGTAGAATCGGTGTAATAATTTGAGGGACATGGTGAAGTGCCATTAAGGAAGCATTCAAATCCATTTGCCTTGAATAGTTTCAGTAGTTGAGACCGCCATATAGAATAACTTTCGTGGAGAGATAAGTATTGCAAACATTTGCAATTAGAAATTTGTGAGATGAGGGGATGATAAATTCTGCTATCTTGAACAAGGGAGAGTCCTCCATCTGCTGCTACGGTAGGAGTAAGCCATGAACATAAAAATAAGAAAGATTAAGCACACATGACATGTGATACCATGAAGGAAAATGAGCTACCGGCTAAGCTAATAGAGTAGCGTATATAAAGTCAAATTTCATATGAAATATAGCAAAGCTATGAGAGAGTTCACATTAGTAAGAAAGAAGAGGTGGATTACATATTGCTACAACGCACCCAAATATATATACTTAGGTTATTTGCATAATAATAATGAGATCATAGTAGATCAAAGTTCTAAGGTGTTCATGAAGAGTTTGTTGAAAAGTAGCAGTTGAGATATAACATCCGAAGAGGAGTGGCTACTCTAGTTTCTATGATAAGGCCATGATATATGCCTACAATATTAAATAACACATTAAAAATCACCTGTTACTTTAGATCTCAAAAATATAAATATTTAAAGCAACAACATGATTGCATTCTAATTTAATTAAGTAACTACAATATAAGGGAACATGGGAATCAAAGAATTAAATTTTACAAGTAACCATGAAGCTACAAAAATCAGAAGTTATATGTATCCCCATGCAAGAGGAACCCTATAGAATTTCCACCATACTTTTTTTTCTCTATAATGTGGCATCAATTATTCATCATAAATTATGGTCAGCGGTGATGATGTGCTGAACCAGGACCATTAGCCGATGTCATCTTTTCCTTGTCCTCAATAATCTTACCATCTCTTGGGACCAAACAAGGAATTTCATCAACTACCTAAAAGAATAACCTAGCATGCTAAATAAATAGATTTAAAAAAATCACATAATATAGGAAAGACAGAAGAACAGAAAATGACTAAACACAAATTATATTTTATGTTCTTTACTGAATTCTCTACACAATTTCAAGATGTCCGATAGTTTGCCAAAATAACAAAAACCAATCACAAAAAATAAATATGCCATGGGAGAGGAAGCAACAAAAAGTTATAATAGGTATTGCTTAATACAAGGAAAAATGGCTTAAAACCAAAACATTTAACATAGAAATACTTCATGGTGTTTGGTTAGTTAGCAGAATAAATAGTTGAAAAAAAATTAAATCGAGAAAAGGACCAAAATAGTCCCTCAACTCTTTGTGAGGGATCAAAATGATCCCCAACTCTTTAGAGGGACTAATTTGGTTCCTCAACTCCTTAAAAAGGGGCTTTTTTTGTAGAAACATCAAATTTTAGAGCTAATGGTGTTAAATCAAGGGGCATTTAGGTCATATTTTAATTAAATTATTTATTAAATATAACTTTCAAGTAATAGTATTTTTTAATTTATTAAAGATTTCCTTAAAAAATAGTAATAATTCTAATCTATAATAATCCTAAATTAAAACTAGAATTATTAATAATTTTAAAATTAAAACTAGAATTATTAATATTTTTTTTCAAAGAAATGTTTAATATTTTTTTTAAATTACCAACACTTGAAAATTATATTTAATAAATAATTTAATTAAAAAATGACTAAAATACCCCTTAATTTAACACTATTAACCCCAAAATTTAATGTTATAACCAAAAATACTCCTTTTTACGAGTTCAGGTTCCTCAAAAGAGTTGGGAAATATTTTGATTCTTTTCTCAAATTAAATCTTGTGTAACCCACACATCTTGTACGATAGCTTTACATCTTGAGGGTAAAAAATACTAGATTTGTATTCTACTTCTTTTAAAGAAGCATTCATACTCCCTAGGGTGCAACATATCCTGGGGTAATGCATCAACTGTTAGACAAAAGAGAGTGCCCACAAGCAATAATAAATAATACTAGAAAAAATAAAAGCATTACAAGAAAACACACCAAAAAAGGAAATTAAAGATTTAGGTTGAATAAGATTCCATTACATTCGCAATCGTACAAAGAGATACATCCATTAATTTAGAGATGCATACAGGATTAGAACCTTTAACTGCCAAATATTTCTCTCTTATCGCTCTATCCATGTCCCACTTCTTTAGTTTTGTTCAAAATCTTAAAACTAATTACCAAATTCATTAACCCCTCCCTCCCCTCTCCTTAAAAAAAATCAAAATATCAAACTCAAAAGAAGATTCAAATTACATAATTTTAAATATAAGATCAAAATATTCTCTATAATATGCTTCATATAAATTTTTTTATCTATCTTTTATCATATTGTTGATCAACCTATTTATTGTGAAAAAAAACTTCTTCATGTTATCTTCTTCAGTGCCAACTTTGTTTCTATCGAAGCAATCACATTGAATTATGCTCTGACCATCAAACGCCTCCATCAGTCATCACATCTAATCATTGAACAAACCTAATAATAACTAGTTTTGATTTTCACACTATTAGCCACAACCAACTTTCCTAATTGCAATGCCTTTGATCACTTGTTCTCAACTGCCTCATCTGGTTCCCACTCCGAACATCATCCCTCGACTATCACTGCATTAGTAGCGCCTCATAACTATTAGTCACATTAATCCGCCATTTAGCACATATCACCACACCTAGAATGCCTACAGACTGTCAACTAACCAATGCATTGGCGATGAATATAGCCTCACCCCAATAATCAAATAATTCCTAACAAACGAACACGCTAATACAAATTCAATATTTTCATTTTTTAGCTAATGAATGGAAGTGCAGAACAATATGATTTAAGATTATCCTTAAATGATAAGATTATAGTTATGAAAATTAAATAAAATTAAAATATGTTGAATCAAATTTGAACAAATAAAATAAAACATAAAAGAAATAAAAAAAAATAGAATCAAATAATAAAGAATGATGTGTAAACATAATTAAATGCAAAGATAGACTCATAACTAAGCAGCTTCTAGCAGTGAATATGTAGTCAGCAACAAGTTCATGAGTTTAAGAATTGGAAGAGGACTACATTCAAATTTCGAAGATGAAGAGAAGCTTTGTGTTTGACTTGGGAAGAGAAGCTTTGCATTCAAAGAATAGATATGGGTTCATTTTGAAAAGACATATATGTTGTTTTGCTTTTCACTTGTCACGCCACAGTTTGGTAGTTGAGCTCGCAGTTTGGCAATCCTTCGTCACTTTCCACTAACTCGTATTCTCACTTGCGAGGGATCCTGCACTTGGCCCCTCATAAGAGTTGGTGCATTTTTGAGAGATCGAACAAAAACATAAGCTTAAAAGAAAATAATATTAATAATAAAATTATTTAGACACTAAAATAGATAAATAAAATAGTGTGTGCTATGAAGGCAAGTGTCATGTGTTATAGCGCATGTAATGTGCATTAGTTTGACTAATCGTGCATTGCTACACAAATAATTTGAGATGTAGCTCGTCATACTATACATTATTTTGCACTATTGATCAAGCATTGGTGCAAAATTTATATAAGCTCCTCCTCTTAGATGTGGATCTATCTCCATTGTTGCCTTCCCCTGAACTTCTCCCATTACTCTCAAGATTTAAAGCAACAGTTGATGATCCATCATTTGATTCTTACCTCTTGATGTTCGCAATCAACATTAGGTGATGAACATCATTGAATTTCAGCTTTGTATGCCCATATGAACTGCAATCATTGTCATAATTCCACGATAGCCCTCTGGTAGTGATGCAACAAAACTCAATGCATAAAATTTGCCGTCGAAGTTGATATCAACCAAGTTTAGCTAACTTATGATCAAATTTAAATTTTTAATAAGCATCATATGGAAGCGCCTTTGACTATCCCAAATCTTGCTATGAAATTCCTTCTCATTAAATATACCTTCTTTACAACTGAAAGCTTCTTACACCAATTTGACAGCTTACAGCACACTAGTTATGATCATCTAGTAAAATATATTAAAGGAAATATTCTTCTTCAATGACAGGCATACAACACTCAATACCCATCTATCTAAGAGATCCCAGTTATGATAATTAAACCTATTGGCTCATACTTGTAGAGAAAATGCTTACCAAATTCGCTAAAACACTTTTGAACATTTAAATATTATAAAAAATACATAAAACACGTATATGTGTATGGATAGAAGGATTTTGCCCTGATTGACCCTTAATCCAGTTTTTTCAAGTTTTTCATATTGTCCTGTTTACTTTTTAATCATGTGGTTGTATCACTGCATCATACCCATCCTTCATATAATGCATCGAATGGTTTACTCTATCTTACTCAAAACGAAATATTTCTCATTGCCAAGTAAGAAAAAAAAAAAAAACACTAAACAAAGCCTCAAAACCAAAATTGAACTGGATTAAACAGTTGGTTCGTTCATTTTTGGCTTTAGTTTTGACCAAAAAAGAACCTGCGCATTCTGCTAGCCCTTGCTTATGATTGGCATGCTATATTTACATATTGAAGTCATTGTGTCTTCAGAGCACCAACATATTTGTACACCACAAGCATGTTTTCTATGGTCTTGAATCCATGGAGGGGGTGTATGCATGCGATGGGGATTTTCTTTATACATTATCCACATACAAATTTAAAACTTGAAAGTAATACATAACAAAATGAAACTCAAAATTCCCAAACGTTCATGTTTCCGCTGTTAGGAATGTTCTTTATTAAATGGAACGAACCAGTCTACCGCTAAAAAATGCAAGCAAATGTACAACACATAGCCAGCATAAATCTGTTGGTGTTCTCCAGAATGGATTCAGCTACAATTATAAGAGCTTTTGATGGGGACATTCGGTCATGGAAAGTTTATCGTCGTCGAGGCCGGAGATTAGCGGCCGTGATTGAGTCGTTGTATATGTAGTTTGTTTTATTTGATCTGATCTTTTGGATTTGTGTTGTTTTATTTCCTATTTTACCCTCATGTGAGGGGGATGTTATGTTTGGTGACCAAGGATATTTTGGTCTTGTTGTTTTTTCTTTCTTTTTGGGCTTATATATAGGAGCCCTAATCCTTTGTAATTTGGTCAATGAATGTTGAAAGCGTTTTTACCTTTGGAGCTTAGTTTTCTTCTTTCTAAGTAGCTTGGTAAATATTAGTTTAGTGATGTGAGTGTGAAGTACCCAACAACCCGTTGGCTCTTGGTTTTCATCCTTGTTCCCAAGTCTCTCCATCTCCCCAGCTCCCAACCGAACCCTTCCCCTACTCCCAGCCAGCATTTCCAAACTCATGCAACAGATTTCTGCTTGGAAACCTGCTGTCCGAAGCCTTCTAACCCCACCAACAGCCCTCCGTTTACCCTCCCTCCTAGTGCTAGTAACCAATCACCCAACATCCACTTCGGTGACCCTTCCTCTTTCAAAAACCACTGAAATTTCCCCTCCCAACAGCCAACAAAATTTTGTCTTTACATCTTCCTCATTGGAAGTTGGAAAGTCACTTTGTGCCTCTTCATATTCTTCAAAATCTTTTCCAAAACTTAAAGTGTTGTCTTTTAACTTTCCCAAAGCCCCTCTTCATTTCCCTATTAAATAAAAGCCACATAACCTTCCAACTCCCCCCAAACTTGCTGCCTACTTTTCCCAACAGTCACTAAAGCACGTTTTCCACTATATCCCCTCCCCAAAACAACTGAAACTAATCCTCACTCCTTTCCCGGTCATTAGAAAACTCCACACTCCTCCATTAGACCCTCCACCATCTATTTAGCCTCCACTAACACTCCAAACAGCATTCTCCCTTCCCAAAACAATCAAATCAGTAAATGTTGTCCTCCAAAGTCACCATAGAGGACTCCTTAGTTCTTTTATTAGATTCATTTGCAACTAATCCTAAACTAAAAGTGGGACTCTAGCCATCCATGTTCTCAAGTTTTTTTCTTAATTACTTTACTCCTTTTAAATTGTGAATGTCGTTACTAGCCAAGTTTCTTGTTTTGCGTAGTTGCATTGCCTAAATTTCTTGTCTTGATAAATTTCCTTGGAGTTTTAATTTGCTGTTTTTATTTATTCCCTAGCATTAATATCTATGTGCATGATCAATTTACTTTGTCCTGCATCAGCTTTATTGCAAGTTTGCAACAACAAAATATTCCAGAATCTTCTAGTTGGATAAAGAGAAACATAATGGTGGACTTCCTCGCTGTAATTTCGACCGGCAACTACAGAGAAGACAATAACTATGCTGGAACTGGAACGATAGAACTTACCGGGAAGGAAACGCCGATTGCATCACTGATAAGAGATTGAGTTTCCTGGCAAAACCTGCACGGAAATCAGGAAACGACCAAAAGAATGACACATAAATTGATTCCAAAATTTTCTAAACAACGACGGGATGGACCTCAAGGGCTGCTTGGAGACAGGGCAAACTAAGATGTCCAGTAGGGCCTTGCTGATAGCGCCCGCGTGCGCCCTGCTCCCCCTCACCATCGCAGATATCAAACATAGATCGCCTCGAGCTGCGCTTGTATGATTCAGGGGCTGTTTGCCAAAAGTCGTATTTAACTTTAGGGCCTAGCTTGTTGGTTGAGAGCTTATGATTCCAATTAAGAGGTCTTGTGTGTGTGTGAGAGTTTGACTTAAATGGCCTAAATATCCCAAAAAAAAAAACTTTAGGGGGTGTTTGGTATAAGATTGGATTTAATTTTAGTAGGATTTATTAAATCCTGTAAATTCGGATTTAGTAAATTCTGAGCTCATAAATTCTGAATTGTGTTTGGTATGATAATTTTTAAATCCTGTTAAATCCAGAAAATGTTTGGCAACAAATAATAGAATTTAAAACGGTTGGAGAATTAAAATTGGAGGAGTAATATTAAGCCGCTTAATTCGCTTCCGCATCAAATTATAAATTTATATGTTCTTTATCACATATTATATAATGATTATTTTAATTACTAATTATATTACTAACTATTTAATTACTAATTATATTACTAACTATTTAATTACTAATTATATTACTAACTATTTAATTAAGTTAAATTAGATAATTAATTTATACACAAATAATACTATTAATTATTTAATTAATTTACTTAGTTATTAATATTTTAAATTGTATTAATTCAGTTAACCAGTAATGGTTGAGGCGTCTAGAGTTTGCTTTTAAACTTCTCTTGTCCTTCCTTGCTGTTCGGCTTCGTTGCTTCAAAGGCGAGTGCCGCCGGGAAGAGAGGGTTTGGGGGTCGCCGGGGTTTTCGTCGGCGGCGGCGAGGTGGTTGAAGGGGAACAGGAGTGTTCGCGTGGTGGGAGTGACGAGGAGGATGGTGAGGGGCTGAGGGCGCGAAGAAGAAGCTGCGTTTATCTAAGGAGCAGTCGGCCGTTTTGGAAGAGAGCTTCAAGGAGCATAACACGCTTAACCCTGTAAACATTTCTTTCTCTCTCTGGTTTGCAGGATTCCTGTAGAGATTGCACGAGTCGCTTCTTCGGCTCCTTCGTTGATATTCGACTTCGCTCCTTCAACGAGGTTCCCTTCCTGTCGGATCGGACGTTACAACATTTTTATCTGAAGCAACGACGGGAGCTCGGTCGCTCGCTGTGAAGGTAAGGGGCTGTTTGGTAGAATGCAAGATTTCATTTAAGTAGGATTTCATAAATCCTCCAAATCCTGGATTTACGAAATCCTGAGGGGTTAAATCCTGAAAACTGTTTGATAACATTCATGATAAATCCAGTTAAATCCTGTGTGACTGTTTGGCTATTGAATTCAGGATTTAAGGCGGTTAAAAGTTTTAACATTCATTTCTTCATTAATAAAAGTAGAACAATCCAAATTCAAATAAAATACAACAAAGTTTCATTTGAAATACAACAATAACATGAAGTAAATTGCAAATAAAATAAAGTTGATTCCATCTTCAATGTTTTCAACATTTCAGGTTATCCAGCTGAACGACTTCGCTGGCTTGCTACCTACAAACGGAGTAGTTTGTTAGAAGTTTAAATTATGGATATTCTAAAGAATATAAGATTAATACCAGAGAAACTTACCCGGGCTTCCCATATATTTGTTGCAATTAAATGTCTCAACCCATCACCCAGTACTCTTTCTCCAACACCTGCATACAAATTCGGGTCTTCATCAATAGCTTGAACCTCCCCCAAGTCACTGTTATGATGCATTTCAGTTTGTGACATGTTGAAGTAAATATCATGCCCGTGATAACGTCCAATAAAGTTATGCAAGACTGCACATGTAAGAACAATATCAGCCTGAATCGCAAGTGGAAATTGACGCATGTGAGTCAGAACTTGGAACCTTTCTTTCCATATGCCGAAAGTCCTCTCAACTACATTTCGTAATTGGGCATGACGGTGATTATATAGCTCCTGTGCAACAGAGTACCTCCGAGAAGCATCTGCACGGTATTTAGCCAAGTGATACCGATACCCTCTGAATGGTGCAATTAGTTTATCTGTATTTGCGTACCCAGAATCAACCAGAAAATATTTACCAGCTGGAACTTTAAAATCACCCTTCTCGATTGCCCATCGTAGAACTCTCATATCAGCAGCTGATCCTTCCCAACCGGAACCCACATAGACGAATTGCCTATCAAATGACACTGCAGCAATGACATTCTGAGAAGTGAACCCCTTTCTGTTACGATACCGATTTTGCAAGTTTTTGTTTACAACCGCAGGAATGTGAGTCCCATCAATAGCTCCAACAGCATTCTCGAAGAATGGAAAAAAATTTTGATTCAAACGTACATAAGGGTGGCATTCTGCTTCCACTGTTGGCATCGTTATGAATTCATTGGCTAAAGAAACTGTGGCACGTAAGACCAAATTAAAATACCGACTAACTGTTTCAAGAGAATGCTGAAAGAACTCGCACAACTGTCTATAACTATGTGCATGTGCTATACCACGCAGAAAAATTGCAGTTGCTCCTGAACTAAAATATTTTTTGTATGAGTAAGTAGTGAACGACTTTCTAGCAATTCCCTTAGTTGATGAAAAGCGTCTGCTGAAAGTCTGAATGAGTTGTAAGCACGTAAAGGATGTCCAGAAAGCAAGTCAACTACATATTGTTCGCCTGTGTAACATCTCGTAAACATAGGTCTTGGCATGTTGGTATCTTCTTCGGACGAGCTACTATCACTTAAAAGAGTTGGTGCTATACTGCGTATTTCATTGCTCAACTGTACGTGGTCAACTATTAATTCGCATAGCTCGTCAGGAAGAACTCCACGTAGGAAATTGGACATGTTGTGCTTCAATAATCTGAAATATTTTTGGATAAATCAGGAGTCATATAACAAAAGTAAATTTGTGGATTTTAAGTACAGGTTTTTCAATGCAAATTTGTATCAGGGAAATGCAAATTTGTTTCAGACAAAAGCCAATTTGTATCACAAGGAGGTACATCAATGCATATTTCATCAAAGCAGATTTCATCAAGTTGATATAGTTTCGTTTTTTTAAAAAATAAGTGTACCGAAACTATATCAGATGCAGAACTTGAAATCACTAGAAAGCTATAACAGTTGTATGGTGAACATGTCCATTACATTCATTAGAGCACAATGAAAACTGAAAAATCATGTGGTTACTATATTTAACATTACTCCAGCATATTTTTCCAACATAACAAAATAACCTAATTAATCATGCTCAACACATCAGATCCGTCACTGAAAAGCACGGCCAAAGCAGACTTCAAATGAAATTTAAGGGCGATTACAGTAAACTTTGACAAAGAAAAAATTACATAGATTCAACTACATCATTGAAACAGACAAAAATCTTGGAAAAGTACATAGATTCTCAATCTACCAAAACCAAAAGGTACGTGAAGGCTACATCTGAAATAAAACATCCTACAGCGAAATCACAACTATATGGCATCACTTTGGTAGCCAAGCTGAGCATCCCGAAAATTTTGGGTGGTTATGAAGAATGTACTCAATCCACCCTTGGAGTAATGGCCCGTCCCAAGTCATAAATGCAATATTGTGGTCGTTACATTCTATCAAAATTTCATGAACTGATATTATAGCTTCCATGGAAATGTTCTCTATATTACCAAGTTTTTCAAGACATTGGGTTGTTGTGTACGGACATATTTTATCAATCTTCTCAATTATCTGATCAGTTTTAACACAATGCTTGTCTATTACGCTGGTTAACTTTTTCTTTTTCAGCTCTTCTCCGGGGGCGCCTACTTTTGCGAATATCATCATCAGTTGAACGTTTACTACGACTCATTGGAATAGTTTGGGGTTCTTCTGTGTTTTCCTCCTCAGGATTTTGATTGCTTCGTAAATCTGTTGGTGCAAAACTAATTTCGTTACCGGACAAGAAAACATCCTCCTCCACGTCTCCTCCTGTCACAACTTCTTCTAATGATTTATTTGTTTTTCGGGAGGACCTTGCTAGTGTACCCACAGCAATATTATCTCCACATATTTTCTCAAAAATTTCGTATTGGTGGAATGGATTACGACGATACTTCGCGAGCTTTGGATTCTCCTAGTGAAAAATTAGTAAAATATAAAAAAACCATGAATTTGATTTGTTTAAAATGGTAAATGAAATTATATTAAACAAATATACCTGGATTATCTCATCCCATATGTCATCACTGGCTATTGGCAAATGAAGATTTTCATCCCAACCCCAGCCACTTCGATTAGCTAGTTGGAAAATAGCACGAAAATCAGCTTTCATATTTTTGAACCTAATCTGTGCACTACTTTCAGTGTAGTTTCCTTCAACTCGATGATTTAATATGCCGACCAAATCCTTCCACTTGTCCTTACGCAATCCTCCATCAATAATATGACCACCCAAAAACTGCTCGAACAACAACTCTCCGAAGACTTCATTATGCTGATCTGGCCATCTAGGTGTCCTCAAAATATTTTTATTACTACTCCCCAACTTCACATCTAAATCATCCATGACGTCCGCTTGAGTATTGGCCGATGAACGTTGAGCCGCTTTGCCTTTCAAAAACCGTTTCATTTTTGTTGTACAAATTTCAAATAATACATTTTAATAGTATCCATAGAGACTGTTTAACAACTATTTCTAATGAGCATGATTACCATTTGAGTAGTGAATTTTACTGTTTTTGTTCCGAGTGGAAGCTAGGTAATTCATGTTTGAGGATTCGTTGTCATTCGTTGTCAACCAACTCGATTTATCTAGTGCAAAACTAATATGATCATGAAGTAAAGATGATTGTTTACAATTTGTTTCTGGGTAAGTTCCACTACTATCCACATCTTCTTCAGGTGTCATGTTACTAACACAAAGTCGTACTATCACACCACTCTAGCAAATGAAATATCACAACACATACAATATAGGCATGTTCGAACAACTGCTGATAATCATGAAACGGCGGAAAAATAGAGAACAGGCAAATAAGGAAAATTTCAGACTTATGTGAGCCTAAACGGATATACAAACAAAAAACTAGAAATGAGATAAAAATCATACCTGCTGCCGATTTGTCCGACTCACGCTGCTCGTTTCTTCTACAGGCAACTGTGCTGGATGTGCGAATGAATGGAAGTGAACAGTGGGCTTATAATAGCGAGAGAAGAGACGGGGGCGTATGGGCGAGCATGTGCGTGAGCTGTTCTGTGAAGATGAGCGAGTGAAGAGATAAGAAAACAGCTGGAATCGTTCGGCCTCTTTTGTCTTCTTCCTCTCCCGCGATAAACCAGGTAAATCCGCGACCCCTCCCGCGAGTAACAAGTTAAATCCGCGGAATATGGGGATTTCCGAAATCCGGGATTTACCGCAAAAAGAGCTCTTTTTCCGTCAACGGCGGATTTCAAATACCGTGAGATTTGGATTTGCATTTTAGGCCATTTGGCTGGATTTCGCCCAAATCCATCCCTAAATCCCGCTAAATCCGCATACCAGACAGCCCCTTGAGTTTCTCCCTTTCAAACTCTTCTTCGACCAAATCCCGTAAATCCGACTTCTAGCAAGATTAGGATTTACCGGGATTTACGGATTTGCAGGATTTAAGGCTCCCAGATTTGCGTTTGGCTGGATTTACGATAAATCCTAGTTAAAACGGCGAATAAATCTGATACCAAACACCCCCTTAGTAGATTAAATCATCTCAATTTCGGATTTAGTAGTTGGAAAATTATTTGGCAAAATAGTTATTAAAGTTCGTTCGGGATGGCTTTTTTTAATGTTTTTGAAATATTTTTAATATAAAAATTATAATTTTTGTACTTGAAAATTATTTTAAGAAACAGTAAAAAAATTGTTCAAAAAGAAATCTAAATCTTATTAAGTTATGTGAAACTTATCAGTAATCTAACCCTAGATGTAAGAAGTTGATTCATTTAAAAATTAAATTTAATGTATTATCAATTTTTATCGTGATCAATAAGTTATAATAATAAATAATTTAATTATAAATTAATTTAATTATTGAATAATTTAATTACTGATTACAGTACTATTTATCATATTACTTATTTAGGTGTTAATTAAATAAGTAGTTGATAGATAATTTATATTAATAATTATCTAATTATTTTTTTTAAACAACTAATTATTAAACTAATTCTTCTAATTGATTTAATTAATTTTAAAGTAATATTTAATTAATTTTAATTATTAAATATATTATTAATAATCTCATTAATCATTTAAATATTCAACTACTAATTAATTATTTAATTATTATTTTTAATGTCATCTTATTTATATTTCAAAATGTATTAATTAAATTATCTATTTTAATTTTTAATTACTAATTATTTAATTAATCTTGGGCTTGCTTTTCATCTTCGCCCTTTTTTGTTCATGTTGCTTTTCTTCCTGCCTGCTTTGACCTCATGTGCTTCGCATGAGGTTTGATTTCATTTATGAACATTACATGTTAGCGATGAAGGTTTTGTGTGAAGTTGTGTGTTTAAAGAGTCATTAAAGAAGCTTCTTTGCATCCTTCAACGACGTCCGATTATGAGTCACGACAAGAGCTCGCTCGCTCACTGCAAAGGTAACCTACTTTTACCTTTCACGCGATTCTTCGACCAAATCTCATAAATATGTCGAATTATAGGATTTACGATAAAAAGAGAGAAATAAGGGATTTATTCCACCGTGATATGATTGATATATGTAAGCAAGGAAGCCTGGTTGTGAACACAATATAATTAATGTGGATTGGTTACTAAAACTTAATGTCCTATATAGGAAGGTGGGCTGATAGGCTCTCCCTCCAGGGCTGCCTATTAATATTCAAAATGACATTCTTGCCATTCTAATCATTTCAAATGTAGCTGGTACCTTAAAATCACATGGCACTAAGAATTTCTCATTTAAAGTTTTCATTGATGACTTTTATGAAGGTTTTCAACATCCCACTTGGTATAAATACATTTGGCACAAGAATTATGTCTTGAGATATTCAGCTTACACTTGGATTACTTTAGCTGACGGTCTTAAAACTATGAATAATTCAGTGAAAGAGGTAATAATATTTAAGATATGGGCTTTGCAACACTCTTCTTGAATCTATTTATCACTTCTTTTTTTAATGTGATGCCTCATTTTTCATTATTATAAGCTTGATCCCTTAGATGGATATCTTTCTTTTGAGGCCTAACTTAATGAAGTTGTTTGATTTCATTTATGAACATTATATGTTAGCGATGTTCAAAAAAAGTTCTACAACTTGATGATTTGTTGTTTACTATATCATATTTGGAGGAAAATGAATGGTAGAAGATTTGGTCCAAACTATAATAGCATTTATACTATTTCTTGCACCATAAAGAAAGCCATTCAATCTAAAATTGTTAGTTTGAAAAAGAGGGATGATGTCATTAACTTAATCTCTTAAGTTGATGTTTTTTTTCATTTCTTTGTCACTTTCTTTTTTGCAGCTTTGCTCTATATTATGGATTTCCGCTATTCATATTTCACAAGACATTAGATTTTGCTCACTTGGTTCTTTATCATCCTACTTTGTATGTGATTGGTGTTACATCATGTTTTGGCTGTCATTTATCATAGTGGTCATTTATTGCTACTATGCTCGCTAGGAGTTTTAAGATGGCAAGGTTGTACGATGAGGAATGTTTCTCATCTCCTTGGAGAATTTTTATTAGTCTTGTTCCCTTTGGAAGGTCGACATGACAGTTAGGCTCTTATCATTGGATAGTAATCTCCGCAACAAGGGAGTGACTGAATCTTTTGTTTGTCAATAGTCTTTTTGAACATTTTGAGTCCAAAGTTTTTATGCTTTCCTTATGTTTTTTTCTTATTTTAATTTGCTATGATATTAGGCATTGCCTTTTTTATGCAACCCTCTATATTTTATCTTCATATCCATAGTGTTGTACTTTTCCTTTACATGATGTAACTTTATTATATAATCAATGAAATTGGGCTAAGCCTTATAATTCCCTCCCCTCCCGCCTCCAAAAAAAAAAAAAAAATTTTGTTATTTTTGTTTGAAAAAGTAAATTTTTATTATAATTAAAAAATAGTTCAAATGAATTTGTTATTAATGTCTAAAAATAAAGCGATGAAAACATGGTCTCAAATAAACCCTAAGTTTAGAATATAAACTATTGTGATTGAAAGTTTAAGTTCTCAACTAATAGATTAAGATGAAATGCTCAAAACTCAACTCTGCATGAGAATTAATTTTCGTATGCAATCAAGTTGATTAATTTTTAGATGCGACTAGTTGAGACTTTTAATGCTGCATATATTTGAGGAAACATGAACGATGAGTCCATCTAAATTTGATTTTGCATAGTTAATGTTCACCTGAAATACAATAGGCATGTACATCTATTTTTATAGGGGAATTTATATATATATTTAACTCTCAAATTTTCAATTTACGCGTAAAATACCTAAATTTATTATTTATTCATAAAACACTTAAAATTTACAAAAAATATCACCCATTCCCTAACTATACTACCCACTTTTGTTGTAAATACTAAATAGAATACTTGTTAACTCGAATGGGATTTTATAAAAAAAAAAAATAAAGTATTATTAACCTTTATTGATATTTGGATGATTTAAAAGAGACTTAGGAATTAAATTTGATAAGGAAAGAATCACACTTGAGGGCACTGATGTGCTACTGTGGAGATCATTGTGGTACCAAGCTATCTATATAATCAAAGAAAACTGAAGCGCTTGGGAGCACTGCAACGCTAGTCATACGACATTACATTCTCTGTTTGGTGGATACTGTTTAGGAGCATTGTGATGCTATAGAGTGGCATTGTGGTGCTGAGGTCTCAGGTTATAAGAAGATTCTAAAGCATGAGAATTTTTTGGGAGCTTAATAACACTGGATGATGTAACACAACAACATTGACCACTTTTTAGAATTTTTTTATAAATATATAATCCCACCTCTCCTAGCCATACCTTTCATTTCATTTTGTCGGTAGAGAAGAGAAGAAGTGTGGGAAGGAGAAAAGGCAGAGGAGAAAAGAAGGAAGAGAGAGAAAGAGGATTTTTAGGTGATAGAGTTGGTTTCGCTCGTTGAGCTAGTTAATAAAAGTGTTCCTCTCCAGGAATATAATCATTATCCTAAGTTTGTTTTTAGTTATTTTAATTTCTATAATTTTTTTAGGTTTTAAAATGATTAAAATATGTCAATGATGTGATTTATTGATTTCTAACATACTTTTATCACGTAATTATTATTATATTATAGATTTGGTTATTCTACACATTTTGATATGATCACATTGATATTTTATCAAATATTTCTATATTTGATGTATTCCCTATAAGGAGAGTTAAATAAATATGGACAATAAATTGATGTATGACTACTACATTAAGATTATATAAAATGATTTACATACATAATAAATTTATATAACATGCATAGTTGATATGACATGTGTAATTGACATTATATGATATAGTTAGCTATAGAATGTATATATGTATCAATTTACTTTTTGAATAAGCATACATGAAAATGTTCATGCTATATTGATTATTGAGAATTGTTATTATGGTTTACATAATACTGACCATGAACAATAAATATGATATATATGCATATATTTATCTTGAAATATCTGCAAGTAAGAAAAGCTAACTCGTGAATGAGATTGATTTAGGTTGGTGGAGACATGATATGATGTCATACATAGGAGGGTGGGTCAGTATGCTTTCTTTTAAATAAACTTGATACATGATATGATGGAGGCAAGAGAAGATAATGATATGACTAATTACAACGACGATTCCTTTATGTGCCACATGAATATGATTGAGACTGATATTGTACGGTAGATTATATTATAAAGTCATATAATTGATATGATATGATTAACTAGAATCTTGACTTGCTATTGATATATATGGATTAATGATACACATATATAATGATGATGATGTATATATCAACCTTATGATGATACATGATTTTTTGCATATGCATAATCCTAGTATAAAGTTGAGTTCACTACTTTAGCCATATATGCATATGCATTGCAACTCATTAGTATGGTTGAAGAAATGTGTTATCAATTTCTAATGGAGCTTAGAGATAAATTAAGTCAACATTTATTACCTTTGAGGATTTTTTTTTGGTAGAAAGAGCAAGATTGGTGAAGAATGATTTGTTAGTATTTTAGTTTAGATGGGATGTAAGTAAGAAAATATTTAGTGAAAAAATGATGATAGGGAATACTAATGGAAAGAAGAACAAGTTTAGTGAAGTCAAAAAATGACTCATGACATTTTCCATTAGTACAATAGAATGTACTCATTGTGGAAATAGGCATTTGGGCCAGTGATATATGATCATTGAACACTGTTTTTGATGTAATTGTTAGAACTATAAGATAATACATTGTCTTGAGAGAGAGATTGGAAAGAACTATGATCCAATACAGAGCAGTCAAAATAGGCTTATAAACAAAGGATTGTACCAACAAGGACTTTCAGTGAAAACTTTATAATAGTTACTATGTATCTTTGAACTTGTATGCAACACTAATCTATTTTCTATAATTTTAGATAAAATTATATTTCATCATTCATAGAATTCATAGAAGGATAATGATGAAATAATAATATATTGGAGGGGCAAAATTTAAGGGTTTAAAAAGTTCAATAGCATTGATACGTCCTCAAAAAATAATCTTGATCGGGCATGAATCTCGATGAAAAATTAAAATTGGGACCATCCAAACTCCGATTTCAGTAAGCTTACAGTCGAATTGAACGTCTCGAAAATACAAACCCAACAACACCAAATTCGACTCAATCCAAGCCCAAATGGGTCCAAATCAAGGGTCCGAAGAGCTGTTGGAGAGTTTGAACCACAAATTGGATTACCAAACGGTTTCCAAACATGACGTGCTTATAGTCAAATAGAGCGGCTTGACGAGACAAATCCAACGAGCCTAAGATCACTAAATTCTGACATCATGAAGACATTCAAATATCCATCAAATGGTCCATGATCAAGAGATTCAACATCGGCCGTCCATCCAATCACTCCTGATTTATCATTGATCTCTTAACCATTTACGGGTCATGCCACTCCAGAAACCTATCAATTTCTCTTGAAATGGGACCGAAATAAGGAAGAAGAGAAGGAAGAGAAGGAAGAAGCTCCTCCTCGACCACCGCCGGACTTCCGTCGAACCACCACTTGATGCCCTCACCTCCGTCGGATCAATGACTGACATCAATGCTTCGTCGGACCACCACTTGAGGCCCTCACCTCCGTCAGACCATCGCCTGATATTGTTGCTCCGTCGGACCACCACTTGAGGCCCTGAGCTCTGCCGAACCACCACTTAAGGCCCTCACCTCCGCCGAACCAACGCCCGACGTGTTGCTCCACCGGACCACCACTTGAGGCTCTGAGCTCCACCGAATCACCACTTAAGTCCCTCACCTCCGCTGGACCACTACTTGAGGCCCTCAGTTCCTCCGGACCACCGCTTGACGTCGTTGCTCTCCCGGACCACCACTTGAGGCTCTATGCTCCACCAAGCCACCACCTGAGCCATGAACTTCCGTCGGTCCACCACCTGAGGCCCGAACTTTTGCCGGACCACCACTTAAGGTCCAGACTTCTTCTGGGCCACCACCTGACGCCTAGAGTTATACCAGAGTACCTCCCTATAACAACAGTCTTTCTGACCACGGTCTCCTGCCAACTACGGTCTTTCGGACCTCTGTCTCCTGCTGACTACGGTCCTTCCGACCTCCATCGCCTACTATGATCCTTCCGACCCCTATCACCAGACAATGGTCTTTCTAACCCCTGTCTCCTGCCGCATATGGTCCTTCCGACCTCCGTCGCTTACTATGATCCTTCCAACCTACATTGCTAGACACCGGTCTTTCTGACCTCGGTTTCCTGCATAATACGGTCCTTTCGACCTACATCGTCAGACAACGATCTTTCTGACCCCGGTCTCCTGCCAAATACAGTCTTTCAGACCCTTCAAATCAAACAAATATATCTATGTTCATTATTGTAACTCCCACCATGTAATGCACTCTATATGATGTATGTTTGTACCATCAAGCCAAGGCCTTCTCCCAAGGAAGGGCCTCATTTGTAATAGACTACAAATACTAGAGGATTCAGTCAAACTGGGCCAGGCCTCGTGGTTTTTTCTCCTTTTCAGGAGTTTCCACGTAAAAACTATGGTGTCTCTTACGAATGCTACACACTCTCTCTTATCTTCTTGTGTGCTAGATCTTCATACAATGTTAAGACGTTAAACTACATATTTTTTTACCGCCGCGAATACTCTAGTACGCAACAAGCATTATATATTTTGTAGACTTTTTTGATACTTTTAAGTGTCGCTAATGGAGCTAAATTTGACCAAATTAATTGTTTCAAAAATAACATTCATTTTGATTTATTATTGGCCAAAATGCGCCACGTTAGTATCTTTTGCATTTGACCAATTTTAGCTTCGCGAACGTCGTGGGATCCAACTCATTACGAATATGCTCCGCGAGACAGTATATCTCCACCATCTTCCTCTTTAAAGCCGCCACTACGAGCACAAGGGTTTGGACGGCCTAGCTAGCGTTCAAGCAAGAAGGCACGAGCGAGGATGAGAAGGACGCATAGTTTGTACTCCCACTTCCTCGTCGCGAGGAGAACGGTCCCGCCTTGCTCTGGAATTTCTAGCTGTAGAGTCGCCTGCGAGCAGAAACTCGTATCCTCCGCGCTTTATAGCTCCGCCACCGCTTTCGATCTCAATCGATGTTGGTTGCCTCTACGGTTTCCGTTTGCATCTACGGCGTCAAATTCGATCAAGGCTGGCGTGGCGGGAGCTCTGTCATTTTCTTTTGCTCTGTCGACGGCAGTGGAGGCGAAGGAGCCACCTTCCCCAGAGCTCTTGCCGAAAGATGTGGTTCTTTACCAGTACGAGGCTTGTCCGTTTTGCAACAAAGTTAAAGGTACGCCGTTCTCCTTTAGAACTGTTAGTGGGTGGAATTGGAGTTGTCGTTCCAAGCAGTTTGGATGATTGTGAGTGATATAGGCTGTGGCAGTGTACGATAAATTTATATTCTACAAAGGAATGAATAGTACCAAAAAACCAAAAATACAATTTTATAGAATTAAAACATTAGATCATTCTCATCATTGTGCCTAAGTTAACCTAACATGGTTATTGTATCGTAGTTTTTTTTCCCATAAAACCTAATAAACTTTTTTTTTTCTTTTTCGGCTTGTAGACTCAAAGTTCAGGCCATTAGGATAAGATCATGTTTTATGGAAAAAGGAAAGATATACTAGACAATGATTTGCAATAGAAGATTCTAGGAGTGAGTTGCTTGGAACCTATTTTCCTAATGTGTATTGCAGATAGATGAGGAAATTATAAACCTTAAGTTGTTGAGCAATGCAGAGGCACACTGAAATGACCATTTGAGCGCTTTGATAGATGGTGGTGGCTTATTAGATTGCAGATGACTAAATGAAATCGTGGAGCAGCATAAGTTACTATGGTGGAGAAAGTAAGGTGTTGAGTTGTGTTTTATTAAGCTCTGAATACCAAGGGGAGGCCAGGATAATCAATTGTTACCAATTGAAACTTCTCTGGCCAAGGTAAGCACATGAGTAGAAGATGTTTAAATGGAATGCCATATCATTGGAGACCATCAAGTTTTGATGTTTTGGCACTTAACAATACCATTGATTCTCAAATATATCTAAAAAACTCTGTGAATATAAAACACTAAAACTGGCCGCGCACTAGGTGCCTATATATATATATATATATATATATATATATATATATATATATATATATTTGTATGATTTGGTGCTTTTTTTTTTTTACTTAAGATGTCAACAATTGTTGGAATTATCATTATCAGTCATTTTAGATTCTAGAAAAAGAATTTGTAACTGAAATTGAAAAGCCAAAGTAACATAACTTTGTGTCAAAGACCAAATGACGATTTTCAATATTGAGCTAAACTAGTCAAATGTTATTGATTCTTATTGATTTGGGTCAATTGTGACTAGTCAAATGGTATTGATTCTTATTGATTTGGGTCAATTGGTGCACATGCCCACTTCCTAACAACCAAGTGGAGATAGGGATTAAATCAACTACCTCAATTTTGCTAATATCAATTGAGCGTCCTGATCCAATGAGTTGAAACAGTCTTCTTTGTTGGAAAGTGCATATTTTTTGTTAATTAAAAGATGTTTACTTACTCCAATAAAAAAAAAAATTCAAAACAAAGGGGATTCAATTATGACTTTTGATTATGGTTAGACTTCTCTTGGTATACCCATCTAAATAGAAAAAGCCGTATAAAGTTTCATTTATAGAGGTTGTGGAAATATAAAATCAATTTGTACTCTGCACATGATTGAATTTTACAAAAAATACATTGTAATAAAATTAAAATATTAGATCATGCTTCACATATTACCCAAGATAAGTTGTATTTATAAAATAACTTAACATAATTTTTTTATCATAGTTATTTCAGATTTTTTTTTAAATTCAAGATAAAAATATAACACTTAAGTATTTAATTGACTATCATTCTCCAAGACTTTGTGAATAGAATGCGTGACTTTTTTTATTCCACCTATTTCCCGGAAAATGATACACATGCATTCACCCTCCATTCTTGGATTTTATCTTTACAATAGAATTGATTTGCCTCTCTTGGTGTACTACAATTTTCTACGAGGAAAGAGGGATGAATTTCTCCAGTACAAACCATTCATCAAATATGATGATTGCCATAAAAATAGAGTGAGGAATTTCTTTTTGTTGAATTTCTTATTGCCAAATTTCTTCTTTGGCCTTATTCTTCCTTCTAACTTGTATAATTAAAGATGATGGTCTATTCTACTAGCCCTAATATTTCCGTGCTCTCTCTCAAGTTCTTTCGACCATTGAGATTTCACCTCCTTCTCAACTAGTCTATGTCTAAAATGCCTTGTTATTAGGCATTTTGGTGGCTGTGGTGGTTGAAGTGATGATAATCATTATTGTGGGGAAAAGTTTTCCCTCTTCGTTCTCATTGCGATCACACTAATTATTCATTAGAATGTCATTAGGCCAAATTTGGTTACCTCTCTTTATCGCTCATAATGCCTTTAGGCTTCAACTCCAATCATTGGTACCTCCATTTCAAACATGTATTCTGGTTTGACTCATGATACTTATAACCTTATAGTTCATGCATAATCTCCTTCGAATTTTCGACATGGTCAATTAATATATTTTGCCATTTTGGAAGTCATTATTGCCTCTTGAATTTCACGACTAGGTCACAAATAGGTGCCTGACATTAGCTTTTGATAGAGTTCTTGATTTTGATCAAGTTTGATAAAATTAGTATTTTAATTGTGATGAAAAAAATTTATTTGTTGAATTTTCTCTTTGATTTTTTTATTTAATTGATTATTGCATTATCATTTTAGTTTTAATCCCACTTTTTTGCTTTGTACTTGAGGAAAGCGAGTTTTTGTGCCTTTAGTGACCTTTAATGTGAGAATCATATTTTCTCTTACATGATCTGCATTCATTATATAATATATATTGCATTAGGAATCCTAGAATCCTAAACATTCCACATTAGGAAAGCTCGTGAAAAGAATAACGATAGCCTTCCAAATTAGTGTTGAAATAATTAATGCATCATAAGAAACATATTATAGGCCCTAAGTAAATATAAAGGTTATTTAAAACAATTTGGAGATTGAATTATTATGGGATGAGATATTACATTGGGTCTTGTTCTTCCATCTCTATCTTTTCTCTCTCTTCCTTTTATATTTTTCTATATCGTATCCATACTCCTATATTAAGAAAATGATTAAACAAAATGCTAAAACACCAGAGAACTAAGAAGTACAGAGGTTTTGGCATTTTGCAGTGCTGCTGAGCTGCAAATGCTTTAAAAATTCAAGGTAAGTGCATAACACTAAAGTTGTGGTCCACCAGTTGCCTATATCTTTTTTGGATGATTTGCTATTTTTTTTTTCAAAATTAAGTTGTCAATATGTGTTGAAATGATGGCAATCATCTAATTCGGGTTCTAGAACACAACTTCCAAATATTAATTGATTAACCAATGTACCCTAGTTTTTGGGACAAGATCCACATTGAGATTTTGAATAATGAATCAATTTGGCGAAACATTGTTGGTTTGGTTAATCAGATTGGGTAAGACTTGCTCTCCGTTTAAAGGAGAGGTAGGAGTTCCCAAATTTGCTGATAACAATTGAGTCTACTTCAATCCATCTGGGTTGAAGTAATATTTTTTTTGGTGGAAGATCAACATAAATTTTTTTGAAAGATATTTGTTTTTTCCATCGTACAAAAAGATAAAAGGGAGATTCCAGATGGATTTGTTATTTTTTTTATCACAATTAAGTTGTCAATATGAAAATGTGTGTTAAAATGATGGCAATCTGCTAATTCGGATTCTGGAACACAACTTCCAAACAAAAATTGATTAGCCAATGTACCCTGGTTTTTGGGACAAAACCCAAATTGGGATTTCAATAATGAATCTATCTGACCAAACTTTGTTGGCTTGGTTAATCGCTTTGGATAAACTTAGTGCATACCTCTGCTCTCCGTTAAAGAAGGCGAGGTAGGAGTTCTAATAACAACAGATTCTACTCCAATCCCTCTGGGTTGAATTAGTTTTCTGTGGTGGAAGATTAACATAATTTTTTTTTTTTGAAAGACATTTGTTTATTCTAGCGTACAAAAACATAAAAGGGGATTCAGTCGTGACTCCTGGTTGCATGAACCAAAAAGAAAAAAAACTCTGAAGTAAAATGAAGAGAGGCTGATAGAGAAAAGGAGAGAGGGATTCAATCAAATTGCTCACCTTTTTTAGATGATTTGGTGCTGCTTTTCATACCCGAGTTCTTAAAATGTGCTTAAGTGATGGAGTTGGATAAAATAGAAGACACTTCTTTAATGAATTATGCTGCACTTTTATGCTATTTACTTTCCTGGTATGAGCATAGTTTCTTCTTTATAATTTTCTATCATAATATGCTGTTTGACATCTCTGTAATTTGCATAGAGTTTTGTGTGTTGTTGGAAGGCAACTTTGGCAGTATGTTATCTTAAAAGCGGTAACCCTTTTTATGTTTATCTCCAGCATTTTTGGACTATCATGATATACCATATAAGGTTGTGGAAGTAAACCCTTTCAGTAAAAAGGAAATCAAATGGTCTGACTATAAGAAGGTTCCAATTCTAGTGGTGGACGGTGAACAGCTTGTTGACTCCTCAGGTTCTTTCTTTATACTTTTGTTTTGTTTGCTGAAACAGAATCCTCTGAAGTCTCTTTGAATATATTTTTTTTTCAAGTGCAAGTTCATTAAATCTATTTGTTCAGAATAGCAAATTTAGCAGGTTAGCAGTACATGCTTAATTTGGTTTCATCTTCTTAGATATAATTGACAAGTTAAGCCACATGATCCATCCTAAGAACAAAGTCGTTGATGAGGAAGAGACAAAGTGGCGTAGGTAAAAATTTCAGTGCTATTCCATGTTTAATTAAATCCATGGCTAATTGCAGCGTTTTTTTTTTTTTTTTTTATGGCTAATTGCAGCGTTATTTAACCATTTGATCTCATTTTCGTTTATGTTTGTCTTGCTCCATTATCTTCTGTCATTTCTCCTGCTTCATAGGGTGTTAAAGCTGAGTTACAAGCTATCTTTTGTTTACTGGTTAAATTTAGTTATTTAATGCTATTTATGGCTGTACAAAACTAAGAGAAATATCTGAACAAAAAAAAAATTGATATCTAACTTAAAAAATATTTCCTAGATAACACTGAAACTAGCTCTCTATGTATCGCTCATGAAGTTCAAATAGCTTTGTTTTTTTTTTTTTTTTTAATTCAGCCATCCTCATACATTTGCATGGATTTTGTTTTCAGAGTTTAAGGTTTCGATAGTTCCTTGTTCATTATCATTAGTGATGTTTAAGTGGTATTTGCTAATTTTGATTTTATTATTATAGGTGGGTTGATGAACACCTTGTACATGTCTTATCTCCAAACATATACCGTACTACTTCTGAGGCTTTGGAGTCATTCAACTACATTACTACTCATGGTAAGAAGCTTTATCATTACTATTTTTAAGTTATGGCTGTTTTTAGTTACTACTAATGCCTGTTTTAAGTTATGCCTGGCGTGAAATTGGGCGATCAAGTCATTAAAAAGAGTGCATGTTTTAGATATCTCGGGTTTATTGTTCAAAGCTATGGTGAAATAGATGGCGATATTACTAGTAGAATTGAAGTTGGATGGTTGAAGTGAAGGAATGCATCGAGCCTGTTGTGTGATAGAAAAGTACCCCTCATACTTAAGGAAAAAATTATCAAATGGTAATGAGACCTACATTGTTTTGTGGCGCATAATGTTGTCCATTAAAAGAGCAGCATAAAATTAAATTTAGTATTATAGAGATGAGGATGCTTAGGTGGATTAGTGATGGGGACATCAGCAGCGATTTCGACACATGTACCTTCAGGAGATGCCGGAGATCGACGGCCACGATCATGATTTGTATTTTCATCATTTTATGTAGTAGTTTATTTTTATTTTATGTTTTTCCGTTTTTGCCCTCATGGGTATTTGGTAGCTATTGTAGCATAAGGGGCATTTTAGTCTTTTGCTTTCTTTGTCATTTTGAGGCGTATTTATATGGCCCTTTTCTTATGTAATAGTTTAGTTTTTGGATAAATGAAAATTTGACATTTCTTGTTCTCTTATTGAATGCAAACCTCCACGGTCTCTTAGTGAGTTCGTAGGAGAAGCTAGATCTCTTTGTGAGTTCTAGGTCTTCTTGTTCTACTAATTTTCGTTCGTTAGTTCTCGTGCTTGATTCGTCGTCGTGGAGATTGGATTGAAGCAATTTTGGAGAGTGGAATTCCCGTTGGAATCCCAAGTTTTCCCCTGTCGTCGGCTCCCTTCCCCCCCTTCCAGCCGCCGCCTTCCTCTTCCCCAAGCCCCTTGCCACCAGCCACCTTGGGCCGCCCAGGCCGTCGGCCACCACCACCTGAAAGTTCGTCCAAGCCGCCGCCCCCTCTTCCCCAATTTTCCTTCCCCACCTCTCCACCTGCCGGCCCCTCTTGGAGTTTGGAATTTGAAATTCAAAGCTCTCATGAGACTTTGATTGCTTTCCTAAATTGAACCCTAGAATTGAGGCAAGTGTCATAATTGAATTTTAAAGCCATTTTGAAATTCAAAACGTTGCCTCTTATTCCCATTCAAGTAAGGAAGCTTTCCTTATGTTTAAAATCTGAATTATTACAGATTTTAACAAAACCTGTTTCAAACCTTGAAATCCCATGCCAAATCCTTAAATTATTTTCTATTCTACATCCTCTGCTATTTGGAAAGTTAGCATGCTTATTCCTTCTCAATTAACGAGATTTTTCCAACGTGTCTAGAGGCAATTTTTTTTGGAAATCCTCCTGTAACAGCAAACCTGAGAATTAAATGACAGATTTAATAATCCCATGAATTTCTCTAGAGAAGCCATGTCATGGATCTGAGTGCTCTCTCAACTCCCCATGGGCCGGCCACCTCCTCCTTTTGTCTCTCTCCAATCCCCACTTAATTACTACTTAAATGCCTCTTTAATTCCCCTCCCTCTCTTTCTCTAATTTCAAATTTCAAATCGGCAGCCCTTAATTGGAATCTGAATTAAAAATCAGATTTTTGTTTATTTCTCCCATAGCTTCACCCGCCCCTCTCCCCTCTCCCCTCTCCCCTCTCCCCTCTCAAACCCGTGAACCCCTCTTTCCCCTAGCTCACGGCTAGCTCTCCCTCTTTTCCCTTTGGGGTGTTTCGTTCCCGTCCGGCAAGGATGCATGGCGGAACCAGAATGGAACTTTGGATTTGTGCATGACGATCGAGATCAAGTTGACATCCTCCAATCACCTTTCTTTGACGTGGGCTTCGATTTCGACGACATTATTGAAGATTACATCGACCGTATCCAGTACACATTAGTTGATGTGATCGACGAGCAAAGATCAAAGGGACGTTGGATCATCATCAGACGACCATCATCCTCCACCGCTCCGACCACCTATCCAAGAACTACGATCTTAGGCTCCTTCTTCCTCGGAGTGACCTCGGTTCTAATGTGGAGGCTCTTCTTCTGCTAAAGCCTAGACTAGTTGAGCGTATGAGCTCCAAAGGTGAAAGTTCTCATTATTAAATCATGGATTCTTGTGTATCGTCGTAGTTTTACAATTTCTCTTTGCGTTTTCTTGAATTGTTTGGGAATCGGCTTTGCTCTTCTTTGCCTAAGCAAGTGATATGAAATACTTGATTTCAAGTATTTCCTAATCACTTTGGCAACAAATCTCACAGCAAACTGCTGTCCACAGCAGGAAAATAGCCAAAACAGTAGGAAAATAGAGGAAATACTGCATAAAAACGGATAAATGACTTGTATTTTACTAGTCGTTGCAAGTAAAATAGCAAAGATACAAGGATCCTCTATTCGAGAGGAGGATCACACTCTCCCAATCTCTAGAATATGATCTAGAGTCCAAATCAACAAGAAGAACAAGAGAAACTTTTAAAAAAAATCACATAACCCTAATCTCTCATTTTCTCCCTACTTAATGCATACAATTCAAAAATAACCTAAAAGGACCTAATTGCCCTTGCTCCCACATCTTTTGGCTCTAAGAAACAAATTCAAAAACCCCACCAAAATTGCGCCTCACTCTTCCGCCGGCTCCCCTGCTTTGTCCGCCTTTTCCCGTCGCCTGCAGACAAACCGAGCCGGCCCAATGGATTGGGCCGGCTGGACCGGTCCAAAGAGGACAGTTCAAGAGGCTCACTGACAAGGAAATGCAAGAGAAGAGAACGAAAGGGCTGTGTTTCCGATGTGATGAAAAATACATGCCATGGCACAAATGCAAGGATCGAACTCTTCAAGTTCTCCTCGTCTGTGAAGACGAGGAAGACGAAGAGGGTGGGGGAAGCGATTCAAAGACGGAGGAGGAAAAGATGCATCTGGATGTGGCAGAAGTCTCTCTCAATTCTGTAGTGGGATTCACTCCGAGTCACACTATGAAGGTGAAGGGAGAGATAGCTGACCGTGGAGTCGTGGTGTTGATTGATAGTGGAGCAACCCACAATTTCATTTCCACCAAGATTGTAGAGTTGCTGGGGCTGAAGTTAGTGGATACTGGAGGCTATGGGGTGATGATGGGGTGATGATGGGCACTGGCAAGGTAGAAATGGGAAGAGGACCGGTCTAACAGCAAGTTAAAAACCACGAATTCCAAGGAATCTTTTGCTTTAAGTGACAATTTTATTTTGGATTATTTTGTTAAATCTACTCTCTTTAATTTCCTTAAAGTAACTCCTGAACGGGTTTGTTTCACATCAATTAGTGGCTTTATATTTAGAGACAATGCAAAATGAGTTTATACGTGAAAATGTTGGAGTAGCTCCAATAAGATTAGAGAGAGTTGCCTGAGTGGTTTGGTCTCACGACTCTCATCAAGTGTTGATGTTCCGATGATCCGGTTAAGAGAGTAGATGTATTAGATCTGACTTATGTTAAGAAAAGTAGAGATACATGACAGACCGGTTAAATAGGTGGGCCCCACTAGGTGGGCCCCACTAGGTGGGCGGCAGGCAAGAAGATCAAAGAGGAGTAATTACTTATCATAAAAACCAAGATTTAAAGGGGATTAATTAGGAGATGTTTCCTAATTAAAAAAAAGGCAAATTTTGGTGTGCTGATTTGGAGGCTAAATTGGAAGGGATTAATTAGGAAATGTTTCCTAATTAAATAAGGAATATTTGGGAGCTAATTTGGAGGGGATTAATTAGGAGATGTTTCCTAATTAGAAAGGGTGGATTTGGGGGCTGATTTGGGGATTGAATTAGAGGGTATTAATTAGGAGATATTTTCTAATTAGAGAGGGTTGATTTGAGAAGGAATTGGAGGGATGTTTTGAAATTTATTATTTTATTGTTTGCTACAAGTAGTAGGGTTTATGTCATGTTTGTATAGAGAGTTTGATTTGAGTGTATTGTAATCTTCTTTTTGTGAGGGATCCTAGCGGCGTCTAGGATTTGGGAGAGAAGGTCCTCTCAAAAGAGGACCATTGTATCTTGCTTTGTTCGTATTTGATTTTCTATCCATAAAAAATATGTTTTGTGTTGAATCTCTTTGAGTATGTTGCTGTTTTTGATACCAAGCTGCATTAAATTGGTATTAGAGCCAGGTTTTTTGGAGAGATGACAGCAAAGAAAGTAGATGCGTTGAAAAGCAAAATAGAGCTATTCAAATCTGGCTTGGAGAACTTTTTAACTATGGAGAATCGGATGGAGAGTCGATTTGAAGGGATAGAAGAGATGTTAAGGAAACTCATGAAGATGCAATCCAAAACTCCATCGGTGGTTTCAATTGCTAACCCTAACCCAAAATCGACTATGATTCCCTTTGCTGAATTTAAGGAAAAATAAATCGGACTAGAAGAGTTCGATAAGGACAGTTTCTTTCATCAAGAACTACCTCTTGGGGATTCAATAAGGGACAGATCGGGGTTTCTGAATGAAAGGGTGAATGATTTAAAAAGCTTAGATGCACCTGTATTAGAACCTGGCCATAACCTTATTGTGCTTGTACCACCCCAAAAGCCAAGATCCTATGAATTAGGTGTTCTTACGGGGAAGATTGGCCAATTGCGATTCATATTGCATAGCCAAGAGGATGGTTGACTTGAAACTGAAAAGAAGGTGATTGTTATCCACATGTTTCATCAAATTCTGAAACTTTTCATGCTTAGGCGACGTGTCGAAGATGTGGAGGGGTCACTTACCTTTCAAGCAAAATTTTCAAGGTTGCTCTTTGGTCTAAGTCCAGGGGTATTAGTCAAGCGCTCAATAATAGTTTCTTTCATTCCACCTTGAGGATAAGGTGGCTCTTTGACAAGGGAGTATTAATAGACTAATTAAAGATGTGGGCCCCACTTGGTGGGCGGCTTGCAAGAAAATCAAAGAGGAGTAATTACTTATCATAGAAGACCAAGATTTAAAAGGGATTAATTAGGGTATGTTTCCTAAATAAAAAGGGCAAATTTGGGGTTTGATTTGGAGGCTTAATTGGAGGGGATTAATTAGGAAATATTTTCTAATTAAAGAGGGTAGATTTGGGGGCTGATTGGAGGCTGATTTGGAGGGGATTAATTAGGAGATGTTTCCTAATTAAAAAAAGGTAGATTTGGGGGCTAATTTAAAGGAGATTAATTAGGGGATGTTTCCTAATTAAAAAGGGCAGATTTGGGGGTTGAATTGGATATTTACTAATTGGAGGTGGCTGATTTGAGAGGGAATTAGTGGAGGGCTGTTTTGGAATTTGTTGTTTTATTGTTTGCTATAAGTAGTAGGGTTTATGCATGTTTATATAGAGAATTTGATTTGAGAGTGTTGTAGTCTTATTTTTGTGAAGGATCTTAGCGGCGTCTAGGGTTTGGAGAGAAGGTCCTCCTCTTGAAGAGAAATTATTATGTACGCAGTCCGAACACAGAATTGGGTTCGGATGCTGCGTATTTACTGCGTATTTTTTGATACATTATGTTTTTTACGTATTTTTTGCGTATTAATTGTGTATTTAGTGAGTATTATTTACGTGTTGCTTTTTGACACGAAAAAATTTGGTATAAAAAAATACGCAACACAATAAGCATTAAATACGCAGCATCCGAACGCGTTCGGATTACGTCGTACAGAATAATTTCTCCCTCTTGAAAGAGAACTATTGTATCTTGTTTTGTTCTTATTTGATTTTCTATCAATAAAAATCTATTTTTGTGTTGAATCTCTTAGAGTTTGTTGCTGCTTTTGATACTAAGACGCATCAGTACACCAAAAAAGATTTGATTAGAAAGTATTAAATATGATTTTTTTATTAGATTTAAATTAAAATTTGACTCTTAATAGGACATAATGAAAAAAAAAAGATTCATGTAGCTGACCCACGTTGTGGGATAAAGACTTAGTATTGTTGTTGCCTGTTTTTAGTTTTCTGTTGGGAGACTTCAATCAATCAGCACATCCAAAAGTTCTTCTAACATCTTGTAGCATGTTAAAGTTAATAAATAAGTAGGTTATGAGATACTATATCGTCCTTGTCTTGCTAATTCAGTAATTAGGTTCAGCTAGTCATTGTAGCATTATTCTGGAGCAGTGACATTTGTTGAGAAAAAAAAACCTTGCAATTATTGCCCTAGAATAAGTTGAAGTTTGACAGTAAAAACATTGTTAATTTTTAAAGGTATGTTGCTATGGGGGGCAAATTCTAGTTTTTTAGCTATGCGAAATCTAATATAAGATAAGATAGCTAGTACCATTCAGAGGATTGCTATAGAAATTTTAGGGGAGTTTAAATAAACCATCTACTAATAAGGATATTTGGTGGAGTGAGGAGGTACATAGATTTATTAAAGAAATTAAATGCATATTCGAAAGATAGCAAAATTGAAGCTATTGAAATTTCTAATGATCATAAGGATGCTGTAAATATTGCAAAGAGGTAGTAACTAGAGCAAAATCTAGAACTTATGATTATTTATATAATAGACTTGGTATTGATGAAGAAGAAAATGAGATATAGAATATCTAAGATAAAAATAAGAGATTTATGATTTTAATCAAGGTATATGCATGAAGAGTTAAAGATAATATGATGTTGGTTAAAGATAAATACATTAAAGAAAGTTGGAAATATTAATTTGAGAAATTATTAAATGAAAGTTTTAAGGAAGAAATTGCTTTAGAATAGCACAATGAACACTACAATAAAATATCTTGTAGATTGATCAAAAGATTTGAAGTGGATTGAATTTTGAAAAAAGATGCATGAAGGTAAGGTTTCGGGTTAGAGTTTTGATAGCCATTATAAGATCATTTGATAAATCTTTTCAATGGGTTCTGAAGAATAAGATGATGCCAAATAATTGGTAAAGAAATATTTTGATATAAATATTAACAAATAAATTTGATATTCAAGATTGTGGTAATGATTAAAATGAAGCTATGGAGAGAGTAATAGGATATAATTGGAAAAATTACATCAATTTTTGGGGACCAATTTGGTTTCATGTCATGAAGATCTACTATGAAATTAGTTTTTTTTCTTAGACAATTAATGAAATATATAGAACAACAAAATGATTCTTATATGATTTTTATTGAACTTGAGAAGGCATATGATTAAGTATCATAAGAATTAATTTTGATGCGCATTAAGGTAGAAAGTTGTTTTAAAGATAGATGACATTAATAAAGATATGCATGATAGAGCACATTAAAAATTAATAATGAGTCATTATCTTTTTATGCTAGTTATGAAGATATTTCTAATAGATATTCAAAGCATTGTGCCTTGGTGAATGCTTTCCGCATCTGTTGAAATGTGAAAAATTAAAGTAGGCGATGAATTATTTTTAGTTGGAGGCCTTAGAATTGGTAGAGCAAAGACTAACTTTATGATATGTAATTTTAGTGATTTGATATCAACAATTATCATTCAATATTATTAGAAGATAAAATGACAACTTGGTGTGATGTGTTTAGTATCTATAATATATTATGCTGAAGAAGAGATGTATATATAAAGATATAATTTTTAGTGGTAAGGTTTGATGATTAAAATAAAAAGTGCATCAAGAGTTTTTTCTTATGATTAGAGAATACATTTTATAAAATTGTAATTAGGTCAACAATATTTTATAGCTTTGAATGTTAGTTTGTAAAACAAGTCATTGATATGTTAGTTGAGTGTGATAAAATGAGAATATTAAGATGGATGTGTGATAAATTTAGGAAGGATAAATTAAGGATTGATTATATTAGAGGAAATATTGGAATTAATGTGATTTATTAATGATGATATGAAGATGATGTGCATGTTAGATAAATGTATACAACTAGTGTTCAAGGATTATCAGGAAAATGGGTATACTTAAGGTTACATGTATATAATTTGTTCAAAGTGATTTGTGAAGATTATGTTTAATACCTCAAATATCATTCAATAGCAATGAATAAAAAGATGAGGATTAATAACATCGATCTCAAATATTGGGATACTGCTAATAATGATGTTGAGAAGAGCCATGTCATAAGCTTGTGTCTGCCCTAGTGACATTCTTATATTGTGCTAGATTGTCACTTTATGTGGCAATTTAACTTACCAAGATTATTATTTTTTGTTTTATACGGTTGGACATCTCAAATCCATTTATTATTATTGTTGTAGGAATTAATTCGATATATCTCATTAATTGATTATTGGAGCCTATATATATCGACATAGAAGTCGCACAATAATAAACAAATAACAAGAAAGATACTCATAATTAATGAGGGAATAAATGAATATTTATCAAATTGGGTATTCTTCTATTATGATATCGCTTAATCTATATATAAGTAGAGGAGAAAAGTTATCAAGGTGATATGGAGGAACCCGATTGAGGAGGTATTTTTTGTTAAGGGATGTTAAGGTGCCACCAACACCCACCCCCCCAGCATTTCCTAAGTGAGTAAGAATTGGGCTTGGCCCCAAATGTTTGAGTGGAAAAGAACAAATGTATGGTGTTAACAACCAGATAAAGAAGAAGGAAATGACATATGATGATGTTTACTTAATTCACAAGGACATTCAAACTTAGAGAGTGACAATGAGTTAAGCATATTCTCGAAGTTTGTCAGGAGGAGAATGGCTCAACCAATAGTGTTAATAATATGGGGTATTAGTGGAAAAGAAAATATTAGCGTAAGTGGTCAAGCAGTAAATTTGATTGGCTTCAACACCTTCATCAAACTACTTATTTGAGCTGAGGAAAATATAATGAGAGGGATAAAAGGTCACTAAAGAAATATAAGTTTTGTTAAGTCGATAAATGGATGGTAAATTGATAGGAAAATGTGGGACATACAACTTTGAAAGAGATATTTGGGGGATGCACAACACCCTTTCCGAAAATGGGAGAGGGAGAACCATAAAAAACAATAACAAGTGGTAGAGAGACATATGAAGAAATGGAAATAGGTGGCAATTGCCTGTGATATGAGAAAAGGCACTTGATACTGAATTTCAGGACATACTATTACAATTGCTACATATTCAGAGGAAGAGACATCATACTAGGCAGATATTAATGCTTGTGATTGTAGGAGTACTATGTTACAGTCTTCTTGAGAGAGTGTTTCTGATTTGGAGGACGAGGCACTTGAGAAGGCAGACTGAATGTAGAGGCATGTTGAGTAGTAGAGGTATTGCCAAATTTATTCCAACAATGTTTAAGAGGATGATTAATGTGGTTGTAATTAGAGCAAGTGGAAAAAGAATAGTTTTTCACAGTGCCCATTCATTGCTCCTGTCACCTTAGAAACATTAGCTAAAATTGATTGATCGGGATGAGGATTGGGGAGTTGGATGGCATGAAGAATACGGAGAGAGCAATCTTTATGGTAAGCAATGTAGAGTTGACCATTAATTGAGTATGCACACCGTGCTAGGATATATGCAAGCTAGAGATAAATTTGGCATCAAGGCATTCTTTGTTTTGCCTTTTGTCAAGTAGTTGGTTTGGTTGTGAAGGGGTGATATCGAAGTGACTTCTCTCATTGCCTCTTAGAGAACTATAATATTAAATTATTAATCGATCTGCATATCAACTTGCTAGAGAAAGAAGCTTTTATGGTAAAGATTGTAAATACATGGTATACTACTCTTTGGAAAATAAGTGGAACGAAGAAAGGCTCATATTTTTCTAGTGAAATATTGAAACATGATAGTTGAGAAAATTCATTGTTTAAGACTATTAACTAACTGGGTAAGACAATGTAATTAAATGTTTACTATTTAGAAATATTGATGGTATCATTGTTGTTTCGAGGAGATGCATCAGGATGATGGAGTTTATTGTTAGAACCGAGAAGGGAATGAAAAGCTCTTGTACGCATGATATAGTTTGTACTGTTGAATATGATGGAGGAGGATTTCTTCTCAGGAAGATAAGAGATAATCCATGACATTGTGAGGAGAGAAACCTAAAGATTTGAGAGGAAACTCAAAACATGGATATGGAAAGTTCAGAGCTTGACAACTCTTGTAGCAAGAGTGAGCTGTAAGCAGATTGTAAAAATCGCGTCAGAGTGTCAGACAGAGAACTGTAAGGAGATGTTTAAGATTCAATTGTTCGATCGGGATTGACTTGGATGATATGATAAATATTAAAATTATTTAAATAAGATCTAAATACATTAATGATACTATAATATAAATTTGTAGCTAAAAAATAATCAGAATTTATACACAAATATCATCTTCAGTATTTAAATTTGGTTTAAATTTAATTCACTTTTAAGCTTATAAATTTAATATAAATTATTAGTAATTTACATTAGATATTTAATTATAATGTACACCTATAGATTATATTATAAATTTGCATCCATAAATAATTCATGTTAGATCATTTATTGTTAATAAGTAGATAAAAAATTAAGTTTTTATAGTGTATAATTAAATAGACAAAAATTAAATATTATTCACATAAAAAAAAATTAAACCCTTGAGATCCTTCTCTTAATATTATTTATATAGCTTTTTTGGTTTGCATGTGTTAGGAATTCACATGAGGTTTGAGAATGTTTAGTTGGTGATTCTTTGGAAAATGATAATTATATATATTTAATACTCATTAAAATATGAAAATATATTAAATTAAATTAATTTTTTTAAAATTTAATATTATATTTTAATATTTTATATTAAATTAATTTTTTTTAATTATTTAAATGGAACAACAATTGAACTGATTGGTTCAACGAGTCGTTTGTCGAAGGGGCGGTTCTGCTGGTTTAATGTAAAGGCGGATTTTAAGATCGATCTGGCCAGTCCACGGTTGGATCGGTCGATTCAGATAGTCCGATCTGATTTTCAAGACCAAGGTTGTAAGAGTGTGAGTAGATGCAGAATAGACCAAGAGCCAATGGTGCAATAACTAGAAAGAATAAGGGCATGCATATGTTGAGTTGGACATTAAGCACATGCAATAAGAAAGGGCATTTAGCCTAGGGCATATACAAGCAACAGTATTTAGATCCTTCTCTTAATATCTGGTACCATGTTGAGAAGCAAGAATTTATATATCTCATTAATTAAATCTGAGCTTAGATATAGACAAACATGTTTGAGTATGATAAGAAACAAGTAACGAGGAAGTTTATTCTGAGGAGAATCATGAAAAAAAAAAAAAGTAACGAGGAAGTTAGCCATCATTATTGAGGGAATAAATGAATATTTCCCAATTCAGATATTCTCCTAATATGATTCATAATAATATTTTCCTAAAATACTTTATGCGTCAACTTTTAAAATGGTCTCCAATTGCTGATTAATGAATGAAAATCAGTTCTGGGCATCTGCCAAGCCTCTGAAGTTGCCTCACTAAAAATACTGTCAACCACCTTTTTTAAAAAAAAAATGAAATCTGATTTCTTTTTAGTTTTCATTGATGATGACGTTGGTCAGGTCATGCAAATGGAGTTGAAAGAGTAAATTGCATATTTGGTTGACATAATGTTTATAGGAAATTATAAAGTTTGAAGTGAAGCGCTTTTAAATAATAATTCTCGTAAGTTTGATTTGGACAATCTTTGAATAAGATAAAGTGTAAGCCGTGTAATTTTTAGGAATAGTAGAGAAATTTTATTCATGTAAGAGAAAGCTTTTCGAATGGGGAATTTCATCATAGTTTTGTACTTTATTCGAATACATGAATCCATCTAACAGCGAATAATTTATAATCTTACACATTTTATTACTTTGAAAATACATTTGACATATATTCCTAGTGGTGCTGTGATCTCATTCCTCACCAACTTGATTTGTAGCTTCGACTAATACTTAGTATACTTGAGCTATGAAGTTGTTCAATTGATATAGTTATCTGTCTTGAACGAAAATCTTTTCCATAAGGCGGAATGGAAAGAGGCCAATCTGCATGTTTTGCTCTTTTTTGGAATGATTATTTTTTTAATCTATTTGTTCCAACTAAAATCTTGAGATTCATATCTTTTGCTCACATTATGGGAGTGCAGGCAACTTCAGTTTTACTGAGAGGTTAACTACAAAGTATGCTGGGGCTGGAGTGATGTACATGGTGTCCAAGAAACTGAAGAAGAAGTATGGCATCACTGATGAGCGTGCTGCTTTGTATGATGCAGCACAAACATGGACAAAAGCTATTGACGGCAGAGATTTTCTTGGTAGGTTTATGGCTGGTATTCTGCAACACATCACTAAATTCACCTAGTTTACTTTCTTTCAGAGACTTAGGCCTTGTTTAGTAATACTTTTTAATTGTTTTTCTTTTCATGATCTTGACCTTGTAATAATGATTTGGGGCTTTTATTGGTGTACCACTCAGCATCCTAAATTTTAATGTTTTCTAGAAAAAGTCTATATATTATTTGTAACATTCCACTCAATCAACTCACCTTGTGAAACTTCAACCGTAGATGAGTAAACTAAGTTTAAATATAGGTTCTAAGGGACTCACGGCACCCAATTGATTCAACACAGCTAATAAACTGATTTGGGTAGAATTATTGGCCAGTTAGGTTGATAAGCATGCTTAGCTCATTGTCATTATCGACCTGGCTATATTTTTTAGGATTTTATCTGACTTAAACCCCCTCATGTTGAAGAGAGTTTTTTTTTTTTTTTTTCTAATCAAGTTGAACTTAAGGGTGAATTCTTTACAAAAATAATTGCATATTCCATTTGGTTTTATCTTTGTCAGAGATTAGAGGGTGGGATGGTATATCTCTAATATTAAAGATTACCTATGATGCACGGACACGGACACGGCGACACGGATACGACACGACACGGACACGGGACACGATTTTTTTTGAAAATATAGGACACGGGTACGGTGCGGATACGGCAATATATTTTTTTATATAGTGTATATATATTAATGTAATATCATATTAAAAATGACAAACAATAATAAATAAATGAAATTATAACTTATCTAGCTTATAATATAAAATATTTAGTACAAAATATCTAGTACAACCACAAAAATATAAGCAAATAATCACTTACTACACCATCAAGCATTCAAGCTTCAACTACTAGGATTAGCTTTAGAGGTTTGTTTTTGGCCTTCAATATTATCATCATTGAATATCACTACTTTCAACTCTGATTCAACAAGAGAAAGATTTGTACTTGTGCAAAAAGAGAGGAGATGAAAATATCTTCACTGCCAAAGAGAAATGAAAATGAGAATATTTAATGAATGGGTATTAAATGCAGACGTTGATTTGGTGTTGTGGATATGAAATAAGAAATTTAGTTTAAATCTCGTCAAATATAAGAAATTATATTTTAAAAAGATTATAAAATATTTAAGATACGCGTGTCCTACACGCGTGCCCAATTTGTTTTTAATATTTTTTTAATTGGACATGTTTTCGGTGTGTCCGACACGTGTCGGAGGAGTGTCGGACGAGTGTCGTGTCGGACACGGTGTCGGACACTGCACGCCTCTTTGAGGAGAAGTGTCGGTGCATCATAGAAGATTACCAAATTAAAATTGAGTGGTAGGACAATTAAAATCCCCTTAAACATTCTTGGAACTTGCGACACATTTTCTTCATGTCTATATCTATGAATTTAGCATTGAATTCATTTTTTAATGATCACCATCATAGCAAAAGCATAAGATACAAATGAAAACTTATTTAATACTTGAAATGCCAACGCAGGCGGCTCCAGGCCTAATCTTGCAGACCTTGCTGTCTTTGGTGTTCTTAGACCAATTCGCCATCTGAAGGCTGGTAGGGATATGGTTGAGAACACTAACATTGGTGAGTGGTACCAAAGAATGGAAGCAGTTGTTGGAGATTCTTCACGTCTCCCGGCCTAAGAAGCCAACATTTTGTATTAACCAATTTTTATGCACAGCCAGCGTGGCTCAGTTGAGTTGCTGAAATTTTGGCTAATATTTGAGTTGCAGCATATATATATACAATATGTGGCTGTTTGGCGCATTTGTTTGATTGATAGCTGGGTCTGGTACGTATGCGATTTATAGACATTAAAATTAGTCTACTTGCAGCCATTTACTTTATTTTTTATACTATATGATCTTGTATACATTCACTGAAATTATTCCCCAAATAAGATTCAAAAATGCTTTTTTATGTATTGTGTTGCTTGTAATCATAGTAGTCCTGGTAGGCACAGTTGTATTGTTTTTTTTAAATTCACTGATATTTATATTCCATGATGGTTTGGTCACATTAAACGGATGCCTTCCGATGACCCGGTTAGGAAAGTTGAGGTATTAGATTTTACTTGTGTTAAGAAAGGTAGGAGTAGACCTAAAAAACTTGGTTATAAAATATTAGAAATGATCTTTCTTTATTAGATTTAAATGAAAATTTGACTTTTAATAAGACACAATGACGAAAAAGAATTCATGTAGCCGACCCTACCTAGTGGGACAAAGGCTTGATGTTGTTGTTGTATATTTATATTCCATGAGTTGATGATACAACAGAAAGCGGATAAATACTTCGTTTGGAGAGGGCTTTTGGTACTCAGAATTATCCTTCGTTTGGCTTATTCTCTTTGAGCTTTTAGAAAAATCTTCTTCAATTTCAATTCTTTTCCTTGATTTTGCTCTGGAATTCCGATGCCAATAGCTGATCCCTACTGTTTGTAGGACTCCTGGTACAACCAAGTACAACTCTTATTCTATTTTCTTCTCTTTGAACTTCATCAAAAACTTGTTCATTTTTCTTCCAAATCGTTTTATAGTGTTGTGAACTATATATTGACATCTATTTATTATATTTTCCATTGAATTTATAATTCGGGCCATCACTAAAGCATTATTGGTGTCCATGTTGGGAATAAATGATTACTTGCCTGAGATTATCTAATGTTATCATTCAAGTATTCAATCTTTTCCTCTTCATCATATCAACATTTTAGTCCAAACATGTAATTTGAGGAGTTGAGTGCCTCAATGTTGATGGTGTGGCTTCATAAGAATGAAGAGCCTATTGTCTTCCCATCCTTGCTACAAATGAGATCAAAAGGGGTAGGGGTGTCAATTTTTGACACGACCCAAAACACAACCCGAACCTGACCCGAAAAAATCCGGGTTAGTGTCAACCCGGACCCGAAACAGGTCGGGTTCAACAAATCAACCCATTTAAAAAATCGGGTCGGGTTTGGGTTGACCCAGCAACCCGAAATTGACACGAAAACTCCTATTTGACTCTGAAACACGAGATTGACCCGATTTTGACTCGAAAACTAGTAATTTTAGGTCAACTTCGGGTCATTCATGTCGGGTCAGGTTTGGGTTCGGAAACTTGACCCGTTTTTAAAAATGGGTCGGGTTCGGGTTGACCCGAATAGTGCCGGGTCAGTTCCAGGTTCGACCTGAACCCGACCCGTTGACCCGAATTGACACTCCTAAAAAGGGGGAGAAAAAACAAACAAACAAACAAATATGATCACAAGATTGCACTAATAGAGCGAGCAATTTGCGTTAAGAAAAGTGATTATATTTATATAATTTAGATTTTATTTGAAACAATTATCTCACTGCTTCTTAAAACAGCTTTATAGTACAAAAATTAAATTTTTTTTTACTAAAAAGCTGCTTTAAGAAACAGTAAGAAAGCCGTCCCAACGGAGGCCTTAAAGTTAACACTAATGTTACACTTCAAAAATTGGATATATGAGAAATATTCATAAGCCCAAACCCTAATTATTGGTGTGCAGCAAATAGCAATGTAGAATATGTAAGCGGCTACATATGTAGTGATAAACTTGTTAGGTGGTTGAAGCATAATTGGTTTCCTATCTACCTCTTACAGTTGCTTCTGCCTGCATCATGAATGCCACTTAATTCATGAAGTACTTGCACATGTTGAGTTCTCAGCTTAAAAACTGATCTGATATTCCACTTATATCATCAATCCTATTTTGCCTTAGAATTGATCAAGAATTGGACAGCATTTCATTCAAAACTGAGTTAACTCAAATCAGATTAAAGTTTCCTTTGGGATAATTTTCTTATTATTTTTAAAATAATTTTTTAATTTTTTATTAAAAAGTTGTTTTAGAAAGCAATAAGAAAGTTATCTCAAACAAAACTTTAGACTTTGTATTAAAAACTTGATTTAAAAAATAAACAAAAAATTGTCTTACACTAAGCCTATATTTGTTTACTGTTATATTCAGAAGTCATTTCTGAGCAAATCATAGAAATATAACAGATTTATGTTCAATTAATATTTTTATTTTATGATGATAATTATCTTTATAACCATATTATTTTTCATCTTAATGTAGATAGCATAACCTTTTTGTTTTTGTTTTTTTTTTTTTTTTAGATAGCATAACTTTTTTCTCTATTAAGCATCAAATTTCTGTACCTGTTTTACTGTTATTTGCTGTAGCTGCACTGCACATTAATGCCTGAAATCATTGCATGTTCATTCACTTTCATTTTTTTTTTCTATTTCATCCATATTTATTATTTGACTTTTTTTTTTTTTTATATTTAGATCAATTAAGATAAATTCACATTAATCACGTATATAAGACTCAAATCTAAAACTTCTTAGTTAGCCAAAACTCTTAACCAACGGATCATGATGAGCTGTGTAATTTGACTTACATTTTCTTCTTTTTTTTTTTAAATACAACTCATATTGATTTATTGGTTGAGAGTTTTAACTGTCAATCAAGAGGTCTTGAGTTTGAATCTTATTTATGTAATGTGTATGAATTTATCTTCATTTAATCAAAATTTTGAACATGTTACTAAAATATTTTAGTGATTTTTACATACAGAACATCTAAAACTATTATATTTACTTATCTAACGCACAAACTATACTATTTACAAAACTACCACATAAATACTATTCACTTCATCTAAAATACCACTCCGTAACTCCCGTCGTAATCTTAACCCGAACCTGTCTTTTGCACGCGAAACTCCTCTCTTCTTCTTAGCTCCCGTTGTAATTCTACCCCGACCCTGATTTTTATAAATGTCATTTTGAAATTAGTTTTGTTTAGATTTTAGAGATCTTGTTAAAAAACATTTCTAACTGAAGAAGAATTTTTCTTCAAGAAGTAATAAATATGTTAGGTTGTAATAGAATAAGAACATGAAAGGCATTCATATGGCATAGCATAGGAGCTAAGGAGCTGCTTTGTTTAGGCTTTTTTTGGCTAAATTTAACTAACTTAACTAACTGAAATTAATGACACTTCTTAACAGAACTCAGTCCAATATGTAAATTGCATATTCCACATTAAGTTTTTTTTTTTTTTTTTTGCCAATTCAAAATTCTTCCATTCGGAATCCTTTGTCCTATGAAAACGCCGGTTTTCTAAATTTTCATAAGGTCCTCCAGGAATTCCTTCTAAAGCCTGTTGAATGATTTTTATGGATTTCACCGATTCTTACTAAATAACGAGCTAATGTATCGCCTTCTTTTTGCCATTTGACTTCCCAATCAAATTTCTTGTCACCTTTTCTTCTCCTTGGGCAGTACCTCCCAACAAGATTGATCCGTTTGGATCTAAGACAAACAAATACGCATCATAGTCAAAACTCCCAATCGATAGACTAAAGTTTTGTTTGGGATGACTTTCTTACTGCTTTTTAAAGTAATTTTTTAGTATAAAATTTTTAATTTTTTTATTAAAAAATTATTTTAAGAAGCATTAAGAAAACTGTCATAAACGAAGCTTAATAAGATAGAGTAGTGCTTTATTAAATTACAAAAATATAAGTAGGTAAGAGCTCATTTAAAATTTGGGCAATATATATAAATAATTATCTAGTTTAAAAAATTTATATATTTGATAAATAGATATTTTTTATATTTAGATAAAGAATATTTAAAATTTTAAAATATTATTAATATTGATTTTAATTATATAAATATATATATATATATATATATATATATATATCTTTATGCATATATTTTTTTTATATAATTCATATTTTAAAATATTATATAAATACATATAATAGTTTGAGGCTTTGTTTGTGATAGTTTTATTATTGTTTTGTAAAGTTACTGTAGAGAAATTAACTTTTTAAAGTTGTCGTAGAAAATAATTTCTTGGTACAATTTTTTTTTTGAAAGCAATGAAAAAATAGTGGTAAAAAAGAAATTGTGATTGCGGTATGAAAAAAAAGCATTAATAAAGCTATCCCAAATAAAACTTAAGTGTTAAATAATATATAAAAAAGTGTGGTACGTATGCAAATCTTCCTTAAAATTTTCAAGTTCTTATTTTTTTGTTATTGCATACTCAATAACCAAAAAATTAATTTTAATCAACATCAATTTATTAATATTAATAATATAATAATCAAATAAAAAATTTCCTCTAAATTCGCCTAAAATTTTTTCACCTTATCAAAGTTGATATGTATTTTTAGTGGACCCCAATTTTAAATGATTGGCGCCCAAAAACTCTTTAAGTCACAATAATCAATAAGAAATTGTCTTTAATCTATACCTTAATTATTATTTTTAATTTTAATTTGAGTCATAAAGGCCATCAAATATTAATATTTTTATGGTTTTGCTTCCAAGTCGGCCCATTTATCTGTTGGGCTAAACCAAAGTTTAAATAGGCTAAGGCTATAGGAAAGATATGGCCCACTTAATAAATGAGGCGATTTAAATATTGCTAAATTTTAGAATTATAAAATTTATTTTGGGGTGAAAATATTTATATATGAGTAATTAATTAAATTTTATATTATAATTGCTTTAAATAAATTAAATAACTTTAAAATTCATGTTAATTAAAATATTAATTTATAAAGTCTGGTCAATGATCCTCCATAGCATTCAATGCTGGGCTTCTTCCTCATAAATTTCCAAATTGAATGAGGGAGTGAATGACATTGCACTGCTTCCAACAAGTGAAGTGACCAACAAAATCTTTTTGTAGAAGATTTTATAATAAATTATGGATTTTTTTAATTCTTTGATATTAAGCTTGCAAGACTTGAAGCAAAAAAAATTTTTTTTTTTTTTTTTTAAGATGACTCTATCATTAAAAAATATTTATAATTAGGCAAAGTATATCCTAGGGGTGTCAATATTTGACACGACTCAAAAATCCAACTCAAGTCTGACCCGAAAATTTTGAGTTAGGGTCAATCTGTTACGCAAACGAGTCGGGTTCGAGTTGACCCGAAAACCCAACAATGATCAGAATCAACCCGAAAACGAGTCACGTCCGTGCTTGTCGTCCAGTTTGCATTGAGCCGCCTCATCTGCAAATCACGTCCGCGCCATGCTAGCATGCCTGGTCCCCATCTCGTCCGCAGTAAGCCACTAACTATGTCTGGCATGAGTCACTTTACGACGTTGAGTGCCACTGCCGGTCGTGACGCCAGTGTCGTGTCCCTGACGCTACTGACCTGACCGTGCTGTGTTGAGTCGCTGACGACGTCTTGTCACCTGCATATCGCTTTGACTATGGTCGCCAACTAGTCGAGCCACTGAAGCCTCACCCCGCCTACACCTCACACCACCTACGCCTCACCTTGTGAGTCATGTGGACGCGGGTTGGGTCAGGTCAACCCGATAACCCGTGCTGTTTGGGGTCCTGGTTGAAATATCTAACTCGTTTGTAAAACATATTGGGTCTGGGTTGGGTCAACTAATGTCGGGTTAGTTCTAAGTTTGATTCAAACTTTACCCATGACCCGATTTTGACAGCCCCAACCCTATAAGTCCTAAAGAAAAAAGCATTCAATGAATAACAATCAATAATATTTCATTGATAAATCATAAAAAATATAAGCAACAACCACCAAAAGTCCTCTAGACCAAAAACATCCATTGTTTTCAATATCTCCAATAAACCCATCAAACAAATTAATGAATGCTTGAAAAAGGAACATTCAAACCAAATGTGTTAAAACCAATCGAAAAAGAATCAAAGTTAGGTTTTTTGGCACCAAAGAAATTTGTCTGATCTCATAGAGATATTCATGTTCTAAAAAATAATTATAATATTTGTTGTTAATAATAACAAGAGAATTGGGGATACAACAGATCCCCGGTTAATGAAAAATATCAACATCAAAGGTGCTATATGTTCAACTCTTTCTAAAAATAAGAGATGTTATTTAAGAACATTTTCAAAGTGAGCTATAGGAAGTAAGACAAAAATGAAAAAGATAAGTATCACTAATAATAGTTAGTGGGCCCCAACACAATTAAACGCATTATGTGGATATATTATTAGGTCGAATCTTGCAGGGGGCACTGCCCCCTTGGACCCCTGACATATCTGCGAAGCGTACAACAATCAAGAATATGAACAAATAGGGGTCGAGTGACAACACCCCCAGAACAAATTTTAGTTGTAAATATATTTATGTAAAAAAAAAATCTCAAAAATTTTACTGATAAGTTTGCCACTCCTAAAAATTAAGGCCCCTGATAATAGTTCACTAAATTGCTATATATCTAATAAATTAAAATTTTGTCAATAAATAGTATTTAAAGAACGGTTGGCCTTCACAAACATACTCATGAATTTTAAAGAATATATATATATATAACCTAACAAATCCTACTAAATAAATAAATAATATGATGCAATAATATTTATGTACACGCCTGAAGGAAAAAAAAAGGTTTAGCCTTTTAAAAAGGATTTGTTAATTATTTTATAAAAAAATAATACTAGAAATAATAATTCTATGAAAAATAAGGTAATTTTCCTTTTTAAATAGCTTTAATGAGCATCCCCTTGAGTTCAAATAATAATAATAAAATAAATGTGAGGAATTCTGACAAAAATCAGCATAATATGTAGCCATGCTCATAATCATAACTGTCATTTATCCTGCTTGCGCATATCAGGATACCAAATCTCAACAAAAAATGACGATATTACCCTTATGCAGCCAATAATATAATTTATAGATTTTCAAAAAAAAAAAAAAAAATCGCATGATAAGCATAAAAGTTGAGATAATGTTTAAATTAAAAAAAAATTTGAAATTAAAACTGTGATTTTATTGAACTCATAATCGAATCAAACGTCTCGATAAGACAAACTAATCGATATCACAAATGATTAAATCCGAGTTCTAATGGAGTTAATTCAAACGCTTGAAACATATATGAAAAACCCGAACATTAATTGAAGTATCAAATGATCTACAAATCTTTTGGGGTCATATTCAAATCGAGCAGGACAAAGCTAATGAACCAAATATCATTTGATTCTATTATCATTAAGACGCTCAAATGTTGAATAAATAACGTATAAAGTATTATCGCTTGGCAACCATCATCTAACCCCGTTATTGGATTTCAACTATCCACTTATGAATACACGCCTTCTGTAAGACCAACAATGATAATAAGAAAATTATTTTGAATTGTGTAATTCTGTCTTCTGCAATTATGGAGAAGAGCAAATTTTTGTACTTCTATCATACAGTGGATAATTACAACTCGATCATGCCTCATCATTTTTTCCTTTTTTTGGGTTTTTTAGAAAAAAACTTTTTGATCTCTTACAAATGTTATCTATGCATAATAGATCTTTGCACAAAATTAAGTTTATTAAATGCACACTCTATCTCCATAAAATTTCTAGCAAGTAATAATTATATTAAACGATAAAATATTTTTTTTTTTATTTTTTGGGAATTTTTCTTCCAATGATTTAATTTTGAACTGCTCTAATGTTAGCTCAAAATCAGAGTCATTCTTTTTTTTTTTTTTTGGAAAAATTATATTCCATTGATGAAAGGGGACTACAAACATAAGTCAAAAGAGGCCACAACAAGACATCATAAAGCTAAAAATAAAACAAAAGAGACATTGGAAATCCAAAAACATAGAGAAAGAAAAAAGGCCCTGAAGGCATTCAGACTTAGAAAGGCCACCCAGTTGTCCAATTTGGGCCATCCATTGGAGACAGAGAAAACACCAGCTCGAGCTTAATAAATGAGCTTGAGCTCAGTAAGAAATAAACAAGATAAACTCGATTAAATAAATATTTGATTCGACTCGACTCATTTACGTACACTCCTAACCCCACTAGTAGCAGGAGAAGCCATCTTATAATGTTTAAGAGCAAGAAAGCCAACTATTTTGTTTTGGACAAAGGTACCACTCAGTCCTATTTCAATATAAGAAGTCCATTATATATGTTCCTAATTCTAGGCTTAAACCTAATGACACTTAAAACATGCCATTAGATAATCAAGATTGATGGCAACCCAAAGCTCTATTGAGCGGCTTATAAGGCTATCTTATTCCCAAAGTTTGATTACAATAAAAAGCATAATAAGATCAATCAAATAAAATACAAATACGGGTAACTAATTTCAATGAGCTCTGCTAGGGTTTCTGGTTCACGCCGTACGTCTCCTTCGTCACTGCGCTCTTCTCTGGGCTTCTCAGGAAAGTTTCCTGCCCTAATTTCTTTCGTTTTCATTGGTTTTCTGTATTTATGGAGGGTAAACGACTTCTGGATCCTGATTTTTTGATGGGAAATCCCTCTTCCCAGTTATTTCGTGAGGCTTTAGTGGGTTCCTCTCATTGTTCAAACTCATCTTTCCCTGATCTTAAGATTTCGTCTTTTTAGGGGTTGCCATCACTTTGGATTTCAGATGAGGAGGTTCTAGCTCTTGCAGCTAACTTCGAGTTTGGGCTAGTTGATAAATTTCTGACTCATAGACCTTCGCTTGAAGTGATTCATAATTTTTTTTTCAATCTCAAACTCAATGGTGTTTTCTTGGTCACCGTTCTTAACCCTAAGCATGTTCTTATCAAGCTTGAGAATGATATGAATTACGACCATGTTTTTTCCCATCATTCCTATTTTGTGTACAACTATTTCAAGAAAATTTTCAAATGATCCCCTACCTTTGATGTTGATAGTGAATCTCCTTCTATCCCAATTTGGGTCTCTTTTCCTAGTCTAAGACTAGACCACTTTGCCCAGAGGATTCTATAGGGGCTCAGTTCCATGTTCGGTAGACCCCTTAAAATTGATCAGGCTACTTCCTCTGGGAGGCGGCCGTCGGTTGCTCGCGTGGTGGTGGAACTGGATGTAACCAAGGTGTATCATGATAAGATTTGGGTTGGCTCCGAGGGCTTAGGCTATATACAATCGGTTGTTATGGACACTTTTCCTTCCTATTGCTCCCACTGTAAATCTTTGGGTCACTCAAAGCTTGAATGCCCTCTTCTTCATCCCCCATCTAATCGTGTGGTTGTTTCTCATGTCAGTGAGGTGGCTCCTGCTAGTATGATTAGCGATTTACCTATTTCCTTGCCCCCTGTGGCTCCTGCGATTTTGATAAATGATAATGTTAGTTTAGCCGTCAATAATGATAATGTTGGTTTAGCCGATGCTATTTGTGCTCCTGTTTTGTCTGTGCCTTTTTGGGATGAATTAGTTTTTTCTGAGCCTGTGGGGTAGTCTTTGGATCAGGCTATTGGGGTATCCCTTGTTTTGGTCGACTCAAAATTAAGTTGGTTTGGTTTGTCCCACCATGTCTAATGTTGGTGTTCTGGGCGGTCCTAATCTTGTTATCTCCCCTGATAGTTCTGGGGATTTGGTGGATTCTGGTGAGGTGGTGGGTGTTGTTTCTCCTACGTTTTTGTCTCCTTTGTTGAACTCTGGAGTTATCTTGGCATCCTGTAAATGTGCAAGTGAAGCTGGTGGTGGTATTAACTTTATAATTCCTTTGTCTCGTGTGGGTACTGTGTTTGCCCCTTATATTTTGGCTGAGGTTACTTCACCTAGTGTGGTGTTTGTGCATTCTGGGTCATCGGTTCCTCCTGCTTTGCTAGTTGTTGAACATTTTTCATCACCCTCTGGTTCTAACCCTGTGACGCCTACTGTTCCTGTGCTTGGACCTTTTGTTGATCTTCTTGTTAATTTAATTTCACCAGTGCATTTGTTTCTCAAGTGGGTGTCAATTCGGGGGAGAGTGTGAGATTTCAAATTGACTAGCTTCAATGTTCGTCAGATTCCTCTTCGGAGGCTAGTGGAGATGAAGAACATGTGGATAAATTTGCTGTGCAGCTTGACCGACCTATTGTTCTGGTTTCCTCTCTTGAGAGGGGTAGACGTGGTAGGGGTCGGAGATTATTTTCGTTGGTTTCTCTCCTTTGGGTTGCTGCTTTAGTTGGTAGCCGTTATGAGTTATTTTTTAATTATGGTGGTTACTATTTTACTGGAGCTTGGTTTAAATTTCGAGGATGCGATTGTTATTTTATGGACAATGATGTGACTAGGGCTCAATTATCTGAAGCCATGGCTCGTGGCAACCTTTGGTGGTGTGTTTCTTGCTCGTTTGATCCTTGGTGCGTTTCTGCTCTCATTCCAAACTAGATGGCCCACGCCTGGCTTCAGAGCAGTTAGAAGCATATGCCAAATACTGAGCCTAATGGATTGTAAAACCCCCTTGTTTTGGTTTCTCTATAGTTTTCTTTTTTCGTCCCTTCTTTATGTATGTTGTAACACCCCTTTTTTGTTGCAATATATTTTGGTTTAAACTAAAATAAAATACAAATACAGAAATAGCAAATAAGATAAACTTTATAGAGTCAAAGAAAATTTTGGACATGATGATGAATATTATAGTTTTATTTGGGATAGCTTTCTTACTACTTTATAAAACAACTTTTTAATACAATTTTTTTTTAAAATTGAACTAAAAGTTGCTTTATAAAGTTGTACGAAAGTTGCCCCAAACAAAACCTTAGATTCTTTCTCTCATTCATTGCATCAAAGATGTGAAGATTTTGCAATCAATTGATCATTTTCTGAAACCAATGGACATATATATAGCCATTAGGGTCGTTTGGACTTTGGAACACCTTTTAACCACAACATTTTTATTATTTTTAAGAATTTTTTGAACTAAAAAATTATTTTAGAAATAGTAATAAGTTGTTCCAAATGAAATCTAGAAATAATTATTAAAACAATAATTACAAAATATTTGAGGGAAGCCATTAGTGAGGGGGGCTGCATCCTCCTAAGTCATAATTAGTAACTTATACTTTACCTTATTCTCTCCTAACTCTGGCCATGATAATCCTGCATTAATAGAGCTAATATTTTAAGATCAAGCAGGTTTACGTGGAAAATAAAATAATAAAAAATAGAATTTATCATAAACCACGTGGTTCCAAAGTAGATCAAAAGCATGACTTATCTCGGAGGTTCTAGATAATGATGATTATGTGAACAATTAAAAAAATGATCAGCATATCCAAATAAACTGTCAGATAATATGAAATTATTTTCATGACTGTTATATTAAAATTTAATATAAAGATTAAAATAAAAAAATAAAGATTAAAATTTAAAGATATATTAATATTAATAATGTTGGTTTTTTATGATTGTTAGGAGAGTAGGTGTATTAGATCCAGCTTATATAAGAAAAAGTAAGGTAAACTTAAAAAAAAAAAACTTCAAAAGTATTAAAAATAATTTTTTTATTAGATAAAGGAAAGATTGTAAAGCTGCTATGAAGAAAATAATTTTTTTGAAAGCAGCTTCCTAGTACAAAACATTAACCCTTAATAGAACATACTAGTGAAAATGGATATAGGTAATTAGGGGTGTCAATAATTGACACGACATAAAAACCTGACCCGGACCCGACTCGGAAAATCCGGGTTGGACCCGACCCGATTTCAAAACGGGCCGGGTTCTGGTTGACCCGACGGGTTGCGCGAACCCGTTTAATTTAAATTTTCGAATCCCTCCCCCTGCCCGAATACCGCTTGACCGGCTGCCCCGCTGCCCTGACCCGCTGATCGAATACCGCGTGATTGATGCCCCACATGACCTGGTGACCCGCTAACCCCCGAGTGACGTGTAATATCAAAAATCTGCTCCAGGATCGTCCAGGACGATGTGGATCGTCCTGGGACGATCAGTTGTAAATCTGCTCCAGAATGTGCCCAATTTTGCTCCAGGTGATTTTCTGTACACATCGTCCAGGCCGATTTGGACATCGTCCAGGCCGATCGGCACTGTAGAAAATATCGGCCTGAGAATGCCCGCTGACCGAATACCGCGTGACCGGCTGCCCCGCGTCGCATCCCGCCGCTTGATTCGTGACCACTGACTGCCCCCGCGTCCCGTGACCGTGAGTCCGTGACAGCTGCCGCTGGACGCCTGACGCTGCTGCCGCGTTGAAGGCTCGCTGCCGCCGGACGTCACTGTCGCCGATGCCATGAAGCTACTCCCGGCCTTGCCGTGTCCGCAGTTCAGGTCGGGTCCGGTAAATCGATCCGTTTGTAAAAACAGGTCGGGTCCGGGTTGACCCGAATAGTGCCAGGTCATTTTCGAGTTCGACCCAAACCCGACCCGTGACCCGAAATTGACACACCTATAGGTAATCAATCCTATATAGTGGGATAAAGGCTTGTTGTAGTAATAGTACTTGTTCATTTATATATTAATATACATATAAATATATAATATATGAATCTGTTTTATCTCACTACTAAAAATGTAGGATTTTCGTAGCATTCATTAGCAGCAAATTAATTTCCATTTTGCCATAGACTGGATATTGCAGCAGTCTTAAACCGCTTCTTTGCGTTAGTAAATTGGAATCAACCTAACTCATTCTATGCGAGCAAATCGGAATAAGCCCTAGCTCATTCAATACGCCTCCGCGCTCCCGACCTCTCGATCTCTTCTCCGCGCGCGACCTATCTCCTCCCCAACCACCTCCTTCGCAATCGTCGACATTTAGGTCAATTAAGGCAAACTAACACATATCGCAAAGGTAAGAATCAAACCCAATATCTCAATTGGTTGATAGCCAAAGCTCCTAAACAACAGATCAAGATGACCTGTGTAAAAAATCAAGTTTTGATTAATTATTATTTTCATTTAATTAATTTATTTTCTTATTCTCACACTTTCCCAACTGTCTGATAATATTCTCATACAATTTTTTATAATATGAATATTCAGGAACATACCAGCTGGATCTGTGTTTACATAAAGATAACAACAGTAGGTCACCTTCATTCCTTTACCTATATATTATTTTCATAAACTAAAGCTTATATGTTAATAACCAGGACAGTGGTAAGTCCCCTACCCTTCCTTTAGCTACCTCTGCAGTCAAATATAATGCCAGATAATTACCTAATTTTCATTCTAAAAGAAAAAATAAAATTTTTGGTATACAATACATTTCATAGTATATGATATTTCTTGAATTATAAAATACAACTCTTTAATTTTAAATGAAACTTGTTTAATAAAAATTAAACCTGATAAGTTTTTTTAATTAAAATATTATCAAATAGATGAATTAATTTTGAGTAAATTTTTGTTCAAGATGTTTAAAAAAGGGCAGAATTAACCTCTTTTTTCAGGGTGGACAAAATATAATTGAGGAGTGTATAATCCCGTGGCTGAAATACAAAATGTTTTTTTTTTCTTAGAATTTTGAGCATATGCCAAATGCATTTATTGAGAGCGGGAAAATCATTCTAAGCTCTTCTTAGGTTTATTAAACATTTGTTTTTTTAGAGATTAAGGATCTGTTTGGAACAACTTTTTGGATGCTTTGCTTTTCAAACACCAACAACAATTTAGTCCTCGTTTGGGACGGCTTTCTTGTTGCTTCTTAAAGCAAATTTCTAGTACAAATTTTTTTAATTTTTATACTAAAAAACTGCTTTAAGAAACAGTAAGAAAGCCATCCCAAACAAAGCCTTAGGGTGCGTTTGGGACGGCTGCAGCTGTCGGTAAAGTAGGTTGTGAAATTGTTGTACATAAAGTTGCTTCTTAAAGTTGCTTTATATAAATCATTATATTTTGTTTGGATAGCATAACTGTAGAACTGCTGTGCTGCAGCTGTATGGGAACAATTTACCTTCATACCCTTATATATATTTAGATGAAATATATAATTTTTTTAATTTTTTTTAAATGTATATGATAATCAACTAATAATTCTAAATCAAAATTGTATCACATTCTTAAGATTGTAAATTTTGATTTCTTCCTCCCGATTAAAGAAACACTGCAGCTTTTCGTAAATCAGATTCAAAATGATGAAACACTGTAGCTTCTCGTAAATCAAAAGCTGACCAAGGAAAGGCATATGAAAAAGGATGAGATCAATGCATCTCTTACTCATATAACATAGAAGGCTCAAACCTACAAAATAAAAAAAAAATGCCAATACTTCTTAAACATTGTAACTTCCATTCCTGGGCCACTGAAACCAAAACAATACAATTCCCATATATATAATAACAATGACATAAAAGAGTGAAGTCAACAATTCATCTACGCAAAAACCTATCAAAGAAAATGCATCGGCATCCCTCTTGTTGTGTAGAAATTTTCCCAATGCATGAAAAAGAGAAAGCGTTTCATCCTTATATATATTAAGATGAAAAAAGTTTGTATAAATGTAATTTTTTTCTTTTCATGTACAAAACACAAGCTTATAATTTTAAATTAAAATTTTTTTATTTTCATGTACATAACACAAACTTATAATTTTAAATTAAAATTTTTAAATCACTCAAACCTTAACAATAGAACCAGCCCTACTCTGGCTAACACATTTATGCTCCTCAAAGTGTTCATCTGTGTCTTTCCATGAAGCCGGACCACTCAAGCTGAGACATTCCATGAAGAGCTTTTCAGGATTAGCTCTGCAATTGAACCTGAGACCATCACCATGGAGATTTACACCAGGCTCCAACATCGAATAAGATTTCTGAATCTTCCCTGACCTCTTATCTCCTGCAGCAGGCATGGGAGGAAATTTCTTGGCGGAAAGCTCGATCTCAGAGTAGAGAGCGACAGTGGAGGAAGCGAACCGCTCCATCTTGCAAACGGTGCCATCCATGCCGCGAGAGAGAAAGCCGAGAGCCGAGGGGTCGATTCGGCCGGCGAGTAAGTCGGAGTACACATGTTCGAAGCCTTGGAGAGCGGGTAGAGAGCAGCGACGACCTAGGCGGGGAGCAACGACGTCGATGCGGTTCAGTTCGTCGAGCTTCTCGGCGACGACGACGGCGAGGAGGTGGTTTTCGTGAGGGGAGATGAGAGAGCGAACGGCGAGGGCGAAGAGATGGTTTAGTTCGTCGAACGGGGCATTTGCGACATTTTTGTCCTTCGAAACCGCGGAAAGCAGCGGACCGCGGGAGGCAGGGAAAGGTCGCGCGAAGCGGGGATGGGCCGCAGAAATTTTTTCAACGTAGGTCTGCCGCAATGTCCCAAACATCCCTTTAACAGTTTTTTATAAAGCACAGCAACAGTAAAGCCGTCCCAAACGGACCCTTAGTCTTCAGTTGGGACAACTTTCTTACTGCTTTTAAAGCAGTTTTTTATTACCAGCATATAAATTAAAAGCAGTAAGAAAGCCGTCCCAAACGAAGCTTTAATTTGGCCACAACTTTTTTGCTACTTTATCATTGTTATTTAGAAATTTTTATGATGAAAAGTTGTTTTCTACGGCTACAATAAAGTTTCTTTCTACGCAACAACTTTACAACCACTGTCCCAAATATATCCTAATTTCTTCTTTTATTTGATGCAATTGTTTATTCTTTAATATGAGTAAAATTATAATTTTTGACTATAAATTTTATATCTATCAAAATTATTTTTCAAAAATAAAGAATATGATATATAAATTATACCGAATTAAGATTCAATATCTTTAGTTTTTTTATATTATTATATTTTTGGTGCACGAAATCTGATTATATATTTAATAAATATTTTATTAGGAGATAATACGATTTAAAGATTAAAGACTTAAAGTAGTAAGTGAAGTGCAAGGACTTGGCAAATAGTCTCTGTAAATTATAATAAAGTTAGGTTTTGTTAGGTTGAAGCCTTATCATCAAATTACATCTGTTTAAAACTTGGATTTCTATAATATTTAATAATTAACATAAACAAAATATTAATTTGAATAATAAGCTCTTTTTAACCCTTTAATAAAAAAATAAAGTGAAGAAGAAAAAGAATATTGAATACATATATAATTTTTTTTTATTTCACTAACGAAGATTTATGTTCTTCAATGGCATTACTTAAAATATGATGTTTTAGTAGCATTTCATAGCGGCAGTTTATAAATCGTTGTGATAGAGAAGTATAGACAACGGTTTTACCTGCTACTAAAATCTCCTAAATACTCATAACTTTAGCAGCGGTTTTAATGCCTGTCAAAAACGATGCTAAAGCCTTCCTACGTCAACACTTATAAAACCTTTGCTAAAGTCTTTTTAACGAACGCAAATACAGCACAACAGTTTCTAAACCATTGCAAAATAATCTAGCAGGTGTTTAAACCACTAAAGTAGATCCTAATAAGTACTGCGAAAGCTTGATTTATTTGTAGTATGAGCATAAAAATCCCTATATAAATTCAATGAGCTCATTCACAGCGCATGTCATTTATGCAAGAGAAAATTAATGCCTTCACGTGAATTATGCATCAGATAATGCAGAATAATTGAGAATTAATACCGAATATGAAAATTTACTTAAATTATCTGAGTGGGATTTTTTTTTTCCTTAAATTTTCTCCTGACATTAAGAACAGAAGAATTAACTCTCTCAGAGCCTGAAAATACATAGTCTTAAATGCTGAAAAATACAAAGAAAAAGTGACAGAGGGCAGAGGTAGGTATGTAGATTGACCCAACCCTAAATAAATACATATCAATGCCATTTTTCTACTGCTGGAGCTTTTTCATTAATGATCCCACAACTAAGTTCAGCTAAAACCATTTCAAATTATATATATATAAGGAAACCCTGACCTAGAATATTGTGTTGAAGGAATAGAAGAAAGGAACAAGACACTCCAAAAGGAGCAACGAACTAGGACACCATGAAGCTGCTCTTCTTTCTTGCTCTTCTTCAGCTTTCATGCTCTGGTTCTAACCAAGCTTGGGCTGCGAATGAATCGAACAAGACAGCTCCGACAGTCCCAGCAGTCATCGTCTTCGGCGACTCCATCGTCGACACCGGCAACAACAATGGCATGAGCACCGTCATCAAGAGCAACTTCCCACCATATGGGATAGATTTCCCCGGCCACTTCGCCACCGGCCGCTTCTGTAATGGCAAGATCCCCTCCGACTATATAGGTAATATTTAAAGTTTTCAATCTGAAAGCTTGTAGCTTGACTGTTGTTCAAAATTAAATCTTTAACGGATAAATGTATCAGCTTCAATGTTGGGCGTCAAAGAATACTTGCCACCGTATCTTAGCGGGCTCATGCCGGCCGATCTTCTCACCGGAGTCACCTTCGCCTCCGGCGGCTCCGGCTTCGACCCTCTCACATCAAAACTAGTGGTATGATCGCTATCTCTCTTCATCAACATGATTTCAATAGTCAATCGATTAATTGTTATTTTATTATATTTTGGAACAGTCGGTGATATCAATGCCGGAGCAGCTGGATATGTTCAGGGAGTACAAGCAGAGGGTGAGGGCGATCGTCGGAGAAGAGAGGGCGGCGAAGATTCTCGCCGGAAGCATATATGTGGTGTGCGCAGGGAGTGATGATGTCGCCAACACTTACTATACTACACCTTTCAGGAGAAGGGAATACGATATGGCTTCCTATGCTAATTTTCTCCTTCATTCGGCTCTCAGCTTTGTTGAGGTAAATTTTTGTTTAGCTGTATATATTAATTGTTTCCATAATCAATAGCTTCGTTAAGATTTCTAAATTAATTTCTAATTGATTTATGCGTAAGTTAAAAAAAATGTTATTTTTTCGAAAAAAAATCATTTTTTTAGTCGTTCATAGTGGTTCTTCAGTCCAAATTATGATCTGTGGGGAAATTTCATCGGTAATCAGAAATTTACCAATAGAATAATTAGCCAATCAGTATTATTTGATCGACAGATAAATCTGGATTTTCTATGGATTTAATAAATGAGTGGTTGCTTGGTTGACGAAGAAAATACTACGATTTATTTAATTAAAGTTTATCAAAGCATGTTAGTACAAAATGTACCACACACTTTATGGATAATTTATTATCATTCTTAGCAAAACCATAGAAGTGAGGACCCACAAAGATATTGTTTGATTTTCTAAATTTAGAAATTGTTTTGGGAGATTTAGGCCAATTAAGGTAGACTCACACACACATCTCGTATACAAGCTTCAATTCAGAATCTCTTAGTTTATAGCCTAAGCTTCCAATCAACAGACCAATTTGAGTCTTGTCTAAATTTAGAATTTAATGCAGCTCTTTTCGATCTAATCATTAGAAGCTTTGAAAATCAACTAAGAGGTTTTGAATTCGAGTCTTACGTATATGTATTTATGAATTTGACTCAATTGACATAAATGTCCTAAGAAAAAGAAATTAGTCTTATTTGAAATGTATAGTCAATTAAATGCAAAGTTTTTTAAACATTTAGAGTTTTGTTTTTTTGTGAAATAAATGCATTAGAATTATATGTTTGGTTGGATGTAAAGTATGATGTGTCTTATTCAATATTGCAATATAGTAAAAACATCATTCACTTTGTACTTTTTAACAGAGAAAACTTCAATTTTTATAGAATTTGAATATTTGATCACTTAAACTTCATCAAAACAAAATTAAAAAGTTACAATTATGGTGCATGATAATAGACATAAAAAATTCTAAAATTAAAAAATTTACTTGTACTTGAAGTAGATGAGAGGAAGGGAGATGGGAGGGTGGATGATGTTTGGAGTTGAGGTTTTGATGATGATCTAAGACATGAAAAAGATAGAGTAGGGTATCCGATAGAGTTGAAAGAGGGCTAGGGTTTCAAAATCATTATATAGAGAACTCCTAGGATAGTCGGAAATGCGAACCCGGACCCGACCCGACGGGTTGCCGGGTTGACCTGACCCGACCAGGGACGCGCGAGTGCGGGCGGCGCGGTCGCGTGGGGTCGCGCGGTGCGGCGGGGTCGCGCGTCCGGGGCGCGGGGTCACGCTAGGGCGCAGTGCGCGGGGTCGCGCGCGAGGGCGGCGGGGTCACGCCTGGTCGGGCGAGTCGCGCGTGGTTGGGCGAGGCGTGAGGTCGCGCCTGGTCGCGTGGCAGCAACGGCAGTGGGTCATGTCCGCGTGGTTAGGTTAAAACGGGTTGGCGGGTCAACCCGGCAACCCGCCGGGTCAACCCGAACCCGACCTGTTTTAAAAACGGGTCGAAATCTCTAACCCGTACCCGACCCGATTCGGGTTCGGGTTGACCCAAACCCGATATTTTCGGGTCGGATTCGGGTCGAATTTTTGGGTCTGATCAAATGTTGACAGCTCTAGTCAAAACAATATATTATTTTCATTTGAAATCTTCTTCGTACATAGTAATAACTGTTCCATAAATTAACTGTGAAGAAACGACAATAGCTTACAGTTGTGAAATGGTACGCTGCGTACTCATAATAATTCTTTCATAAGTTGACCGAGAAAAGAAGAAAAAAAATTAATATAAATGATTTGATTAATTTTTTAATTATGATGAATTTAAATTAAATGCAATGTATAAAACGTTAATTAAAGTTTATATTATTTTATGATTTAAATAGAATTAAACTTATAGTATTTTGATCAGAAATCAAATTAGCGCTTGATTTACTTTGATATATATGAAGTATAAAATTTTCTAGTTTTTACATAGATTGTATTTATATTAAAATAAACTAAATATTTTTTTTGACCATTTATTTTTATTAAGTTATCTATTTGTTTTGCTTTTTAATCATAGATTAAATCCTGCTATATTTAAAATTTATTAGTTTTATTTGGACATAAATATAATACATAATTTAAATCATTGTAAACTGTGACGAAAGTAAAATAAACAATTTTAAACTCCATCATAATTATAATTTTCAAAATATTAATTTTATTTTATGAAAATGTAATAATTAGACAATGTGTCTATTTATATAACAAGCTGACAGGCAGTAATGTGGGCCCCATATGTCATTCCAAACTTTTTTTTTGTTTTTTTGGGAATATTAATTTGTTATTTCCCAAAATCCATCTTTTAACAAATCAAAATAATGATAAAAATATAAAAATATTATTTAAATTTTATTGTAACTATATATTTAATATTTAAATTGGAATAATTATTTATATAGTAACCTTATCTAGTTATCTCTAAATTATATCAAAATATTATTAGTCTCTATAAAGTATTATTTTAGAGAAATCTTTATACAAATTATATCAATTTGATGTATATGAATCAGCATTACATTACACTAATCTCAATAAATTCAATAATATTCATACTCATTATAATTAAATTTATATTAAGATATTGTGATATAACTCTTCTTTTATATATATTTATATATATAAATCACTTACAATGAAATATAGAAAGAAAAATTTTTATTATATTATATTGCTTTTATCAAGTACAAAAAAAATTATTCATTTTAATTCATACTGAAAATAAAATAATTTTTTTGAACAATTTAAATTTCATTTGAGACAATTTCCTTATTGTTTTATTTTTCAGATTGTAATCACAGTTCCTGATCATTATTTTTTCTAATTTAAAAAAAAATTATTTAAAGTTGTAGTTCATAACATTTTTTAAAACATTTAATTTCTTCATAATAATTATATAATCATTTCTATAAAAATTTATAGTCATTTGAAACGGCCATATATTTTTAAAATATACTAGTTAAAGGGCTTTGAAGCCCATCAATATAATTTATTTTAATTTAAATATTTAATAATTACTTATTTATTTATTATGTAGGATTTAATTAATGAAGGAGCCCAAAAAATAGGTGTGGTGGGAATTCCACCGGTAGGCTGTGTACCAGCACAAAGAACTCTGGACGGCGGCATGCAAAGAAGCTGCGTTCCGGGTCAGAACCAAATGGCGCAAATTTACAATACTGCCCTCGCCAAGGAAATGCAAGGCCTTAATACTAAATATCCAGGAAGGCTGTTGGTCTATGTTGATATATATGATATCCTATATGATATTATTCAACAGCCTAATAAGTATGGTAAGTCACTCTTATCTATTTATTATTATTATTCTATTTTTTGGCGTTAAAATATATTTATTATTATTATTATTATTATTATTATTCTATTTTTTGGCGTTAAAATATTAATAAATATTATAATTTTCATTTTTTTTATAAAATATTTTCATTTTCATTTTTATAAAATTAAGAGTATGTTTGAAATAGTTTTATTTACTAGTTTACTTTTTAGATATCAATCATAATTTTATTAGGTTATTATTATTTTCTCATTACGATTGAAGCAATTTTTTATGGTTGAAAACTGTTTTTTGAAATTATTAAATTAAGTTATTTTCTTCATAATAATTTTATAATCAACTTTATAAAATATTACGGCTGTCCTAAATAGATCATAAATCATGAAATTCTCATATAAAACTTTTTTATTTAAAAAAAAAAACATATGTATATTTTTTTTTGAAAAAAATTCAAATTCATCCATTATTATCCTAATTCTTAAGCAATTTAATCTACATCTTTAATATAATTTCTAAATGCAAAAATTTATGCTGGATTTAAGGTATTAACAAAGGGAGAAATTATTACGTGCGGTCATCAGAGGTGAATCAGGATGCTCCATATCATCCGCTACACAGCGGTACACAACCAAAAAATAACATGGCACGTCTTGATTCGCATTCGGACGGCATCATATGACCTCAAGTAATAATTTCACCTAGAAAGGACTATTATGGCATTGGCTATATCTTGAACTTTAAAACCTTGTTGTTAATTGTTATAAGTTATAGCATATTAAAATAATAATAAATATTTTAGTTTTCAATTTTTTATAAAACATTTTCATTTTCAATTTTATAAAACTAATTGCCTATTTTGAATAGTTTTTTCACTGCTTTATTTTTCAGACAACAATCACATTTTTATTTGACTACTACTTTCTTATTTTATGGTTACTTTTAAAAAAAAAATTCCTAATGAAAAGTTATTTTTTATAGCCATAATGATTAAGATATTTTTCTCATAAGTAATTTTATGTAATACAATAGCTGTTCCAAATAAGAGAGATTATTACGTGCGGAGTCCGGACATAGAGAACCGTTCGATTTTGTGATTGTGATAAATGTGAACACTAAAAGCGTATGGGAGAATAATAACTATGTTTTTATTTTTCAAAGTCACAAAACCGAACGGTTCTCTATGTCCAGACTCAACACGTAATAATCTCTCCCCAAATAGAACTGAAATCATGAAATTCTCGTATAAAGCATTTGTATTTTTTTTTTTGAAAAATTTCAAATTCATCCCTCATAATTCTACTTCTTAATCAATTACATCGACAAATTTAACATAATTTCATGCAGGGTTTGAGGTTTCAACAAAGGGCTGCTGTGGCACAGGCGATCTTGAAGTCGCAGTGTTATGCAATACCATGACTTCATCTGTGTGTGCTGATGTCTCAAAATACGTATTTTGGGATAGCTATCATCCTACTGAGAGGACTTATCAAATCCTTGTCTCTTGGGTTTATAAGAATTATATTCACGTGCTTATTAATAATTAGAAAATAAAAAAAAATTAAAAAAATAGAACTCTTGATGCAAATTAATATTAATTAGGGGCTTTTGTGATTTTATTTTTCTTGATTTTGCAAGTTCATGTAATGATCTATATTTATATTTTACCAAGCTATAAAGACAACGATGGTTTGTATGATCTCAATATGGAAAAGCTCGCATTATTGCAATTATTATCAAATCATATCGAATGGCTCTCTCTGTGGGCAAATTATTACGTCCGGTGTCCGGATTCGTCCGGACACCAATTCAGAAGCGTCATGTCACCAAAATACATCGGGATCCAGTGTATTCGGGTGACATGGCGCATTTGGATTGGGTGTCCGGATGACCAGATGCAATAATTTGTCCTCTCTGTGGGTAATACGGAGCAGAATGAAGGAATGGGGTATGTATATAAATAAATTTGATGTGGAAATATTTTTCTTCAGCTATGGATTAGTTTTGTGATGAGAAAGAGTTCTTTTCAAGTTTTTGTTGGATATATAGGACTTTTATAGAAAATTGAACGTTTGATGGAATCACTTTCTCCAGCGATTGAGACTCTTTTATGAAGCAAATGACATCCTTTATCACTTTACTTTATCAGAGAATTTATCTGATCAAATACTAATCTGGACGTAATGTTTTGATTAAGGTTTCGTTTTGGACGATTTTTTTCTTGCTTCTTAAAGCAGTTTTTTAGTATAAAAATTTTAATTTTCGTACTAAAAATTTGATTTGAGTGGATGTTGATATTATCTACATTTTTTAAAAAAGTTTTAAGTTCTTTGATGGGTTATTTATCGCAAAAATTCATTGAAGGCAAAAAAGTCATAATTTTAGCATGAAGATATTAAAATATTATAATTCTTTTAAATATTCAAATGAAATATTCAAATGGCTGAATTTTATATCAATATTTTTTGGAAGAAGATTATGGGTGTAAAAAAAATGACCCGATCTACAAATGCAAGTTAAAAAAATCGGATTCGGGTTGACCCATTTAATAAATGGGTCCAGAATGTTGACTCGTTTATTAAATGAATCGTGTCTGGATTGACTTGACAACCTGATTTTGCATGACCCGAAATGACCCATTTAAATTATTTTTAAATATTTTTTGATATGATTGACTTATTTCTTATTAATTAATCTAAAATATATTGTTACATAGTTATATGTTTTTTTTTAAATCAAAGCGGGTTTTTGGGTTAGATTCGAGTTGGCATTTTTGACTGGTATCGGGTTCAAATTGAGTGAATTTCAAGTCAAACCCAAACCCAATCCGTTGACCTATTTTAACACCATTAAAGAAGATAAGGATACAATCATCCGATGAAAAGATAGAACTGAAATTTGAGGTCAATTATCCCTACCATTGAGAGGAAATATTATGGTATATAAAAGAAGATTATTTTTCTCATATAAGATAGAAATGAAATTTTTAGATCCATGTAAGATATTTATGTTTGACTAAAAGAGGAGTTGCAATATTTTTATAAGTTTTTAAAAATTTAATAGATTTTTTTTTTTTGTAATTTTCTGATAATTTTTGCTCAATAATGACCTTTATTTATGATAAAAATATTTTTTTAAAATGTTTTATATTAAAAAAGATTTCTGCTTATAAAAGCTTAAAAGTTTTAAGTTTAAAACATTTGAAACATTTTTACGCTTCAGAGAAAATTTGCCAGTAAACGTTTCAGAAGGGACGTTTCATACAAACATTAAAAATTTGTCAGTAAATTGTTGTGACGCACACGCCCGCCTTCCGGCGGTGGCACGCCGGCCTGCTGGTCAGCTATCGGCCCGGCCCACTTTGAGCCCAATTTCGAGGAAATACAAGTTTTTTTTTTCCTTAAAATCCTTTGATATTTTTTTACGTTTTAGGCTTCAATCGGGACTACTTGTTTACTGATTTTTAAAATTATTTTTTTAGTATAAATTTTTTTTTATAAAAAAACTGTTTTAAAAAATAATAAAAAAATTATTTCAAATGGAGACTTAAATTCAATTTCATCTTTAACTTAGACCTCGTTTGGGACGGCTTTATTATTATTTTTTAAATCAATTTTTTAGTAGAAATTTTTAATTTTTAAGCTAAAAAGTTTTTTAAAAAACCAATTAAAAAGTCGTCCAACTGATTCCTTAATTTTAAAAGCCACTGAAAACACTATAATCAATTTCAGCTTGTTTTTAGAAGTTCGGAGTAATTTTTTTTTAAATAATATTTGCTCTAATCATTGTGTCAATTGATAAGATTATGCGAGTAAATAGTAAGTTTAAGATGTCCGATACGACAACAAAAAAATTATTTTGATCGGGCACGAATCTCGATGTAAAATTAAGTTGGAAACTTCCGAAATTAAAATTGGGACCATCCGAACTTTGATTTTAGCAAACATACAGTCAAACTGAACGTCACGAGAATACGAACCCAACGACACCAAATCCAACCCAATCCGAGCCCAAATTGGTCCAAATAAAGAGTAAGAAGCGCTGTTGAAAAGTTCGAACCACAATTTGGATTAACAAACGGTTTCCAAACATAACGTGCTTATAGTCGAATCGAGTGGTTCGACGAGACAGATCCAACAAGTCCAAGATCACCAAATTCCGACATCACTAAGACATTCAAATGTCCATCAAACGGTCCACAATCAAGGGATTCAACATCGGCTGTTCATCCAACCACTCCCCATTTGCCATTGATTTCCTACCTATTTATGGGTCATGTCACTCCCACAAATCTATAAATAGAGCCCCATTTTCTCTTGAAAGGAGACTCCAAGCCAAGGATTCAAGAAAGAGTCCGGAGATCGTTCTTGCCTCCTTGCTCCTCCTTGACCCCCGCCGGACTTCCGCTGGACCACATCCCTGACGTCGTTTCTCTGATGGACCACCACCTGAGGCCCTCACCTCCACCAGACCACCACTTGAGGCCCTCACCTCCGTCGGACCACCACTTGAGGCCCTCACTTCCGCCAGACGTCCGCCTGAAGTTGTTGTTCCGCAGGACCACCACTTGAGGCCCTCACCTCCACTGAACCACCACTTGAGACCCTCACCTCCGCTGAACCACCACTTGAGGCCCTCACCTCCGCTGGACCACCTCTTAAAGTTGTTACTCCGCCAGACCACCACTTGAAGCCCTCACCTCTGTCGGACCACCTTCCTGACATCGTTGCTCCGCCAGTCCACCACTTGAGGCTCTCACCTTCGCCAGACCACCGCCTGACGTCGTTGCTCTGCCAGACCACCACTTGAGGCCCTTACCTCTGCCAGACCACCGCCTGACGTCGTTGCTCCGCCAGACCACCACTTGAGACTCTCACCTCCGCCGGACTACCTCCTGACGCCGTTGCTCCGCCGGACCACCACTTGAGGACCTCACCTCCGCCAAACCACCGCCTGGCATCGTTACTCCTTTGGACCATAACTTTAGACCCTCACCTCTGTTAGTCCACCACCTGACTCCTAGAGTTCTACCATACCACTACCTAAGGCCCAAAGTTTCGACATACCACCACTTGAGGCCCGGACTTCTGTCAGACCACCACTTAAGGCCCAAAGTTTTTCCAATCCACCACTTAAGGCCTAAAGTTCTGCTAGACCACCACCTGAGTCCCGTACTACTTCTGGACCAACGCCTGAGGCCTGGAGTTCTGCTGGACCACCAACTGACGCCCAGATTTTCAAGTAGCACCGGACTTCTATCAGTCCACCAAGTGACGCTGAACTTTCATCCTCGTTTGTCACTAGATTTCAACCAAGCGGTTAACATTTGTAATCTAATCGTCCTTAGGGACGAGTAAACATATTATAATCTAACCAAACAGTAGTGGAATCATTTCAGACTGGGTCAGGCCCCGTGGTTTTAACCATTTTCAAGGTTTTCCACATAAAAATGCCTTGTGTTCTCTATGTCTGAGCTAGATATTCGTACAACGCTAAGACACTGTTTTTTAACTCTATTGCCGCATATATTCTAGCTCTCAACAATGTCAAATATTGAAAGAGATTAATTATTATTATTATCATTAAATATGTAAATTCTTAAGATTATTTTGAGTTGTTTGGTTAATCTTTTTTATATTGGGTTAAAAGTAAAATTAATTTACTTTTAAAGTTGAAGGAGATTGTGTTAGAGGGGGATGGTAGTAAGCAACAAAATCGACAATCAAAGGTGAACAAGAGAGGGCCAGGGAGGCTACGGACCTATGGTGCTTTACACAAGTGGTGCATTTAAAAGTCATCCAAATCATATGAATTCCAAATACATGAAAAATGGACTCGATAATGAGCTCCAAAAATATTGACTACATTTATTTTACTTCTAACAAACACCAAAATTTTTAAAAAATAGTGATTTTAACTTCAAACTAGTATTACTAACAACCAAATAGCCCCTAAGTGAACTTAGAATATTTTGTGGGATCTTATAACAAAAGAGAGAGAGAGAAAAACACACGAAGAATTGCTAACCAAGTGAATACATAAATGTGTTTTCACCGTACATATTAAAGGGAGTTCTTCCACTTCTTCAAACAGATATTACTATTTATTTGGGCTTTTGAGCAAATTAAGATAACCTCATATATACACGACATGTACGCAAGCTTCAAATTCAAAATTTTTTGGTTGGCAGCCAAGACTTCTAACCAATAGATCAAACTAGAGAGCTACATGATACTATTAATTTTAATTCGGAAACATTCAACTATAGCATAAAAAAGCTCTCATTTGAACCCAGTTACTATATATAAGAATAAACTAACAACATCAACAACATGATATTGTTCTATATATTCAACCATCATTCACATCATATCTTAAGTTTTCTCTCAATTAATGACATAGATAAAATTATATATATATAAGTCTGCATAGGGGTGTTTCTAGCTTAGTTCGATAAATAACTTTTGAGCTGAACACGATGAGCTAATGAGATAAGTTTGAGCCAGCTCTGTCTCGTTAGGTTAGCTCACGAGCCGGTTCGTTTAAAAAATATTAATTTAAAATATACTTAAAACATATTAGGATTCATAATTTAGTATAAACTTAATAATTTAAAATGTTTAAAATTTATATCTCACTATATGATATTAAGTGATTCTTTATATATAAAATTTTTTAGATTTCTCATTCATTTATCATTTTATTATAATTATTGTTTAAATCATAATCATTTTCTCTCTGTTATAATAAACAAACTTACTCTAACTCGTACATTAAAACTGAAACTCAAACTCGTACTCGATTAATTAATTAATCAAGCTTGACTGCTCGCGCTCACATCAGAAGTAATTTGAACTCAGCTCAACTCATTTACACCCCAAAGTCTTGAGCATCTCGACAAGTCATCCCTTTGATCGGTACCGCAACTTGGTACTGCCCTATATATAATGTGACTCGGTACCAGTTACATGGTTGCAGTTGATTTGTCTCTCGACGTATATCTGCATCTAGGCTCCACACAAAATAATTTTTCCCCGACAAAACAAATAATGCTGAATCCCAGCAATAAATACTATCTTTGTGGTTTTACAACATGCAGCCTGTACAAATTGACTTCTTTAATTATGTGTACACGTGGTGGAACATCCAACACACCATGCCAACAGAGATTGAGTCTGGAATCTTCTTTGAAATTTATATTTAAATGTTTATTAATTTCGTCCAAGTTTTTTCAGAATGTAAGCTTCTGTGCGAATGCCATGCAGAAGCTGGTAGTTGGTTGGTGGTTGGTGGGGGGATCAGAACTGTTACGTTTAAATAGTCTCATACAATAAAATAAAATAAATATTTAGGAAGCACTTATATGATTAAGTTCTCTAAAGGAAAACTATCTAAATGTATTAAAAAATGTGAAAAAAAAATATATATTTTATGGAGAGAGGGCATGTGGTGTTATTAATTTCGGAATTTGCATGTTAGTGTGTAGATTAATTTCACTAATCTTTGTTAATGTTTTAATGATAAGATTAATGACAATGATGATGATTACGTGCGAGGCCTATGATGATTTTTAGGGTTAAGTGAAATTATTGGAAGAAGAGGCCTAGCTTAGCCTGTTTTTTATAGTTATTATTTTAGTTAATGTTGTATGCTTTTGTTTAATTAAAAAAAATTATTATAACCATTTGTGGTTGTCTTCATTTGCTTTGAAGGTTGTTAGTGTCCGGCCAAAGATTTCTTTGAAGATAAGAAATTGCATGATTCATTAGTTATATGAATATATATATATATATATATATATTTATTGTTCACATGATCAACATGGTTTTCTATAGAAATCAATAATTGGTGCAATATGGTCTCTCTTTATATCTCTACCAATACACTTGATTAAATTTTTTTTTAAAAAAATCAGGTTAGTTTTTGTTAGAATATCTCTAATATACATGTCATCATCATAAATAATATGAATTAGGGGTGTCAATTTTGGGTCACGTGTCGGGTCGCTACTAAAAATATAAGATTTTTGCAGCAGTTTTTAGTAGTTGCTTTAAAACTGCTGTTACATATTAGTATAGACAACATTTTTAGCTGGTGTTAAAAATTATTAAAACTTATTATTTTGAGAGTGATTTATAAAGGCGGTTTGCCAACCGCTGCCAGGAAGAGTTGTTATAGGTGGTCTTCAAGAAAAATATTGTTTTATTTTTAATTTGAATTCAAGTCAATTTGTGTAAAAATATATTGGATTAACTATTTTCACTAGAATCAGCGAGCCTACTACTACTAGTTTTTATGGTTTATTGTTGTTTTTTTTTTTTCTAATTTGTTCTTTTGTTGAATGAAAGAATGAAGTGATAATGTAAAGAAAATTGCTTTTGATGTAGCAAATTTTTTTGCATTATATATATATTTTTAATTTGTACTACCCTTTAGCAGCGGTTTTAACACTTGATAAAAGCGCTGTTATAGCCTTCATACAACAGCACTCTTGAAATCACTGCTAAAGCCATTGCAGCGAACGCAAATACAACGGATTTGCAGCGGTTTCTAAGCCGATGCAAATAAATTAGTAGGTGTTTAAATCGATGCTATAGGTCATAAAAAGTGTTTCGATCGCTTATTTTTTTTATTAATGGGTTTGGGTCGAACCCGGAATTGACCCAGCACTATTCGGGCCAACCTGAACTCGTCCTGTTTTAAAAAACGTGTCAATTTTTCGGATCCGAACCCAACCCGCTTCGGGTCCGAGTCAACCCGGCCCGACACGAATGACCCGGAAACATAAAAAAATTGCTAATTTTAGGATAAAAAATGGGTCAATCTACGATTTTCGGGTCAAAAACAGATCAATCTTGAGTTTTCATGTCAAAATGAGTTTTCGTGTCAAAACGGGTCAATTTCAAGTTTCTGGGTCAACCCGAACCCGACTCAATTTTTTAAACAGGTCGATTTGCTGAATCCAAACCCGACCCGTTTCGAGTTCAGGTTGACCCTAACCCGAAATTTCTCGGGTTTTCGAGTCGTGTCAAATATTGACACCTATAATATGGATAGTCTTAATTATATTTTTTATAATATTTTTTTTTCTTGTTAGAGGGTAAGGAGATGATCAAATCCCATTAAAATCTAAATCATCAAAATTTTACATTGATAGTAAGATTGAAAAATAGTTGTAGTAGAGTACCCAAAATCTCTCTCACACATCAATTATTTAGCCAATGAATATTGTTAAACCTAGAAAAAGTTCAACCATGGCCAATAGAATAAAAAAGCATTCATGGGTGTAATGGTGTAGCAATAAGTTTCAAGTCATTTCAAAAGTAAGAGATCCTTGTAGGATAATAATTCCATTTGAATCCATAAAGAGTAACCATCCATATAGTAAGAGAATATGGATGAGGATGATCTACTAAATGATTTTCATTTTGCATGTAAGAATTAGGGCAATGAGAATTCAATTGCTAACCCAACTAATATTTGGGCATAGTAGTTTGATGCCAAGAGATAGTTTATATTGTATTTGAGAGAAATTATTATAAATGAATTTTGAAACTATGTTGGTTGCATTCTTCAACACACATTTAGGGAGATATGTTTTATTCAACTTGCTCTAAGTTGAGAGTGAAACAGTGTTAACCTTAACATATGCACCTAATTTTGCTTAGTTCGTGCAATCTACCTTTAGCTTGCTACCATTCTTCATGCCACTATTTCCATCCCTAATTGCAGATTATATGAAAGCCCTTTCATAGAGCTGATTTCACGCCCCATAATCTAATTTGGAAGAATTATTCTTTTATCTTTTAATTTACACAATCAGAGCTACCCAATTTCTAATAAAATTATCGATAAACACATCAATTTATACATATGTATTCTTTTCTAAAAAATTATGCACACTACTTAGAATTTATATAATCATAACATATACATCCTGCCCTGAGTTTAAAAGAAAAACTACTGGTAAAAAGAAATGAGCTAATAATAAATATAAAGAATTCTGATCAGCCTCACACTATTAATCATTTATCTTGACCTGAATATATTTAAACAACATATAATAAGCTAAATAGAATAGTACAATGAAGAAACCAATAAATCAATACGGGTGTCAAATCGATAAATTAATCATTGTATCAGTACTATCAAATAGTAAAGAAATCGTATAAAACAGTCAAATTAAAGTATTGATAAAGACTGTCAAAATCATATCAATGCTATAAAATTCTATAATAATATAGTTATTTTCTATATGTATCAAATCATTATTTTAATCATATGCTCAATATATCAGATATTCAATAGCAATATAATGGATCAGTAGTATCAAACAATATTAGTATCTATATCAGTAATAATAACGATTAGTGGCATGAGCAGTAAAATAATATAGTAATAGTAAATTCATGCAATAATAATAAATTTGTGCAATAATAGAAACAATATCTTAATACTATGTAATTCAATAGTCACTCTAAATAAGTAAGAAGTTCTTACTATTACGATATTTTTCGGTAATAACTAATTAATAGTCGATAATTGTTGGCTCAATAAATAAAGTCATCATTTTTTGCCCGTTGACACAGTAATAACTTCATATAACTTCTAATCATTATATTATTATTGTATCGTTGTATTAGTAGAGGATAACACAAATCCATAATATTTAAGTGAAAGTTCATCGGTCCACCATCATGTATAAGTCAATTAATCTCCAACCAACTGGTCAACACATATTTACATGTCTTTTATACATACACATTATTATCATAGTATTATATTAGTAATAGCGATCAGCTATTACTCAATCACATAACGATATTCATTTCTAATGCATTGCATTAAAATAAAATATAATTGAGCTTAATCAAAAAGTACCAAAATATCCTAACGATATGCAATAGAAAATCCTGCTGAGCATAAAACTCATATTTTCATACATTAACTAAATTAATAGAAATCATATATAATAATATTTTGAAGCTTTAATTAAACTAAAGGACTTTTTTTAAATGTCAAAATAAATTTTTAAATTGATAAAAATCACTATTTATTCAAATCATCCAACAAAAAACCTCAAATAAATACTCAAAATATTTATCATCTCAATCTCTATATAAAAATTACATGATGAAAGTTTTATTAATACAAAATTATTCATATTTTTTGATAATAAAAATACAAATTTTTTTAGAAAAATATCAAAAATATCAAATTATTAAAATTAAAAATAGAGAAATTATTCCTTACAATAAAACGGAAAAATCTTTCAACAGGATCGATAAACAAAAATCACTTTATGGTCTTTAAATCCTAAATTATTCACTCTCCTAACTTTTCTCTCTAATATTCCTGTACAGATCTATGGTTTAGAGAAAACGAAAAGCAAATAAGGGAAATGAGATTAGAGTTAATGTCTTATGATATTTATAATAAACTAATAAACTAATATTAATATAATTATATAAATTAATCAATTTTTAGTATAAGTTCATATAAATTTTGTTTGACTTTAATATCAATAAAATATATTATTTCATTTAAAAATTTATGATGAAATCAGTATGCAAAACAAACACTAGATAGTTCCAAAATTCTTATTTGTACTTATAGATATGAATTTCTTAATAATTTGCACAAGTTCAAAAAATTTATGAAAAATTAATGTAATTAAATTACTATAATATCCATGTTATGATGAAGAATTAAGGTTTGTGATAATTCTTGAAAAATTATATTTAACTGGATCAAAATACGAACTATTATAAGTTATCCACATTAAAACAAAGTGAAAAAAAAAGAGCAACCTTATCTCACACTGTTATAAGATTGGTAATAGCCCAAATACAAGCGAAGAGAGCCGTTCATTTTTTATCCATTGCAGAAGAGATAACCTATAAATAAAATCAAATGATTTCCACAAATAATTGTTTGGCTTAAGGGAGCCCATGATTGAGTTGCATTTGATTAACAAATTAGCTTCTTATTTGGTGTGAGTGTGGAGCGAATTATTGTGTCTGGTCGCTGGATGTCCGGACATCCAATCCGGTGATGCCACGTCACCCAAATACACTGTGTCCCGGTATATTTTGGTGACATGGCAACACCGGATTGATGTCCGGACGAATCCGGACACCAGACGTAATAATTTGCCTGAGTGTGGAGGGAGATGTCTTAGTAGTTAGCATCATTCTACTGATGCATTCTATAAGTTCATTTACACTATGAGTAAAAGAAGAAAAACTCACGAGATTTTGGCTTCATTTGGGATAGCTTTATTACTACTTTTCATAGTAATATTTTAATACAATTTTTTTTAAAAAAAAACAGTGAAAAAATAGTGATAAAAAACTATCCTAAATGAAACCTGTCTAATTAAAATTTTGAAATGAAATGTAACATATCACTCTTACATTTTAATCCGACAAATAGCTCATGAATTAAAAAGATCATCTTCAATATTCACCTTTGAATTAGTCCAATTTACCCACTGTTGCTTAGCTTAGTTGGTGGGCGAGTACGGCTGGAAACCCTTCAACCAGTGCTCGATTCCCCTCGAGCGGCTGCACCTCTTAAGTGGGACTCAATCAAGTGCGGGCTAGGAGGTTTCTAGGGTGGGTGTCTCTTCTAGGTCAACTGAGGAATAGTCACGCCACCAAGTGCCCTTTCAAGGAACTTTTATTTGGTCTGGTGAACGTACGTAGAGCTACGATCGGCCGGCACTAAGATCGCAGGCACAAAACGAGAAATATCAAGCAAATACCGAGCAATACCAATAATAACGAGAAATATCATTATGTGAAGACAAAATACCGAGTAATACTGAACAATACCGAGCAATACTTAGTAATACCAAAAAATACCGGTATTTTTTGGTAATACTCGGTATTGCTCGGTATTACTCGGTATTGGTCTTCCCATAGTGATATTTCTCGTTATTATCAAACAATACCTAGCAATACCGACCAAATACCGAGCAAAAATCAAGTAACAATCTTTTGACCGAATGTAGATCTACGTCCGGTCAGAGGTCGTAATAAAAGTTCCCTTTCAAGGATTGCAGCGGGTGGATACATGTTCCAAAAAAAAAGTCCAATTTAGCCCATTTCTATGGTCTAAATTTCAACCTAGCAACAAAAATTATATTTTAACTATCAATTTGTAAAATTAGGAGTTAGTTTGCCATTCAAATAAATTTCAAGATATATAAATTTAATTTTGTGGATACTTGGAATTGATAATTTTGAACTGAAAATATAATTGATAGATATTCATTGTTATGAAAGAAACAAAAAATATATTTTTTTCCCAAAAAAAAAAAAAATTCAGCGAGCCGTTTGAATAATGAACAGGAAAGTATTAATGATAGCCGCATGGTTTAGTTGGAAAGATTTTTTTTTTTTGGAAAATGTTTAGTTGGAAAGTTATATCGGCCTTATTGCTTGTCAGACAAATTAAATCCTAAAATTTTAGTTGCTCACCTAACTCTGGACTCTGACTGCTGGTTTCTGTTTTTTCTTTTTCAAGAATTATTATTATTATTTTTTTTTTTTTTGGGAAAAATTGGGGCACAGCCCTTTGATATATCAAAAAATGATTACAAGTAAAACCATAACAGAGCTATAACTCCAATTCTCAGAAAAAGGAGAAATGAAGTTCTAAATAAACCAAAATTACAATTGAAAAAACAGAGAAAAAGAAGAATGGCTCAGGAGCCAAAAGGACTCAGGTAGTTCTGCCAAATCACGAAAAGGGTCAGTTCACGAACGGGTCTGGGCAGAACAAATACCCCTGGTTGCCATAAGACCATCCAAGGGGTTGCTAAGATCTTAGCAATCATCATTGTCCTATCAAAAAAATCACCCAGGCAACCTATAATAGGGACAAAATTTACAGGCACCTCAAAAGAGAAAACAGCAAAATCTTTAACAGCAGATTTCTTCCTCGGGCTGCAAACAGCCTCCAGCCCAACACTTTTGACCGTGTTTCTAGTCGGAATAGAAATAAGACTAGTCTTCCCTCCAGTAATTTCTCCAAAGGCTAGGTGCAGGTAAATATAAAGCTTTCCAGAGATAATCCATCCCTTGACATGTAATATTTCCGGTGATATCAATCCAGCAGGCAATCGTGTATAACAACAGCACGTGAATGTAGTTGAACCTCAAACCCATAGAATATCTTAGTAACACAAATGCAGCTTTTGCTTTACCTCGTTTCCTTTTTTCCATTTATTTAACTTCAAAAAGACAGCCCGTATAACTTTACGCTTTAAAGAGGTAACACACAAAGCATTGTCGTTAAATTTTCTTGAATTACGTTCAATCCAGAGAAAATAGACAGCAGCATGGAGAATGAGAAGAGTGGCGTTTCTTACATCTTTATCATTGTAGAGACCATGGATAAAGTGAAGAGCTTGAATAATATTAGGTCTCAAGTAGAAATTACTGAATTGAGGAATGAGCATTTTAATAAGCTGAAATGAGTAGTCACACTCAAACAAAATGTGAGAGGTATTCTCCAAATAGTTATGGCAAAGAGGGCAAGACGTGTCCTCAATGGTGATATTCCTGTAAGTCAAAGCTGCAGCAGTTTTCAATCCATTGTTTTTAAAGCTATCCACGTATAAGAGGAATACCTAATGGGAATGGTTTTTGTGCCAAACTAATTTATACCAGTCCACATCAAAATCAGAGAAGTATTCCTTATAAAAGTCCTTAAAGGTGGCATTCTCATTATTTTCCCAAGTTATGTGATAACAACTGCTATGAGTAATGGGAATTGTGCTAATGAGATTTTTAATAGCAGGACTAAGGGAGAATGGTAGAGCCCAAGCACCGTCAATTATCCAGCTTGCCAAAATTCCGTTAGCCCCAAAATCCAGAGTAGGAGCTTGCCCAGTAAGCATAGAGGAAAGATTCTCATTTAAAACCCAATGATCCCAAAGACAGTCAATAGGACTGTTAGAACATACCTTAAAAACAGAAATTCCTTCTTCAACAATTTCAGCAGTGCTACATAAATTTTTCCAGTAACCCGAACTGTAGGATGGGCAGGGTTTCCAAGGTGAACTATATCTAGTTTTTAACCAACTGGAAAGAGGAGACTGAGTGTTGTAAAGTCTGAGAATAGTCTTACAGTTATAAGCTAACTTAAGAGCTTGAAGAGAGAAGCAATACCCAAACCACCTTTAGAGATAGGCTTAGAAGTGGAATTCCAAGATATGAGATGCATCTTTTTGGACTGAGGATCTCCCTGATATAAGAACTTGGCACAAGCTTTGTTAATTGATTTCAAGACAGATTTTGGGATATTGGAACCCCGAATCCAATACGCCACCAAATTGGAAATTGTGTATTTTAAGTACTGCAACCTACCTGCAAAAGAAAGAAGCTTTGCTTTCCAACCGGAAAGCAGGTTAGTAACTTTTTCGATCAAGGAGGAGAAATCAGAAATCTTGAGCCTACCTAAGGAAATAGGTAGACCCAAGTAGGAAATGTTGGTGGAGCAATTAGAAATTTGGAGGGCTTGTGAGATAGAGGTGATAGAATTAACATTAGAAGGAAAAAGAAGAAAGCTTTTGTTGAGATTGAGGTGAAGGCCCGAGACAGAAGAAAAATGCTCCAAAATTCTTCCCAGATTTTCACAATTTTTAGTGTCAGCCTTCCCAAATACCACTAGATCATCAGCATATGTAAGATGGGACAATTGGAAACTATCCAATTTAAAACCTTCAAAGGAATCCATATGAGAAGTGTCATCAATAAGACAAGAGAGAGCATCCATAATGATACAAAAGAGGTACGGACTTAATGGACAACCTTGTCTCAAACCAGATGTGGATTTAAAAAAACCATGAAGGCCACCATCAATGCATATTGAAAAATGGGTATTATTAATACAAGCTTTTATCCAGTTGATGAAGGTGGGAGGAAACCCCTTTTGAGCCATTCTAGCAAATAGGAAATCCCTTGAAAGAGTGTCAAATGCCTTCCGAATATCCAATTTAGCACAAAAGAATTTTCCCCTATTCCTTTTGTTAACAAAGCCAACAATTTCAGCCGCCAGAATACAATTTTCATTGGATAGTCTATTGGAAATGAAAGCTGCCTGACTTCTATGAATGATATCATCCATGTAAGGTTTCATTCTATTGGCAAGTATCTTGGCAATAATTTTATGAAAAACATTACACAATGAAATAGGCCTGTAATCTTGAATGGTATCAGCATGTGTTCTCTTAGGAATGAGGGCTAAAGCAGTGGCCTTCGCTCTGCTCGGAAGGTAATTTTTTATGAAAAAAGACTTAACCGCATTGCAAACAGTAGGTCCAGTAATGGACCAAGTGGCTTTGTAGAATGCAAAGTTAAACCCATCAGGTCCTGGTGCAGAAGAATTACAACCAGACTTAATAGCATTATGGATTTCAACATTTGTAACCGGAGAAGTAAGGGCAGAAGTAGCCTCATCTTGTAGAGTGTTCCCATAAGGAATATTGCTCAAATCAGCGTAAGGAGGTCTGGGAGAATTGTAAAGAGCTTTGAAGTGATTAATAATACCTTGAATGTTGGAAGCTTGAGGTGCATCATTGCTGCAAACTGAGGAGTGAAGAATGTTAAGGTTTTGAGATTTCCTCCTTTGAATCCTTGAAAACAGGAATTTTAAGTCTTCTTCCCCATTTGTTAACCACTTTACTTTTGATCTTTGAATGATCCAATTGGCTCTTAAAGAGTTATAGAAAGCATACTCCATGTTTATCTTTTTGAGTTGACCACAAATAGTGGCATTTAGAGGATCCAAATTAACCTGATGCTGGAGTTGTTTTTGCTGGGAGGAGAGATCAGAACACTTAGAGTCTAAGTGAGTAGAGTTAACCCATCTTTTGAGTTTGATTTCCTTCTTCAATAAGTAGAGCTTGTTATATAGTGAAATAATGGGATTCCCATTAGGAGGAGAAGCAAATATCGAAATCAAAATGTCCCAAAATTCAGGGATTTTGCACCAGAAGTTTTTGAACATGAATCTCTTACTGGCGGATCTTTCCACCTTCGATTGGAGAATGAGAGGTGTGTGATCAGAGACCAGACTATTGCTTACATTATAAAAAGAAGTTGGATAAGCAGAGATCCAAAAATCATTAACAAGCACCCGGTCCAACTTGAGATGAATAGGGTTATCAGTCCTTTGGTTATACCAAGTGAAGTAATTGCCAGTGGAAGGAAGATCCTCAAGATGTGCTTCAAAGATGAAAGAGTTGAAAGGAGCCAACTTAGTGGAATTCAGAACATTGCCACCAGACTTTTCGGAAGGAAAACGACAGCAATTAAAATCCCCAAAAACTGCCCAAGGCAGTCCACCATTTGGAAATTGAAGCCTTAACTCTTCCCAAAGAGTGTTTCTTTCCACATAATCATTAGAAGCATAGACAACAGAAATCAGAAATGGTGGCAGATTCCCCTCACTAACCATGCCAGAAATAACTTGCTTAGAAATGAAGGTGGGGGAGAAAGAGACCTTATTAGCGTTCCATTTAATCCATATCCGGCCCGGAGAAGCAGCTTGAAAGTTGTGACAACTCAACTCGTTGTCAAAAATTTTGTGAGTGGAACAAAACCATGGGTCTTGGAGGTTGTGATGGAGGATACGATTTTCAAGTAGACAAATAATGTCAATGTCGTGGTCCTGAACCACTTTCTTACAGCACAAAACTTTATCAGGGTTGTTAAAACCCCTGATATTCCATACCACAATATTAGGATGGGTCATGGGAAACTATTTAGATTTAGAACCTTTCTTGACGCCCTTCCCCCTTGTATTTCTAAGGGGTTGAGAATGAGAGGAATTATTAGGTTTTGAGGAGTTGGGTTTAGAACTAGAGGGAGGAGAGAATTTTCCCTGTTCATTTGGCAGTTGAGAGGCAGTAGAAGCATTTTCTGGCTCAATAATGGAAGTAGAATCAGAGTCTGAGAGATTTTGCAGTAAGGAAAATTTATTAGGTGAAGACGTGTTCAAAGGAGCTTGATTGATAAGGGTAGCAGGGAGATCAGAGGAAGAAGAGGTTTGTTGAGTAGGAGAATTTAGGTTTGGAATTATCACCGAGTCTGTTTGTATACAAGAGACATCCAATGTGATATGAGTGTCAGCTTCCTGGGCCTTCTCCTTGAGTTCGGTGGTACCATTATTAAGGGAATAGAGTGCTGGTTCTGTGGGGGCAGAGATTTCGTGATAGTTGGGCTGTATCGAAGTGGTGGCGACTTGATTATCTGGTATTTCAGGGCGAGGCTCCGTAGAGGACCTGGGAGTAGGAAGAATACCCTTTGGATTTTTTTGAAGGTGGTCTTGGGCGTCGACTGGTACTTCTTCCTCGGGGGGCCAACAGGAGGGAGAGAAGGTTTGGGATTTGGGTTTGAAGGGCAAGCATCGGTTAAATGGTTGAAAGATTTGCACAGATCGCAAACAGAGGGGCGCCATTCATACTGGATTTTAAGGTTGAAGAGTTTACCTTCCACTGTAATAGGAATGGAAGCAGGATAAGTAGCAGAAGAGTCAATCTGGACACACACTCTAGCGTATGTGAGTCTCGATTTAGATGCTGTGAGAGCATCGACAGCAAGTGGGATACCAACTTTGGTGGCGATCTTGGAAATGCCTATCGGGGTCCAGCAGCAGAGCGGTAAATCGTGGATTTTGAACCAAATGGGGATATTGGTGTACTCAATTCTTTCAGGGCTGAAGTGAGAAGACCATTTTTTGAAAATGAATGGTCTACCAAAGATAAACCAAGCACCTTTGAGCTTCCAAAGATTAGTAACAGCTTTGAGCAAAGCTTCATAGTATGGCCTTTTACCGAGAGAGTAGCCGACCAAAGCAAGGTTGTATTCCTCAACAGCTTCAGCTATATCTTCAGTAGGGAAATCAATGATTTCTTCAGGGGTTGGAAGAGCCGAAATATTGAACTCACTGGCTACCGGAGGATCCGAGAAGACTCTGTCCCAAGGAAGAGGGCACGATGTACCTGGGTTAGGAAGTGGTGAAGAAGAGTTGGGTAGGGGAGGAAAGGAAGTGGAGTAAACGGAGGGATCCATAGGATCCCCCCAGCGGAGGCGGCGGAGGGACACAAAGTGTGGAGGAGGCGCCGGGAGAAAAAAATCGCCAAACCCTAGCGCAGCTCACGACACACTAAAATGCACTCAACGAAAGTTGTCCAATTATTATTTTTTAGAAGAACAGTGATAAATCTTTATGGCACTATTGGGATCAGATACGGATCATTTTTCCTCCTTTATGTCCTTATTAAGCGTTAAATTTCTTAATTAAATCAAATAAAAAAAATTCATTTAATACTTTAGAAATAAAGTTTTTTAAAATAAAGATCGAATCTAATACAAAGTTACAAACATAGCCTGGTTCTAAATTAATTTTTTATTTAAAACTGATATGTCATCAAAATATTATCTTGATCGGGCATGAATCTCGATGCAATCTCGATGCAAAATCAAGTTGGAAACTTTTAAAATTAAATTTGGGGCCATCCGAACTCCGATTTCAGCAAAACTTATAGTCAAAATTGAGCGTCTCGAGAATACGAACCCAACGACACTAAATCCAACCCAATCTGAGCCCAAACGGGTCCAAATCAAGGGTTAGATGCGCTGTTGGAAGGTTCAAACCACAATTTGGATTACCAAACATTTTTCAAACATAACATGCTTATAGTTGAATCGAGCGGCTCGACGAGACCCCAAGATCACTGAATTCTGATATCACTAAGACATTCAAATGTCCATCAAATGGTCTGTGATCAAGGGATTGATCAACATCGGTCGTCCATCCAACCACTCCCAATTTATCATTGATTTCTCATCTATTTACATGACATGCCACTCCATAAATTTATAAATAGAGCCCTCATTTCTCTTGAAAAGGGATCCAAAGCAAGAAGAGAAGAGAAGGAATAAGAGAAGAAAGAGAAGGAAGAAGCTCCTCGACCACCACGGGAGTTTCGCCGAATCACCGTCAGAGTTTCGCCGGACCACCACCTGAGGCCCTCGCCTTCGCCGGACCACCACATGAGGCCCTCGCCTTCGCCGGACCAACACTTGAGGCTCTAAACTCTGTCAGACCATCAACTAACACCAAAATTCTGCCAAGTCACTGTCGGACTACTAATTGACGCTCCAACTTCCAAGTGACGTCATATTTAACACTAGACTTCAACCATACGGTTGATAATTGTAATCTAATCGCCCTCTAGGACGAGTCAGCCCACTGTACTTAAATCAAATTCAAGTGAAATCTTTTCAACTGGGCTAGGCCCCATGATTTTTTCCCTTTCTAGGATTTTCCATGTAAAAAATCTTGTGTTCTCTGAGTGTGAGCTAGATATTTGTGCAACGCTACGACTTAAAATTACAACTCTATCGCAGCGTATATTCTAGCCGCAACAAGAACCATATTTTTCTTTGCTTTTCAAAACGCAATCATAAATTTTATTTAGCTACTGATCTTTCATTGCTTTTTATAGAGTTTTTTGTTAAGAAGTTTTCATTTGCAATGACTTTCTTACTACTTCTTAAAGCAGATTTCTAGTATAAAATTTTTAATTTTTGTAATATAAAGTTATTTTAAGAAGCAGTAATTAAGCCGTCTCAAATAAAATCAAAGTTGCTTTCTATAATAACCTTGACTTTGTTTGGGTCGGTTTTATTACTGTTTCTTAAAGCAGCTTCCTAGTATAAAAATTAAAATTTTTGTACTAGAAAACTAATTTAAGAAGCAGAAAAAAGCCGTCCCAAACGAAACCTATTTGAGAAATTTTTGTACTAAAATTCTATTTTAAGAATCAATAAAAAAATAATCCCAAAGGAAGCATTTCAAAAAAGCTACTTTCACTTTCTCCACAGCAACTTTAGTACTTAACAATCATCTTTTTGAAAAGTTGCCAAACAAACCCTAAAACTTATGTCTTCCATCTACTAACTTAACCTTATTTTCTTTTAGCTTATCCTTAGTCCAAACTCCAAACCATACAATGAAAATCCACAGAGGCACCGACTTCCTAAAATGGGAACTTTTGCTCATTTAATGTTTGATATATATTATGCAATATTAAGTTTTCCTCAAAAATAGATAAAAATTTAAAAAATCACTGTAGCTGACGAGAACAAGAACTGGTTTTTTAATGGAATTAATGAATTCCTGCAAAAGTAACTGTAACAAAACACAAATTCATATTTTATTTCAAATAATTTCACTGAAACAAATTGACTGTTAAGTAGAAGAGCTTATAAGCTGAGTACAGACCTGCAGCTTGTCTCCTCTACTTACAGTTCTTTCGCTTCTCTCTTGAACTTATAAAGTGACTTCAGTGCAGCTGTGCAGTGACAGCAGTGCAGGTGCTCTTCTACAGGCACAGGAAGTTAGCGAGCGAGAGAGAGAGAGATCACTAGAGGTAGTGAGAGAGAACAATGAGAAGAAGAATTTCTCTTGAAGTCACACATCTTCTCTTAGCACTATGCTATTGCTTATGCCACCGCACTAAGTTAACTGTAGCAGCTTTTGTTGTCAACCAAACCATGAAGCCTCTTTTCCCAGCTGTTATTTTGTTTGGAGATTCCATAGTTGATGCAGGAAACAACAACAACCTCAAAACCTTGCTGAAGTGCAACTTCCCTCCTTACGGAAAGGATTTCATCAATCATATTTCAACTGGGAGATTTTCAAATGGCAAGATTCCTGGTGACTTCATAGGTACTCCCTGCTGTGTCTGTTGGTTGGGAGCTTTTGCTCGCAACCAGCAGTTTTTAGATTCGAAACATATCGTACTTGGGCTTTGTTTGATATGACTTTCTTATTGCTTATTAAAGCAGTTTTCTAGTACAAAAATTTTAATTTTAGTACTAAAAATCTGCTTTAAGAGTAGTAAAAAAGCTATTCCAAACGAAGCCTTAATTTTGCTCTAACCACTTAAGTTTGAGAAAAATTTAGATAATTATATATAGCATGATTGTTTTATATTTGACTTCTCTTATAATTATGCATATTGTTCTTCTTTAAATTTCTCCCTCACTCAAGCTCTTAGTTCCAACACTAACCCTTTTGCTTGTTATTTCTTTCACATGTTCATGCATTATGAATTTATGCTTTGTATTTTGGAATAAATTTAAATGAAAGAGAGATCAAAGTTGGTATTGATATAGAGGCTAAATATATTTTCAACATAAAAACTTTTTTGTCTGTAGGAGTAATCACTTGATATTTTTAATTACTTAGTACTTCCAAAACTATTTGAGATGACTTTCAGGGCAGAGGGAAGGCTCCCCCCCTCCCCAATTAAAAATTTTAATTTTTTTTTAAATTTTTATGTAGTGTTATTATTATTTATCATTTATTAATATAAAAGCATTGTTAAATTATAACTTTTATCTTTTTATAACTCTGATTGATATATAAAAATAAATTATAGTAGGATAATTTGTTATAATATATTAAAAAATTTTATAGTTTGATTTAAAATAAATATTTGATGGTATTGATATTAAGATATTATTAGTTGAAATAAATTTTTTTGTGATGAATTATTATTAAAAGTCTGCTACAATATTAAATTGGGCAATAGTATAAATTATATTTTAGTCATTTTATTGAGAAAAAAATATTTGATTGTATTGATATTAAAATAATTATTTAATTTTTTTTTACAATATAACGAGTAAAGGTTATATATATATATATATATATATATATATATATATATATATATATATATATATATATATTATTATTAAAGAAGATTAAACTGCAATATTGACCCTGAACGCTGCTTTCAAATTCTTAAAACCGAAAGGGGACTAAAATGGAAATATGCAGCTAACTATTATATTTATTTCATCTCCTTTTATTGAGGCATTAATACACATTTATTGCGACTCTATATAATCATTGTTTTCTTTATGTGAATATGTAATGGATTTAAACAATGCAAAATAAAAGCATTGTTTAATTTCTATTAATTAATGAATCATTTAATACATCAACTAATTTTTTCCCCCGCTGGCTATAGCATTATTTTGCCGGCCTCTCATTTTCAATTTTAAAAAATACTATTTAAATAAATTTAAAAATAAAATCTTTCTTGGTTACATATTCAAGTAAAAAAAAAAACTTAGAAATTTATTTATTTAGGATGAATCTTATTTTGGCATTGTCTCGTGGCGGTGTTTCCATGCTTTATCCATTTAGAAATTTTCTGACCAAATTTTTTAGTACCATATATTTTAAAATTTTAAACTTCTTTGAAAAATAAAAATATTAATAATTAATCAAGTTTTATAATACACATTTTAAAATAAATTCAAGATTTAAAAATTTTTAATAACTAAATTAAAGTTTCATTTGCGACAATTGCAGTTTTATAAAAGTTATTGTAAAACTTCTATGAATAAAGCATTTTTTTTAAAATTATTGTATAAAGTAGTTTCTAAGAGAAAAATTTGTTAAAAACTGTGAAAAAGCAGAAGTCAAACGAAACCTTTTTTTGGAAATTATAGGCTTAGCCTTCGTTTAGGATCATTTTCTTCTTGCTTTCTAAAACAGTTTTCTAGTACAAAAATTTCTTAAATTTATAAATTTTGTACTAAAAAATTGTTTTAAAAAGTAATAAGAAAGCCGTACCAAAAGAACCTTTAGTCAAACTAAAACTTTGATTGCAATATAAAAAAATAAAGTAATAAGAAAACTGTGCCAACTAAGACTAAATCAGAATATTTCAATCTATTTTTATTCTATTTAATAATAAAAAAAATCAAAATTTAGAACTTTTAGCACATTTGAATATTTTCTTTTGTTCTAATATTGATAATTTTATTCATATAAATGTTAGCCTCAACCTTGGGAGTGAAGGAGCTCGTACCAGCTTATCTCAGCCGAAAGCTAGCAGATGAAGATCTCCTTACTGGAGTCAGCTTTGCTTCTGGATCTACAGGATATGATCCCATTACCTCTCTTGTTGCAGTACTCTCTCTCTCTCTCTCTCTCTCTCTCTCTCTCTCTCTCTTTCTCTCTCTCTCTCTATCTAATTTAAAATATATTATATTAAAAAAACTCTTCATTGTTATGGTTTAAAAGTTGAGGTATTTATGTAAATTTGACTATTTAAAAGGGTCAAATTGATTTGAGGATTGATTCATGATGAGATTGATACATTAAATGCTCAATTTGAAATGTTTTCAGTCAAGTAAAAAATATTTTTGGTTGATCATAATAAAAAAATAATTTTAAAATATTTATCTTCATAAAAATTTCATTTTGACATATGACATCCACAATAATTTATGCAATATGTAAACTTACGATAATGATGTAAAATATCAAAAATAAGTAATTTATTTTAAAAAAAGCACACATAATTAAAGTCGAGTGCCTCTTTTCATTAAAAATATTTTCTTTTTTTTTTCATTAAAAATATTTTCTCAAACAATTTTTTTTGGAAAGATTATGCATATATCATTTTATATCATGCTATTTATATATATAACAGTCAAAATTTTAATATTGCATATCTATTATGAGTATTATCTATAGACAAATTTAATATTAAATATGTTATTTATTTATTTCATTCCTATCACCCATAACACCCTATAAATTTTAATATTTCATTTCTTACATTTATATTTGATCTATAGGTGGTAGACATGAAATATTAAAAATATGAGTATTACATAAAAAGGTACGTATTTTTTTTTCTTTGAGCTAAAATGGAGTGAATATTTCTCCATCCCTTTGCATGTCTTACATTCTCATAATTTTGATAAAAAATGAAAATTTAAATATTAAATTAATATTTTAATTAAATGAATGTAGTCAGTTATATCAATGGAAGATCAGCTCAAACTATTTGGCGAATACAAAGAGAAACTCAAAGCTGTAGCAGGAAAGGCGAGGGCCGATAGCATAATATCTGGCGGCTTTTATGTTGTGTGTGCTGGTTCTAACGATCTCGTCAACACTTACTTCCCCACTCTGTTTCGGAAACTGCACTACGATGTTCCTTCTTACGTCAACTTCCTCGCCGGTAAAGCTTCTGATTTCGTCCAGGTAAACCATATATATATATTTGTGTACGTGAACCTGGTCTACCTGTTTTTTTATCTTACTCTTCTAGCTCAATTTGAGTAGAAATTATTATGTGTGGGAACGTTCAGTGGTGAATAAATATGCGTCATGTCATCCGGTATACAATATCGGTACACAGCAAAAAAATGACATGGCGCATTCTGATTCGCCTCCGAACAGCGTCTGGTTACCGCACAAAATAATTTCGCCAATTTCAGGGTGGTATGACTCTATCATATTTTGGAGTTTTGTTATGTAGTTTTTATCATTATTCGAAAATTATCTTTACCAATTTCTTTATTGCATTTCTGTTTACATCCATGCATTAATTTTTTATACCATTTTTTCCTTCATTATTGAATTAGGGTTTGATTTGTGTGATTGTCTTGTTATAAAGATTATTGTGAAACTATTATGGTGAACAACTTTTTAAAAAGTTGCTGAGATTATTATAAATATGTTTTTTTTTTTTTTGAAAAAAAGAAATTGGATAACACAATTTTCACACCCAATTATAAAAGCAAGTTTTCGCCTTCATAAATTTATAAAAAGCAGCAAGAAAGTAGTAGAAACCAATAGCTAAACATAAGTGTTGTTGCAGTCTGAAGAGCAAAACAATAAAAATTTGTGCATTTTAGTATAAAATTTTCATTGCTTTACTTTTCGTATAGGCATCACAAATTCATTTGGTTTCTGCTTTCTTGTTACTTTACAAAAATATAATTATTTTATATATATTAATATGAAAAATAAAAAAAATCAATAATATTCATAATGAAATTTATTTCCTAAATAGATATATCTGATAGTTCTTAATTAGTCTCTCTCTCTCTCTTCTTATTGCAGAAATTATACAGAATGGGGGCACGTAGGATTGGATTTATAGGGCTTCCTCCTGTAGGATGCTTGCCCTCACAAATGACTTTTTCAGGAGATATTTTCAGAGAATGTGTAGAAGCTCAAAATGAAGCAGCTTTGCTCTATAATTCCAAGATTAGTGCAGAAATTAAAAGACTGTCTGCAAATTTCAAAGACTCGAAGCTTGTCTACCTTGATGTCTACTCCATATTGATTGATATCATTCAGAGGCCCTCAGCTTATGGTAATTATATTTTATTTAAGTATTTTTTGATAAATATATGCTCATTAATTATCATTAATCTTATCTTAATTAACTATGTTGAAGTACTTTTCATTCATTCTTAGTGAGTTTTACGTAGTTTTTTTGGCTTTTGTACAAATGTTACTGTTCATTTTTTTCGTTTTGTCTAATGATATATATGCAATATGACATTCATTTTCCATAATATTGTTAGTTGTGGGGTTTAGACTTTTTTAATCATTATGGACAAGATTTTATTTTACATGAAGTTTTAAGTATAGTGAATTATTTGATCTCTATATACCTCTGAAAGTATGTTTATTTAAGGGTTCGTTTGGGACGGTTTTTTTAATGCTTCTTGAAGCAGCTTTCTAGTACAAAAGTTTTAATTTTTATAATAAAAAGCTACTTCAAAAAGTGGTAAAAAGTCGTTCCAAACGAAGCCTAAGTCTTATTAATTTGTCTTTTTTTTATGGTATATGATATCTTTTGTAATTTGTAGTGACTTGCTCATACTTGTCATTAGGTTAAGGGCACAGTTTCATAAAAATTAGTATCCAAGCGAGATTTTCAGAAGTATTATAGACATGATGTTTGAAATTGAAAATGCTTCACAAAACTTCTACCAGCAGTCAAGAGAATATCAAAATAATTAGTAGGAAAACAACAATATTTGATACCCAAAATATTGCAATAACATTAATTCAACATTTATAATAGAAGCAAAGAAGCAAAACTTAGGTTCAGGTGCATGAAAAATAATTCTTTTCGTACAACGCCTCAGTGTTGTGTATCCAAGTGCACCTGCGCTCTGTGCTCCCCGGCACTGTGTTCCCGAGTGCCTAGATGCTGCAGAGTTCGCTAGTAGAAACTAAATAAAGCATAGCACCACAGCGCCCTTGATTTGGCGCCGCAGTGTTGTGTTGTGCCGAAACGTTGAGGGTTTGAGCGCTGCAACATCGTCAGATAGACAGATGATAGAGGTTTGAGCGCCGCAAAGCTTAGAGGCGGACTGTACAGATTTCTTTCTTATTTTTATTGAAGGGTGGCGTCCCTTGGTGTATGGTTATTGTTTTCTCTTGTGTTTAGTGTGTGAGACTGGCATAAGAGAGAAGAGAAGCAATGAGAGAGCAAGAGAAAAGAGATATTTGTACTTCTTTCTCCCCATTTTTATGATGGATTTCTTAGTGTGGTGTGGCTCCATGATATTTCCCCGATTTCATATTTCCCACGTTAAATCCTGGTATCCTTTTACTTTCCATTACTTTTCTATTTTCTTGTTTGTTTTATTGCAGGGTTTACTTCCATCTCCAACATAATGAACATCCTTATCTTAACTCATTAAAAAATTTAAAATATCCTCTATACATAGACATTTCAAAACATGATATTAGACACGCCACATGAGAATGTCCTTGTATAATTTTCTTTCTAAAGAGCAACTCTCGAGCATTTCGTTATGAAATATAAGATGAATATTTTCTACAAATTGTGAAGCCTATCATGTTATCTTTGCATATTCATGCCCATGCATCATAATATTTTACAAATAACTCAAAAAAATTTTGATTTATTGAACTCTAATGCTTATGTTGCAGGATTTGAAGTCTCAGATAAAGGATGCTGTGGAACAGGAGAGTTTGAGGCTTCAATACTATGCAATAATAAGTCACCTATATGCTCTGATGATACTAAATACATATTTTGGGATAGCTTTCACCCAACAGAAAAAGCCTACAACACTATAGTAGATAAACTTCTCCAAAATGACTTGAAATATTTGATCTGAATGAGTATACTGTGTTTCTTTCTTCTGCTTATGGCTATTTCTTTATCAAATTCTACATGTAGTATATACTGGGAGGGCATGGTTATAATTAACAAATTGTATTTTGTTATGGATGAATAAACTTAAATAAGAATTTTCCTTCTGGGGAAACTATTTAATTTGCAATGCAAATTGATAAATCTGAGAATTTACAATATAAGAATCCTGTATTATATGAACATCTTTATTTGTTCGGCATCTTCAGTTGTCAATTTAAAGTGAGGTGTTAGAGAAGTTTTTAATGGCTTGCAATGCAATCTTGCAAAGAGATAATTTATTTATTCATTGCTTGAACCCAATAATGATTAGATTTGTTGCATTTAATGGCTTCCTAATATGATGATGGTTCCTTATCAGCTTCCAGTAAAGGATTTTTTTTCTCATTGAAGACTACGTTTTCGTTTGGGACGCTTTTTTTTTACTGCTTCTTGAAGCAGTTTTTTAGTAAAAAAAAAATTATTTTTTTAACTAAAAAACTACTTAAAGAAGCAGTAAAAAAGACTATCCTAAACGAAGCCTACATCTCTAATTATGATGCATTTTTCCTCTAGAGTTTCAATACATCATAACTCTAGAAGAATATACCAAAAAGATACATCTCATTGCTCTAGCTTGTAGCTTGTCATGTCTGATATGTGCATAAGCAATACACCCGAAAGCTTTGAGGTTTGCTTTTAATCAAGAGTATGTCCAGTTCATAATTGCATTGGAGGCTTGAAGTTCAATGCTATTGAAGGTGATAGAAAATACTTGAAGATTTCAAGGAAATCCTATCAATTTAAGAAAAATAGCGGGAAAACTCTTCCAAACACCAAAGGAAAAATAAAGAAAACAGGAATTTTATTACGATAATCAAACTAACGTACGGAAGAAAAATAACAAGATACAATTGATCCTCTATTCGATAGGAGGATCTATCTCTCCCAAATCTCTAGACACAGCTAGAACCCAAAAACTTAAACCTAAGAGATCTCAAATTTCAGCTAAATTCAAGATGCCCTAACCATAGGAAAACAAATTATTTAATGCATACAATCCAAAAGTAAAACCGTAAACAACAAAATTAATCTCCTGAAGACTTGGTCGAGCCGTATCCATCTGAACTTAAGACTGCAAAAGCCTTCTCGTCTTCACCATCTCCTTCACCTTTCAATCATATTAAATGTCTTGTGAGACAATGTAAGCATTTTCTGGACACCTTTGATTTAGATCTAGTATAATGAAAATTCTTGTTGTTTCTTTATCCCAATCTTCTTCAAGCGACTAAGCTATTTCCATACTTTCTGTCCTTGATTTCTGATTTTCAATGTATTTCATTGAACATGACAATAGATTTAACTTCAATCATTGTTAGAATTTGCTTACTATAATAGCATTGTGTCAACTCTATGTTCATAAGATTTTCGCAAAATGATTCTAAACTATTTCCATTCTTTCCATCCTAACTACAAAAAGGTGTCTTGATTCTAGTCCAATTGATCTAAAATGAAGCACTTGAAGTAGAGGTGTCAATATTTGACACGACACGAAAACCAACCCGGAATTTTTAGGTTAGACCCGAGATTTGACCCGTTTGAAAAATGGGTCGGATTCGAGTTGACCCGACAGGTTGCCAGGTCAACCCAGAAACCCGTTTTAAATGACTAAACCCGGGTATGCAGCAAGCTCGAGGCTGCCCGTGCGGCTGACCGCACGCACGCGCGCGTCTTTGCGACTGTCGGCACGCTGGCGCTTCTACCCGCGTGCCCTTGGGCTGCCCGCGACCTCCCCACGTGCGAGCTGCGACCTTGTCCGTGCACCTAACCCCCGCTGCAATGCCCACCCCGCGCTGCAGCGCCCGCCTCTCGCTCGCGACCGCACACCCGGCCCGCACTGCCGCACCTTGCCCCGCGCGTCTGTTCCCGGGTTCGAATTTTTGACCTGTTTACCTACCCGGGTCAGGTTAGGGTCGACCCGTTTGAACCCGGGTCAGTTCAGGATTCGACCCGAACCCGACCCGTGACCCGAAATTGACACCCCTAACTTGAAGCATAATTAGAAATTTTATAATATTATTTGAGAGTTTAAATAATCTCTTAATATACTATTTATTGACCAACATCAATCAATTGTTGTTGCTCAAGTGAAATCTTGATTGCCATCACATGGCTGTCATTGCTCATCTACCATCTTCTGATTTATGTCTCCTAATTACTATCATTTGCTGATAATATCAGTAATTATCTTTCAATACTTCACCAATATTTTCTACTACATATATTGCCATATATAGGAGGCCAAGTTAGTGCTCGATACTTTGAAATGTCATTTTCTCTAATTAGGGGAATAACAACCTTTTATAGCAATAGAAAATGATTTTTCCTATTTTATTTTCAAAATTTTTCGCTGAAAACTTTGATGTCTTTGTTGGAGTTTTTTTTTTTTTTTTTTTCTAATCAATGTATGCAAACTTTTATGTAACATTAAAACAATAAACTCTCATTCTACCATTATAAAATTTTAAATATATAATTAAAGTTCTAACTTTGATTTGATTTTTTTTTTTTTTGTAATTTTAAAAACTTCAACATTTTTTTTATGCTTGATGTATTTTAGTCCAATTGTAGCTATCGTCTTCCTTCGGTCAATCTTACCTGCTTGATAAAGTTATAAATAGAGGTGTGACTTTTCCATAAAATTGGGGAAAATGAAATAAAGCTATAGAATATTTTCCTCCAAAAATATGTGCAAATCCCCTCTTCTATCATTTTCTGCCTCTCTCTCTTCCCAGAAGAGCAAGAAGCTCTTTCTTCTTCAAACAATCCCAGCAAATTGATATTAGAGCTTGGTTGAGGCGATCTCAAGAAAGGAGTTCTTAAATGAGAGGTGGTCGTGTGGCTCAAGCATTCGGTGGATGTGAGTAGGGTGTGGGAGTTCCAACATGAGGTCGGTGTAGCGGGCGTGGAAGGAATGAGACGCAATAGGGGAGCCACGGGCTTGACCACGGAAGCCTGGTGGAGCGGGTTGGATATGCACGGGCAATTAATGCGCGGAGCAAGGGCAGATGCGTGTGAGCCATGGATCTGTGGTTGAGCCAAACTTCGGAGGCAAACTCACGCGGATCTGGATCAAAAGCAAGTTGTTCAATGTGGGGCTTCGAGCGAGAGCAAGTTAGGCAAGTCGTGGGCTGAGTATGTCATGTCAAGTTGTGCGCGAGGACGGAGTCAGATTGGAAACTCATGGGGTGGTTTGTGCATACGGGCTTCTTCATGCGGCAGCAAAGGTGGGCGGATTGCGCTCACGGGCACGCATGATTTCTTGGCGGTCTGTGCAGATTGGCCACGTTAGTGTGGAGCGGCGGGATCGATAGATGGGCATGTGGGGCACTAACTAGAAGTTCGCACGCGGGCTAGTGCGACGGAGGATCTTGATCCTCATATGGCTGTGTTGTTATGTGGCGGAGGGTTATAATTCTTGTTAAAGATCTATTTAGGTCTTTGATGTGGAGTCTTTTCTTTGTTATAGATTATAAAATTGGACCAATGTAGAGATTGTTGTATTTTGGTTCAATTTTAGCTATTTTGTTCCTTCAGTTTATCTTACCTGCATGATAGGGTTATAAATAGAAGTGTAACTTTTATGTAAAGTTGGGAAAAATGAAATATAGCTTTAGAATATTTTTCTTCCAAAAATATATGCATATCCCCTCTCTTCTCTCATTTTCTAGCTCTCTCTCTTCTACGAAGAGCAAGAAGTTCTTTCTTTCAAACAAAATCCCAACAACGTTATTTTAAAGTTTCAATGAATGGGAATTAAATAAAAAATCTATTAATTATATTTTAAATAAAAGTTAATATAAGTATATCAATATACATAATATCTATCTTTCTTTTCAAGTTTGGCCATTTTCATTTTCAAGCCAAAATTAGGCCTTGTTTGGGATGGCTTAATTTTGCCTTCTCTATTTCAAAACATTAAAATTATTTTTCGTTTGCTATTTGAATGTGACACTTTTATAAAAATGCTATTTATAAAACTTCTCTTTTCTACTATTTTCAAAAACTTTTTGGTATTTACTTGTTCGTTAAAAACCTCCATTCTCTCAAACAATATTTTTAAAATTACCTTCTTTCAAAAAGTGCTGGATAACCAAAGAAATCCTTAGTGATGTCAAATAAGTAGATTGTTTCAGTCAATTTTTGTCATATGACTTTAAATAAAATTAAAATCATGATTTTTTCGAGCTTTACCACATATGTTGCTTACCCAAATCACCCACACTCCTAATTGAATGAATATTCATTGTCTTTATGTGAAGCTGTGGAGATCATGATATTTGAAAAAAAAAAAAAAAAAAAAAAAAAAAAAAAAACTCAACCCTTTCAAGTCTTATTGCTTAGTGCTTAAAATTAGAAAAAAAATATTTTAGAATAGATAAATTTAATTGATTTTAGCTTTTGATGTTTGTTTGAAAATAATTAGTTACAATACAAATATTTTTCAAATAATTAAAAATTGGTGATTTTAATTTTATATAAAGAGCAATTGAAATAGGCAAAGTAGACAAGGCATACGTCATTCGGCCCAAGTGCCCAATGGTTTTGGTCTGCATAAGGAAGCCCACCTTACCTAGCTTTATTGGGCTGGGTTTGGTTCTGCCTAATAGAGATATGCTTAGTGCAATCTATGGCTAAGAGTTTTTGAAGTTTGATGGCATGTCACTTAGAGTTTTCAATTATGTATTTGATTAAATCATTTCTTAATCAAAATTTATATAAAATGTAAATATATTTAAAATTATTTTAAAAATAAAAATATTAAATTATGAATACATTTATGCATAAAAAATTATTTATTGTTACCATAGTATAGAAATAAAAGGCATTCATATTAATTTATAAGTTAAAAATATTATCTCTTGTGTGTGTGTGTGAGGGGGGGGGGCAAATTAGTACCGAGCTCATTACTGTTCGGTACTCAGTGCTTCACAGTACCGAGCTCAGTACTGCTCAGTATTGTGAATACAGAACGTAAGTTGTGTCAGCTGTCCAAACCCAATGATCTCTCGAACTTATGAGCATAAGATTTATGCCATACAAATTGAGAAAAAATTCAGCTGCGAAGGTGCTAAAAACTAGAACATTTGAACCCTCCCAGGCGACAGGGGCAAGGGGGGAGTTGATCTAATAATAGTGTAGCCAAAATCTCCTACTTAATCACCTCAGGAAAAAAAGTACGGTAAATTTCATCACCATCGGATATATAGGATTTAACATAAAGGTGAGAGATGGATGGAGGAGCAAAAACTTCAACAATGGCTTTGCGATTACACCAAAGATCTCAAAACATGAAAAAATTGCAGTTAGAAGAAGGCACATTGAAATAAATTGAGTCCCTGATCTTAAGGGCATTAGCACAAAATCATTTCCAAAATTTAGAATTCTTGTGCTTGGAAGCCACATTATTAATATTTATGAAAGATGGAGACTCAAAATTTTCTTTTTGACATTTGAGTCAATAAAAGCAAATTCACACGCACATAACATATACAAGCTTCGAACAGCCAAAGCTCGCAACCGACAGATCAAGATGAGTAGCTTTGGAGACTCTTGGTGATAATACAAAATTACGAAGATAATAAATGAAATATACGATTAATATCTAATTTAAAGATGCCTTATAAAAATCTATCAGAGATTATCGATCACAATTTTTGTTCAAATTAAGGCGACAAATTAGGCCATGATCGAAATATTAATGGAAGGAATTTTAAAGATCCTAAATTAAGATTAATAAAATATATTTTAAAAAATTCATTAAATTTTTTATTGCAGCCATCTCAATGAATGATCATCACAAATATTTCACTCATATCTCATATTCCCATCATATTTTGACAAAAAATACAAACTAAATTTTAAATATTAAATTAATATTTTAATGAAATAATTGTAGTCGGTGATATCGATGGAGGATTAGCTCAAACTATTTGGCGAATACAAAGAGAAACTCAAAGCTGTAGCAGAAAAGGCGAGGGCTGATAGCATATTATATGGCAGCTTATATGTTGTGTGCGCCGGTTCTAACATTCTCGTCAACGATAAATTATTGTGTATGCAGTCCGAACGTAGAGAACAGTTCCGATTGTTGCGTATTTACTGTTTATTTTGCTGCGTATTTTTTATACACAGTAAATAAGCGGCAAATAAGTAGCAATTAAATAATACTCACTAAATACGTAAAAAATACATAGAAAATTTGTGTATCAAAAAAAACATAACAAAATAAGCAGTAAATATATAGAATCCGAACCGTTCTCTACGTTCGGACTGCATACACAAAAATTTCTCCTCGTCAACACTTACTTCCCCACTTTGTTCGGAAAGAGAAATTATTGTGTCCAGAATCCGAATGCATTCGGATTCCAATCACCGCATGCCACATCACCAGGTGCACTCCGGAGCCCAGTGCTTGCAGTGACATGGCACATGATGATTGGAATCCGAATGCACTCAAATTCCACACACAATAATTTCTAGTTCGGAAACTGCATTACGATGTTCCTTCTTACATCAACTACCTCGCCGGTAAAGCTTCTGATTTCGTCCAGGTAAACCATATATATTTGTCTGAACCTGATCTATCTTTTTTTTTTTTTCAATTACTCTTCTAGTTCAATTTGAGGGTGGTACGAATTTTTCATATTTTGGAGTTTAATTTTGTAGTTTTAGTATTATTCTAAAAATATTAGTTTGTTTACTTATGTATAGGGGTGTCAATATTTGACACGACAACAAAACACGACCCGGAAAATCCGGATTGAATCCGACCCGATTTCAAAACGGGTCGGGTTCGGGTTCCAGAAATTGACCCGTTTAAAAAATGGGTCGGGTTCGGGTTGACCCAACAGGTTGCCGGGTCAACCCGCGAACCCATTTAATTCAAAAAATTTAGAATCCCACCTCTGCCCGCTGCCCGCCCGCGCTGCCCCCGCGCCCGCGCGCCCGCGCCCATGCCCTCGCTCGCGTCCGCCCCGCTCGCCTCCGCCCCCGCCGTCCGCCTGCTGCCGTTCCGGCGCCAGCAGAACCCAAAACCGGGTCGGGTCGGGTCAACCCGGCAACCCGCCGGGTCGAGTCCGAGTTCATATTTCCAACCCGTTTGTCTACCCGGGTTGGGTTAGTTTCAACCCGTTTGAACCCGAGTCAGTTCCGGGTTCGACCCGAACCCAACCCGTGACCCGAAATTGACACCCCTACTTATTTATAATGAGTATAATAGTTATTCTAAAATTTAAATTTGTAGAGAGAAAAAAAATTTCTAAATATCCTAATATAATTTTTTTATTAAAATGGGCTCAAAGTCATTCAAATAAATTTTAAAGTATTTGAAATTATTAAAATTAGTGCAATATATATATATATATATATATATATATATATATATATATATATATATATATATATATATGCTCATTTCAGGATAAATGTGAGAGCATTAAAATATATACTGAGCGACTTTTTCAATTAAAATTATAAATAAACATATAATTTATTAGAAGAAGAAACAAATTAATGAACATATTTGTTCACAATTAGGTAAGATATGAAGAACAAAAATATTTAACTTCTATATGGGACAATTTTTTGGCTGCTTTTCTTTTCAATAACAGCCACAATTTTACACTTTTTTAGAAATTTTTATGATGAAAAATTATTTTATGCAACGAAAATTACTAAGTTATTTTCTCCATAACAATTTCACAGTCAACTTTATAAAAATTTACAGGCATTCCAAAACAAATACTTAATAATATTAAAACTTGTTACATTATATACATATAATGTATGAATTTATTACATAAGCTTATCAAAAGTACTTATGCAGAGATTACATATAGTGGTGGGGAGACATAGAATTGGAGTTTTTGGGCTTCCTCCAATAAGATGCTTGCCTTCGCAAATGACTATAGCAGGAGATACTGTAGAAGCTCACAATCAGGCAGCTTTGCTCTATAACTCTCAGATTAGTGCAGAAATCAAAAGGGCCAGCTGAAAATTTCAGCAGCACAAAGGTAGCCTCAATACTGAGAAAAATTATTCTGTGCGGAAGCGAAACCCATCCGGATGCTTAAGAGCGCGGTTCAGTTCCGCAGTACCGAGCATCACGGACGCTTGGTACCGTGGCTCGGTATGACTGACGTGGCTCATTCTGATAGGTATCCGAATGTAGAGCTGCGTTCAACATCCAAATGACTTAATGTGATCAAATTGCATCATTATAGGAGCATTAACAGCAACATGGTTGACAAACTATGTGGTGCTCATTCATAATTTGACAGCTTTATATTGTAGAAAATTACTCTCTTTGTTGTGAAGTTTAAACAAAGTGCTTAGCCAACTCTTCCCTCCTATATCTTAACAGGTTGAATTTCCAGCTGGTTTGGTAGGAAAAGGAAAAAAATAGTAATAAGATGAGAAAAAAAACAACCAGCCCCATGCAATACAAGTTACCAAATCAAAAATTAATTACAATCAGGCAGCCAAATATCTGTTTTTGAGAAAGATTGAGCTATTTATCGTTAACTGCAATTTTCAGTAACCTATACTGTTTTCTATAAATAAAATATATTAATAATTAATGGAGGTGAGTGAAGACAAGTGAAGAAGACTTCAACAGCACACAGTTTAGTTAAGCAAGTTTTCCCCTTCTAGAAAAAAATCATAAACAAATAATATTAATATATTATGATGATGGAATGATACTGGAGTATATGAACTGTAGATATCAATAAATATGCAGGATATGAGGCTAAATCTAACCAAGTTACTGTTTCTCAAGGCATTGAAGACTGTTGGGAGTTGGAAATGATGGTAATAAGCAACAAGAGAGCTGCTGCCTTCAGTCTGCTGGCATTTGTGGTTTTCCTTCATCCTCTTCATGGCCGCGCCATTGGTGCAAACCAAACATCTCGGCGACGGACACCAGCTATTATCATCTTCGGTGACTCGATCGTAGATCCAGGCAACAACAATGTTATCCTGACGACAATTAAGTGCAACTTCCCTCCTTATGGGAAGGATTTTGTTGGTCACAAAGCAACAGGAAGGTTCAGCAATGGCAAGATCCCTTCAGACATCATAGGTGATTTTCCTAAGTTGCTAATTTCACTGGAGGATTGAAGATCGAAAAATTTTAGATTTATATATATATATATATATATATATATATATATATATATATATATATATATATATATATATATATATATATATATATATATGAAATTAAAGTGATTTTCATTTGCACCAAGCTTGAAAAAAAAATGAAAAAGTTATGCTTGGTTGGATCAAAATCATGCAAAATATGAATTTTAGTCGATCTTACCACTAAGTTAGATCAGCTAGAAATCAGATTGTTAATGGTCCAAAATTTGATTTTTACCTTACTAGCTCAAGCTCATCTCTCAGTTATCAGTCCTTATAAAGTACACTAGACTTCAACTAACATCATCATTTGTCTTATCCCAACTATTTTGACTCACTAAATGGCGTGTAAGCCCTCAGTTAACACATTAGAATGATTGGCATAGATGCTAAAAATGAAAAAAAAATTGTGTATATTTAATATAAGATGTTATAATTTCATTTCAGCTTCTCAGTTAGGAATAAAAGAATACGTGCCTGCATATCTGGGGACAGAGCTATCAGCCTATGATCTTATAACTGGAGTAAGCTTTGCATCTGGTGGCTGTGGATTTGATCCTCTCACATCTCAGCTAGTGGTATATTTCATATAATTATTGCTAAAATATCAGATAGCAAATTTGAGAAAAATTCTTATACTCATAAAATGTAGCAACTTCTCTTAACTTCATATATGAACAACAGTCGGTGCTTTCCATGGACGATCAGCTAGATCTGTTCATCGAATACAAGGAGAAGGTAAAAGCAATTGTAGGAGAAAAGAAAGCCGCATACATAACAAACAATTCTGAATATCTAGTAGTCACAGGAACAGATGATCTGGCAAACACTTACTTCACGACACCATTTAGGAGGCTTGAGTATGATCTCCCCTCCTACATCAACTTCACAGTTCAATCAGCTTCAACTTTCATTCAGGTATCAGACTTAGACTGATATATATTCAAATTTCTTAACTTAACGCACATATTTGGTTGCATGATTATGGACTTATAAACTGTAATGCAATTATATATATATATATATATATATATATATATATATATATATATATATATATATATATATATATATATATATATATCATTGCGAAAGTAAGGTGTGTTAAAACTAGAGAAGATGGAGAAATAACATATCAGAGAGCAAGTAGTAACTCCCGAAGATTTAGTTGAAAACAGACAAATGACTTTGATTGGCATGTGCAACGAAGAGCATCATATACATCAATAAAATGGCAGATTGAACAAATGTAGAATGATTAGAAAGGAAAAAAACGGATAAAGCAAGGTAAAATGATTAAATTGTGTAAAAAGACACATAAAATAAAATTAAATGCAATAAAACACTGAATAAAAACAAATGAAAAAGATTCAAAATCATCATCATCATCATTAACTTTATATCAATTTTTTTGGTCAAATTTATGAATTTTTATTTTTCATTCATTCTTGCTTAACGACTAAATGTTTTCTAAGTTAAACAAATCATTTAAAACAATTTTCATCCACATAGTTTTAGGTCTATGCTGCTTTCTTTTTTTTAATCTTCTTATACTAATTTTATATACTCACGTAATAAGCGTATTTTTCCTCATAAAGAAACTTTAAATTGAAAAAAAGCTAATGCGGATAATTAAAATGAGAATTCAATATATGTCAGCAAATACTTGATGGAGAACTAACTTGGTAGTGTGAAGATCATTAAAGACTAGGGTATTACTTAATATGCACATAGTAACACTAATCTGATACGTGCAAAGATTACCTTCAATATAGATGGCATTGAACAACATGTGAAATGGAGGTTCCAGATGCTTTCTAAACTTGTGTAATATGACGGGATAAAATAACAGCCAAGATTACACTAAGCACAGCACCACTTAAGCCACCATTTTTTCCTTTCTAACTTGCTCTGTAGACGTATAAGTTGCAAATTTCTGCCTTTTAATTTACCATTTTCTCTCATCCTTGACAGAAATTGTACCATTTAGGGGCACGAAAAATTAGAGTTGTGGGTGCTCCTCCAATAGGATGTTTACCATCACAAAGGACACTTGCAGGAGGAATTGAAAGAATATGCGATCCAACCTACAACCAAGCTGCGACATTCCTCAATTCACAACTATCAAAGGAGATGCAGAAGCTTAACAGCACTTTACCTAAATCAAAGATCCTCTATATTGATATGTACACCCCTTTGCTTGATATCATCTTACACCCTTCTAACTATGGTAAATTGTCATTTTATTACATTTACTTATCAAGAACTATCATTGCGACGGAACCAATATCTAAAACTTCTTTTCTAATTTGTACATCCAAATAACAGGATTTGTAGAATCCAAGAGAGGTTGTTGCGGTACAGGAACTTTAGAGGTCACACTAACTTGCAATAGTTTGACCACCTTCATCTGTGAAGATGCATCAAAATATGTGTTCTGGGATAGCTACCATCCCACAGAGAGAGCATATGAGATTTTGATGACGAAACTTGCCCAGAGATACGGTGTATTTACAAATTAAGAATGCAAACAAACAAGTCGTCTTTTGTTATGTTGTTAATAGTCCATATAGGACACTATCTTAGTTACAACCACAATCATGATGTCAAGATACCCCACAAATGAATATATCCAAAGATTATTAAGAATTTTTCAAGTTTTGGATAATCTGATTGAATAAATAATTGTAAGGGAATGACAACATACTCCATTCATAAACATTATAAAGGGTTTGAATGTCAATAAAACATGAATAGAAGGACTACGATCAAATAACTCTGTGCTAATGCTACCTAACACATAGCATATTATAAAGTAGGCTATGTATCTCTCCTTTTTTTTAACAACTTAGGCAGAAAATTAACAAAGTCAAATTTGGCAACCATTTCTTTATGTGCAAAAACATTTATTGTTGAGGACTCCCTTGTAGAGAATATCTTAGATATTCACCCTTATCCACCCTCTCCAGTTAAAAATAGAAGATTTAATTAACAAACAATTTTTTTTTTTCTTACAAAATATTAAGATGATAGATTTTATGAAATGGAGATGATATTTTTTTTTAAAACAAAAATATTTTGAGATGGATAATAGAATAGGAGGTCTTAAAGAATATGTATTTTATTATTATAATTACTTCCATATCAATGCTAAAATATATATAAATATAATTAAATAAAAAAGAAGATGAGGAAAAGATGAAAAATAAGCCATTATGAATACAACAACAACAACAACATCAAGCCTTTATCCCACTACATGGGGTCGGCTACATGAATCCTTTTTCTCCATTGTGTCCTATTAAAAGTCAAATTCTCGTTTAAATCTAATAAAGAAAGGTCATTCCTAATATTTTCTAACCAAGTCTTTTTAGGTCTACCCCTACCTTTCTTAACATAAGTCAAATCTAATACCTCTACTCTCCTAACCGGGTCATCGCAAGGCCGTCGTTTTATGTGACCAAACCATTTAAGGCGACTTTCTCTAATCTTATCTTCTACTGGAGCTACTCCAACCTTTTCACGTATATGCTCATTTCGTATCCTATCTCTAAGGGTAAAGCCACTCATCCACCTAAGCATCCTCATCTCTGCCACACTTAACTTAATATTATGCTTCTCTTTTAAAGGCCAACATTCAGCACCATAAAGCATTGCAGGCCTCACTACCATCTTATAGAATTTTCCCTTAAGTTTGAAGGGTACATTTCTATCACATAACAAGCCCGATGCATTTCTCCACTTCAACCATCCAACTTGAATTCTGCTGATAATATCCCCATCTATTTCACCATCACTCTGAACAATAGATCCAAGATATCTAAAACGTGTACTCTTATTAATGACTTGATCGCCCAAAGTCACAATCCCCTCACTAGGTCTATTACTACTAAAATTACACTCCATATATTCCGTTTTAGATCTACTCAAGCGAAAACCTTTAGACTCTAAGGTTGACCTCCATAATTCAAGTTTACCTTCAACTCCCTCTCTAGTCTTATCAACAAGAAGAATATAATCAGCAAAAAGCATACACCAAGGTACATCCTCTTGCAAATGTCTAGTGAGAACGTCCATGACTAAAGCAAAAAGATATGGGCTTAAGGCTGATCCTTGATGTAACCCAACCGAAATGAATGAAAAATAAGCCATTATGAATGAAAAAGAAAAAGGAAGAGGAAAAGAAGAAGAGTAGAAGAAGAACGACGAGTAAAAATAGATGAATAGGGGATGAAGTGAATTACAATGATGACAAAACAATAGTTCCTCCATCCCCTATAATAAAACTACAATTTGAGATATGAACCATGCTTTGACTCAGCTGTATTTAACATTTTTGCTACTCTTTAAATTAATTGTATTTAAAGTATCTAGCTTTCTAGAGATGGTACAGCAGCCAAATTTACACTGAGCAGCATCGCCCATCCCCATTCACTCATAATATTACATAAGAGGTGGAAGATTGAACATGCAGAAGTTAACTTGGAAATATTGGTTAACACTGACAAAAGTAATCATGCAATTTTTTTAACACATGATTATATTGTATTTTAAAAGTATCATTCTTAAATTGATTTTAAATTATTTTACACAGCATACCGCAAAAAAGAATGGAAAAACTCGCCACAAAACATATATCCGCAGATGTGTATATCCAATTGATAAAGTCCATAGAGAACTCACAAAAAATAGATGAACTCGCATAAAAATTTAAAAAACAAAGGTAAACATGTGTAAAGCCTTGAAATTAAGCTTACAGGATTGTGTAATCATCTAGTACAAATGATGGATGAACTTTCCCACAAAGGCCTATCCACATGTTTTGGAAGCCCACAAATTGACTTTAAAAGAGGGTAAAGACTTGTGTGAGCACCAAAAAGGATGATCTTGCACCAAAGCACCGGTGTACAATAAAAATGATGGAATAACTTGAGTAAAAGTATTTGTACACAGGTGAATACATCCATTGATTGAGATTATAAGTTGTATGTACCAATGTACAACCCAAAAAAAATGGATGAACATCAAAAAAATTGTAAACAGGCGTTTGTAGTTTTGAATTTGAGTTCACAAGATTGTATGCAGCTCTATACAATAAAAGCAACGGAGGAACTCACACCAAATACTTCTCTAAGGACATGAATAACTCAAAAATTGAGTTTTGAGAGCTGTACACACAGTTGATGTAGGCAAGAAAAATTGCCTACGAATACAAAATTTGCAAGTCTTCCAAAATTTACCTTCTATAAGACGAATATATTGAGAGAACGACTAAAATGATGATTTAATGACAAAAACTACAAATTATAGATGATATGATAACAAAGACGTGTTAAAAGTCACTTAAATACTTAATATATTGATAATAGATAAGTTGAGAAGAAAGATATAATGGAGTGGTAACCATGGAGAGAAGAAATAGGTTAGAAGTTCCAAGACGAATTCATAGAGAGGGGAAGAGAAAGGGGACTAGCTCGCAAGCTATCCAAGAGGAAACCCGTAGGTTTTTAACTCCAAAAATCACTCCATAACACTTATAAAACAGCCCAAAACAATCCTATATATAGGAGGGAAGAAAAAGCCCAAAAGCCCACAAAACAGCCCTCATAAATTGGAGAAGAGGAATCCCAAAAGTCACCATAAATTAGGAATTCCAAAAGCCAAATCAGTCGCCCCCCCTCAAGCCAACCAGGAAAGAGAAGTAAAAGGCAGCATTTAAATTACGTTGGGAGCCCAATAGCTAAAAGAAACCAATCATAAATATATGCAGGAAACGAACAATCAGCCAGTGAATTTTGATTGCATCAATTCTCCCATGGAGGAAGAACCTCATCTCCTGATGAGTTTGATTCAGAATTTTTATTGCTTGACCGATCCAATTCCTCAATCAAAACAGCATATTTCTGTTCAATCAATTCTTTTGCTTGATTAAATTCAGCAAAAAGTACCTGAGTTATTTTCTCAAATTTCTCGTCACATAAGTACATAAATATATGTATCTTGTAAAGTTCATTTTGAATTGAGTCTGTTGAATCTCATTCGGGTGAGAGACTGATGCCAGATGGAATGCCAACTTCATGAGTACTGGGCAAAGGTGTTTGGTTTTCAACATTGGCAGGATCGTATTCATCTTGAAAGTTTATCGGCTCTTGACTTGAGATTCCCAAAGGATGATGGTTTGGATTGCTCATTATTATAAATATATATTTTCTAAAGACTCACAAAAAGACTTGCACACAACCTAAAGCTCTGATACCATTTTGATGTAGGCAAGAAAAATTGTCTATGAATACAAAATTTGCAAGTCTTCCAAAATTTACCTGCTATAAGCCGAATATACTGACAGAACGACTAAAATGACTATTTAACGACAAAACTACAAATTATAGATGATATGATAACAAAGACATGTTAAAAGACACTTAAACACTTAATACATTGATAATAGATAAGTTGAGAAGAAAGATACAATGGAGTGGTAACCATGGAGAGAAGAAATACGTTAAAAGTTCCCAGACGAATTCATAGAGAGGGGAAGAGAAAAGGGACTATCTCGCAAGCTATCCAAGAGGAAACCTGCATGTTTTTAACTCCAAAAATCACTCCATAACACCTCTAAAACAACCCAAAATAATCCTATATATAGTAGGGAAGAAGAAGCCCAAAAGCCCACAAAACAGCCCTCATAAATTGGAGAAGAGGAATCCCAAAAGTCACCATAAATTAGGAATTCCAAAAGCCAAATCAGCACCCCCCTCAAGCCAACCAGGAAAGAGAAGTAAAAGGCAGCATTTAAATTACGTTGGGAGCCCAATAGCCAAAAAAAACCAGTCATAAATATATGCAGGAACCGAACAATCAGCCAAGGAATTTTGATTGCATCAATTGTACAGCACCAAAAAAGGATGAACTTGCACATGTTTAAAATTTACTTTACATAGTTATACACATTTGTATACGACACAAACGATGGGAAAAATTGCCCTACAATACATGTACAAATGTGTCTCAGTCAACTAATTGAATTTACAGGGCTACACACACATTTAAACACAAAAAAAAACTGATGATATTGCTCAAAAACAATTGTACATGAGTGTGCACACTAGCGTACCACAGAAAAGATGAATAAACTTGGCTCAAAACATATCTACATGTGCATTCCAAATTTCCAATACTCCCGAAAAAACAAAACATCGAACCGGTAGGTGGGTTCCACCGCGAGGAAGACCAAGGGGCATTTCGCACCTCTAAATAGTGAGAGGGAAATCCGGGCGAACAAGAGGCGAAGTCGAATGACAATAAAGGATCAGGAGAAAGACACATAAAGAGAGGAAGAAAAAAAGGGGCAGTTTCATATGCTTTTCGTTCAATTCAGAACAGAAAACGGAAGAGGTCGAAGGAGACAGAGAGGAACCATTAGACCCAGAGCTAAAGCCAATTGCGAGCAGTCAAGATGTCCGCAGCATGATTAATTATTCTATGCAGCCAGAATGCACCACGTCGCCCCTTGCTTTGCACCGCTCGATACTATGGCTCGGTATTTCTAACGTGGCACATTCTGATTGGTCTCCGGACGACTTTCTACATCCAGTCTCCGGACGACTTTCTGCATCCAGTCTCCGGACGACTTTCTGCATTTGGTCTCCGCACAGAATAGTTCGTCCCGCAGGATAGAGTGACCGAGAGAGAAAGGTGTGATGTAAGGTAATGATTTATTGTATTAATCGATTTTTATTCTTAAATTTTGGTTTATGTATATATAAGAAATCCTAGAATGTTGTTATTAGTATTTTTAGATAATTTTATGTAATTACTATTTTAAAAAAATATACTTTTAAATATTATTTAATTAATATTGTTAAAAATAAGAATGTTTTGAATTAGACAATTCTATTCATAATAATTAAAAATAAAATAATTTAAAAGATTACTAAACTAATTTTATATAGCTAATTCAAATTTTATAATCATCAATTATGATTTATGCACTTAAAATAAGCTTAACAATTAACATCATAAAATAATAAGTTTAAATTATAATAATTAGAGATGTATATGATTTAGATGTACATAACATGATTATTCCATATAAATGCTTTTATATTTTCAAATAAAGGAATTAGAATACTGACTAACAGGTAAAAGCTAATCATCTAAATTTGATGTGAGTAATCATATTTTTAATTTATGATAATGATATCATTTCTTTACACAGCTCACATTGGCCTGTTGGTTGGGAGCGTAACTACCAACTAAGAAGTCTTGAATTTGAGTCTTGTGTATGTGAAGTATTTGTGAGTATGCTTTAATTGGCCTAATTGTCCAAAAAAATCATCTTTTAAATTAAATGCATTAATCACTATTAAATTCATTAATCAATTATTACTGTGACTAAATTTTAATTTAATTATTTTATAAAAAAGATTGATCATATTAAAGACATTGCAATTTTTTATCAGTACTTAGTGGTTATCCATCGAATGCATTAAAATCTTCAAAATTGAGGATTCCTGTTGCATAAGATGAAAATTATGATTTCAATATGTAAAGAGTTTTGAATGGTTTGGTTTAAATTCATGATCTCTCGTATGTATTGAACTATTTTAAATGGTGAAATACACGAGCAAAATTAGATTTTTGCTAGGGCTTCTAAATATATTGTTTGACAATCCTCAAACTTTTCAAATGCTTAGTGGATGATTAATTTATCTTAAAATTTGATAAAACTTGATTGTCATGCAAATCATATGTCATCGAACACAATCGATAATATGAGCTTGAATTTTAAAATTATATAGAGATAGATAAAAAAAATTGTATGAGAACGCACATTTTTTTATTATGGAACTTATCGTAAAAGCTTAAGAATTAATTTGATTTTTCATTCAGATTAATTTATCAAGTTGTAGCTCGAATGGTAAATAAGGTTAGAGAGACTTGCCTTAGATGATTTGGTCACATAAAATGTCAGCCTTCCGATTAACTAGTTAGGAGAGTAGATGTATTAAATTTAATTTATGTTAAGTAAGATAGAGATATGCTGAAGGTCATCTCCAACCGAACTCCATACCCATGTTTGGCATCCGTGAACTGCTCCAATCGAACAGAAAAATGCGATCCATTCTCGCGTTCGTGAACACTGAGAAGCCAATATTGGCATGGCACTGTTCATGAACGCATTTTTAGGTGGAAACAGAGAAAGCGGAGGAAAGCGGAGGAAAATAAAGGCTAGCATGTGGAGCTCGGTTGAGAAAGAATATATACGAAATATTTTTTTTGTGAGTTAAGAAATAGAGTTCGATTGGAGATGAATTACTGCATTTTGAAGTGTTACTGCATTTTGGAGTGGAAAATAAGTTTTTCAGTTGAAGATGGTCTAAAAAGGCCTGGTTAGAAAGTATTAAAAATGACATTTTCTTATTAGATTTAGATGAGAATTTTATTCTTAATGGAACACAATGAAGAAAAAGGATTCATATAGCCAACTCCACGTAGTGGGACAAAGGCTTGCCATTGTTAATTTAACAAGTCAAGCATAGCTCAAACCAAATAAGACACCCATCACCCAAGTTAGGATCAAAATGCATCACTATGGCAGCAATAACAGCCATATGATTGACGTCTCCTCTTGTGATCATGCATAATGTGATGGAATTTTATAGCAGCAAAGTATTCTCTTTTTTTTTTAAGTTTACACAGAGCATTTGGCCAAATCTGCCCCCTTTCTTAAATGGTTGAACTTCCAATCGGTTTAAGCAGTAAAATGAAAAAGTTAATAAGAGGAAAAAAAACCAGCACCATGCAGTACACGTGCTTAAATCCTTTTTCTAAGAAAGGTAGATTTATTTCGTAACTGCAATTTTCAGTGACCTATACTATTTTCTGCAAAAATTCTTGAAGAATTAACAGCGTTGAGTGAAGATAGGTGAAAGAAGACTTCCACAGCACACAATTTAGTTAAGCAAGTTTCCCCTTCTAGAAAAAAACCATATAGAAATATTATTATGGAGTGCTAATGCAGTATATGAAAGGAGCCGTGCATGGATGCCAATAAATATGCAATATATGAGGCTAAATTTAACCCGCTTACCGTTTCACGGCACTGAAGATTGCTGGGAGTTGGAAATGATAACAATGAACAACAAGAGAGCAGCTGCCTTCAGTCTGCTGTTCTTCCTAGTTTTCCTTCATCCTCTTCATGGTTGTGCCCTTCAGGCGAACCGAACATCTCCCCGGGCCGCCGGCAGTCATAGTTTTCGGTGACTCTGTCGTTGATCCAGGAAACAATAATGCAATCCTGACAATAGTTAAGTGCAACTACCCACCTTATGGGAAGGACTTTGTTGGTCACAAAGCAACAGGAAGGTTCAGCAATGGCAAGATTCCCTCCGACTTGATAGGTGATTTTCATCAGGTTGCTCATTTGACTCAAGTGCTGAAGATTCACAAAAAATAAGATCAACTTTTGGCTCAAATCAACCATGCATTGAAATTAAGCAACAAATCATCAAAAGAACCATGCCAGTCTCAAGTCAACCTTTGATTGAGCCGGATTTGAATCTTAATTCAGCTAATTTAAGATCAAATATATTATTATTATTATTATTATTATTATTATTATTATTATTATTATTATTATTATTATTATTATTATATGCATTTTTTCTATATATTTAAGATTACAACCAACTGATATTAAATTGATTTTGATTTGTGCCAAGCATGGGTCCAAAAAGACGAGTTGGATCTAGCTTGAACCAAGATCAGAACAAATCAGAGTCTATAGCTATACGCTTGACTTGGCTCAGGAGTATGTCAAATAACTTTTAGTTGATCTTGAACAAAAGTTTTGATCAATTCAAAATCGGACAATGACGGCCTGAATTTGCTTATGCTCAAAATCGGACAATTTAGCCTAAAATGGCAAAATTGTGAATATTAATATTATTATGTTTGTTCACAATAATTTCATGTCAGCTTCTCAGTTAGGGATAAAAGAATACGTGCCAGCATATCTGGGGACAGATCTATCATCCTATGATCTTATAACAGGAGTAAGCTTTGCATCTGGTGGCTGTGGATTTGATCCTCTCACATCTCAGCTAGTGGTATCTTTCGTATACTTCTTGCTGAAATATCAGATAGAAATTTTCAAAAACCTTCTACCATTAAAATCTAGCTACTTCACTTAACTTAAACGAATTTCATCATCAGTCGGCAATTTCCATGGACGAACAGCTAAGCTTGTTCATGGAGTATAAGGAGAAGGTGAAAGCAATTGTAGGAGACAAGAAGGCAGCATACATAACCAAAAATTCAATATATTTTATAGTCACAGGAACAGATGATCTGGCAAACACTTATTTTCCCACACCATTTAGGAGGTTTGAGTTTGATCTCCCCTCATACATAAACTTTACTGTTCAATCAGCTTCAACTTTCATTCAGGTATGAGAATTAGATTGATATACATATTCATAGTTCTTAATTTAGCGCACATATTTTGCTGCATGATGTATGGATTTACAAACTATATATATATATATATATATATATATATATATATATATATATATATATATATATATATAATCTCTGATATAAAATTTCATTCCATCCTCCCCACTTTTTGCCACACTAAACTTTTTTATGAAATAGTACTTAGTTTATCAAGGACTATATATGAGTGTTGAGCAACTAAGAGTACTTGATAAACAAATTTAGTTTGGCAAAAAAGAGATGTTGAATCTAGAAAGCATGGAATTAAATATTATATCAGAGATGATACAGAGAGTAGTAACTGTTAAAAATGAGGTTGAAAACAGACTAAAATGACTTTGCCGTAAGGAAGAGCAAAATATACACCAAAATTCTACATTCCTATGCCAATAACAATGACTTACCTTATTCCAAACAACATACAATTGAAACAATATTACTTACAAGAACCTCATTAGTTTACCATTTTCTTTCATCCCTGATAGAAATTGTACATCAAAAAATAATACCAACCTATGAGGAGAACAATGATTTTATTTTATTCCAAACAACATAAAATTTGAACGATATTATTTTCAAGAACCTTCATTAGTTAATCATTTGTTCTCATCCTTAACAGAAACTGTACCATTCAGGAGCACGAAAGATTAGTGTTGTGGGTGTTCCTCCCATAGGCTGTTTACCATCACAAAGGACTCTAGCAGGAGGAATTGAAAGAATATGTGATCCAACCTACAACCAAGCTGCAATGTTCCTCAATTCACAGCTATCAAAGGAGTCGGAGAGACTTAATAGCACGTTAACTAAATCAAGGATCCGTTATGTTGATATGTATACACCTTTGCTTGATATCATCTTACACCCTTCTAAATATGGTAAATTGTTATTTTCTTACATTTATTTAATCAAGAACCACCATTTTTGCAAGAGAACCAAATTTACCTAACTACTTTTTTCTAATTTGGTCATTCAAATCATAGGATTTGTGGAATCCAAGAGAGGCTGCTGTGGAACAGGAACGTTTGAGGTCACACAAACTTGCAATAGCTTGACCACCTTCACCTGTGAAGATACATCAAAATATGTATTCTGGGATAGCTACCATCCCACTGAGAGAGCGTACAAGATTTTGCTGAGGAAACTTACACAGAGATATGGTCCATCAATCAATTAAGAAGGCAAACAAGCAAGTCAACTTTTGCTATACTAGTATTTTTATAGTCTGAACAATATAATTAACCTTAGTGAACCATAATCCTGATGTGAAAATAGAATACATATGAACGAATCCTAATATTGCTATAAATTTCACATATTTGGATAATCTGATTCAATTAATGATTCTAACAGAACGAGATCATACTTCATTCTTAAACAATAATATGGGTGTGAATGTGCATGAAGCAATAGTATAAGCACTGAGATGAAATAACTCTCTATACTCATGTTATCTAGCACATAGTAGATTATGAAGAAGGTTATGTATCTCTCTTTTATTTTAACACCGGGTACACTAAATTACCAGAGTAGGGCAAAGTGCTACCATGTTCAAGTTCATTAGTTTTTTTTTTTTATCAAAGTTAACTATAGCTTGAATATTATCTGAATTTTAAAATATTATTTAAGCTCTTGAGTGGCTTTACCGTTAGAGATAGGATACGAAATGAGCATCTACGTGAAAAGGTTGGAGTAGCTCCAGTGGAAGATAAGATTAGATAGAGTCCCCTTAGATGGTTTGGTCACATTAAACGGAGGCCTTCTGATGACCCGGTTAGGAAAGTTGAGGTATTAGATTTGACTTATGTTAAGAAAGGTAGAGGTAGACCTAAAAAGACTTGGCTAGAACATATTAGAAATGATCTTTCTTTATTAGATTTAAATGAGAATTTGACTTTTAACAAGAAACAATGACGAAAAAGGATACATGTAGCAGACCCCACGTAATGGGACAAAGGCTTGATGTTGTTGTTGTATTGATTTTCTTATCGAATTTGAGTTTTAAAAGTTTTATTTCATCCTAATTATGGTTATAAATGCTAATGATTTGAACATCTAATTTTATTATTAAATATAAATGTATTGTTTACTTTCCATCAAAATTAACATAATTCACTCATATTGTTTTGAACATTAGTGAAGTTTAAATGTGATAGGAAATACTTGATTTCAAGTATTCCCTAATCGCTTTAGCAACAAATCACGAAGCAAACTGCTGTCCACAGCAGGAAATCAGCCAAAAACAGTGGAAAAAGAGGGAAAAACTGTAGAAGATGAGGAGAAAAGACTTGTATTTCACTAGAAGACAATGAAAATAGCAAAGATACAATTTGTTCTTCAATTCGAGAGGAAGAACGTACTCTCCAAAGTCTCCGGCGAAGCCAAGAGCCAAAAGCAAAACCTAGATCTCAAAGAGAAAACTCAAATTCAAGATAACCCTAATTTCCCCCCCATCTCCCTAATTAAAGCAAAAGGAATGATACAAATTACATAAACACCCTCCTCATTCAAAAATTCCCTCCAACGAAACGCTCCAAAACCCCCTAGCCCGCCTCTTCTTCCGCCGTTTCTGCGAACGGGTTCCGCCCGGCTTTGGACCGCCGGGCGTAGAACCGGACCGATCCAGCTGGGACCGGTCCAAGCGTAACATTACCGCCCTCCCAAAGAATCACCTTGTCCTCAAGGTGAAAATCAGGAAACTGATGTTTCGTCCTCTCGTATGTTCTCCACGTGGCCTCGTAGTCAGGAAGGTTCTTCCACTGGATCAACACTTCCTTAGTTTTATCTTCTTTTTGGCGAACACCCTTCAGCTCCAACGGTTCCATTATCACCTCTAAATCCTCTGTAAGTGTGGTCGGCAGCTCGGGAATGGTGATGTGATCACCAATGGCCTTTCTCAACTATGAGACATGGAAAACCGGGTGTATAGTCGCCGATGGGGGTAATTTCAGTCGATATGCTACTGCCCCAATCTTTTTCATCACTTCATAAGGACCAAAGTACCTTGGAGCCAGCTTTTCATTCCTCCTGTTGGCGACTGTCTTCTGCCTGTATGGACGGAGCTTCAAGAACACCTTATCCCCGGCCTCAAACTGGATATCTTTCCTATGCCCATCTGCTTGCTTCTTCATGATTTGCTGCGCCCTCAGCAAATGCCTCTTTAACTCTTCTAGCACTCGGTCCCTCTCCTCCAAGTACTCTTCTACCGATGAAACAGGGGTACTACTGCTCCCAAAGTGTACCAAGTGTGGGGGATCCCGTCCATACAACACCTTGAATGGAGTCATTTGTGAAGCTGAGTGAAATGACGTGTTGTACCAGTACTCAGCCCAGGATAGCCACTTTGCCCATAGCTTTGGTGTCTCTGAAACAAAGCATCTTAGGTACGTCTCCAAGCTCCTGTTTACTACTTCCGTCTGGCCATCCGTCTGTGGGTGGTAGGCTGTGCTCCTCTTGAGCACTGTTCCCTGCAGTCTGAATAACTCCCTCCAAAAATGGCTGAGGAACACCTTGTCCCTATCTGATACGATCGCCTCTGGTACTCCGTGCAGTCTAATCACTTCCCTGATAAATGCTGAAGCTACTGTCACTGCAGTGTAGGGGTGTCGGAGTGGAATGAAGTGTGCATATTTGCTCAGCCGGTCCACTACTACCAGTATCACCGTGAACCCTTCTGACCTGGGTAAGCCATCGATGAAATCCATGGACACTTCCTCCCAAACTCTGTTTGGAAGTGCCAATGGTTGTAGTAAACCTCCTGGAGCCATGGCCATGTATTTGTTCCTTTGGCAGACCTCACAACCCGCCACCATCTCCTCCACATCTTTATGCATCCCTTTCCAATAAAGTTCTGTCGCCAGCCTCCGGTATGTCTTCTGAACTCCTGAGTGACCTCCAACTGAGCTGCCATGAAATTCCTGCAACGAGATGGGGAATGTGTATGGAAGTTCGTGGCATCACGAACCTCCCCTGATACAATAGTCTCCCCCCCTTCCATGTAGTAACCAGGATGACTACTCCTGTCTTTCTCCAGATCCTCCCTGATCTTCCTCAGCTCCTCGTTCAGCATACTTTCTTCTTTGATGGCCCCCCCAGTCTACTACCAATGGCACCGACACAACCAACTCCTGAATCTCCCCAACGCATCTGGATAAAGCATCGGCCGCCTTATTCTCCAAACCAGGCTTATATTGGATCTCAAAATCATAGCCTAATAGTTTGGACAACCACCTTTGATGCTCTTCGGTCACCATCCTTTGCTCTAACAAATACTTCAAGCTCCTCTGATCAGTCCGTACAATGAAGTGTCTTCCCAAGAGATACGGCCGCCACCTTTGGATTGCCAAAACAATGGCCATCAGCTCTCTTTCATATACTGACTTCAGTCTAGCTCTGGCTGAAAGCACTTGACTGAAGTACGCTACTGGCCTGTGATTCTGCATCAACACCGCCCCCAGCCCATAACCTGAGGCATCTGTCTCTACTACAAAAGCCTGATCAAAGTCTGGTAGAGCTAGAACAGGGACCGTCGTCATGGCCTCTTTCAACCTCTCGAATGCCTGGGTGGCCACCTCTCCCCAACAAAAATTATCCTTCTTCAGCTGCTCAGTCAAAGGCCAGGCAATGGTACTGTATCCCTTCACGAACTTTCTGTAGTATCCAGTCAATCCTAAGAACCCCCTTAACTCCTTTAGGTTCCTAGGCATGGGCCACTTCTGCATTGCTTTCTATTTTATTCTGATCCGCTGCTACTCCTTCTTGGGACACCACGTGTCCCAAGTACTCTACACTGGTCTGGGCAAAGCTGCATTTCTTCAGGTTGGGCTTGTAACTGGTGTTCCTGCAATACTCCCAAAACCACCTTCAAGTGTTCTAAGTGTTCCCCTCAGTTTTGTTGTACACCAATATATCATCAAAAAATACAAGTACGAACTTCCTGAGGTACTCCCTGAAGACCCTGTTCATCAGAGACTGAAATGTAGCAGGAGCGTTAGTCAAACCCAAAGGGCATTACCAGAAATTCATAATGCCCTTCATGTGTCCTGAAGGCTGTCTTTGGAACATCCGCCTCTTTCATTCTGATCTGGTGGTATCCGGATTTTAAGTCTAGCTTGGAAAACACCACTTCCCCAAATAGTTCATCCAATAATTCATCAATCACTGGAATTGGGAACTTGTCTGGTACAGTGCCTTTATTCAGAGCCCTGTAATCCACACAGAATCTCCAACTCCCATCCTTCTTCTTGACCAGGAGGACTGGACTAGAGAAAGGGCTTACACTTGGCCTTATGATCCCTGCCTCCAACATTTCCCGGATCAGCCTCTCTATCTCATCCTTTTGGATCTGGGGGTAGCGGTAAGGACGAACGCTGATCGGTACCTCCCCTTCCTTCAAAATAATGGCGTGCTCCAGCTCCCTCTGAGGCGGCAAACCCTGTGGAGGTTGAAAAACCTCCCTGAACTGTTGTATGACCGGTTGCACTTCAAGAGGAATGTCTCCCTCTTCCCCCACACTGACTTTCTCCAATCGTTGCAGCTCCACCAAGTATCCACCCCCAACCTCCTGGATGGTTCGGATCATGGACTTGAGAGACACCCCCGTCCTAGACAGGCCGACATCTCCCTGTATCACCATTCTCCTTCCCCCCACTACCAGTTCCATCCTCAGTTCTCCCCAGTTCACCTTGGTCTCCCCCAAAGTCTGTAGCCACTTCATTCCCAAAATCACATCAGTACTTCCCAATTCTAAGGGAAGAAAATCCTCCCTCACCTGTATTTCCTGAATGGTCAGCATCAATCCTCTACAAACTCCTCTCCCCATTTCCACCTTCCCCGTGCCCATCATCACCCCATAGCCTCCGGTATCCACTAATGCCATACCAAGTAACTCAACCAGCCGGGTGGAAATGAAATTGTGGGTTGCCCCACTATCTATCAGAACCACCACCTCGTGGTCAGCTATCACCCCTTTCACTTTCATAGTGTGACTCGAAGTGAATCCCACTACAGAGTTCAGAGAGACTTCTGCCACATCCAGGTGCAACTTCTCCTCCTCCTCCTCCTCCACTTCTGACCTGCTCCCACCTTCCTCTTTGTCTTCCTCGTCTTCGCAAACAAGGAGAACCTGAAGAGTCCGGTCCTTGCACCTATGTCCCGGCATGTACTTCTCATCACATCTAAAGCACAATCCCTTGGCCCTCTTCTCCTGCATCTCCTTATCAGTAAGCTTTTTAAAATTACCCCCAGGCCCTCCTCCTCCAGTCCGCTCTCCTTTGGTACTTCTCGTGTACCCCCCCAGGTGCAGCTCCCTTGGAAGCTAAGAAAGTAGTCGTCATCCTGTAGGATCCCCCAGAGCTGCTTCCACGAGCCCCCCTCTCCAGATGCTTCTGGTCCTCGACCAACTGTGACAACTCCATGGCCTCCCCCAGGTCGTGTGGTCTCATCACTCTAACAGCTGCCCTGATTTCTGGTTTGAGCCCCTTCATGAAGTTTCCCTCAAGCACGGTCTCAGAAAGACGATCCAACCTGCTAGCTAGGTACTCAAACCGATCCCGGAACTCTGCTACTGTCCCTTCCTGTGTCAGTGCAAAGAACTGTTCGTAGAAGTCTCCTCCCCTGCTGGTTCGGAAACGCTCTAGCAGACAATCCTTGAACTCCCTCCAGCTTCGAATGGGTCGCCTCATGTCCCGCCACTGGTACCATGCCAATGCCTTCCCTTCCAAACATAGTCCCGCCGCTGTCAGTTTCTCCTCCTCCGTCAATCCGTTGACTGCAAAATACCTTTCCACCTTGTAGATCCAGCCGTGACCATCCTCGCCCTCAAAGATGGGCATCTTCAGTTTCCTCACCTTGGGATCTCCTCCGTACCCTCGGTATCCTCCAAATCCTCCCGTTCCTCGAGGCGGAGGTGCTTCCCAAGTGTCCCGATCGTCCCCCTCCGACGATTATTATCTGAGTTCGTCGTCATAATCCCCCCTTCCTCTTTCAAAATCAGCACACGCTCGAAACGCTGAAATTCAGCACCTCGACGCTGATACTCTTCTCTCCTTTCTCCAAAATCTGCACTACCTTCATATTCCCCCCCCTGCCTCCAAAATCAAACACCTCGACGCTGAAAATCAGCACCTCGACGCTGGAAAATCAGCACCTCGACGCTGATAATCCGCACCTCGACGGTCATTTCCCATGCTCATCTCCTCTCTAGAGAGTGGCTCTAGAGGTGGCATGTCGTCGTCCCCTTCAAGAATCTCCACCTCCGGATTTCTCCTCCCCCGGATTGGGTTTGGATTTCCTCCTACGCCATGGCCGTCAGTAGTCTCTCTCACTTCCGATGTCTCCGGATTGGTCTTCATCTCCAATAGTTTCTTCATCATTTCTTCCATAGCCGCAAACCTCCCTTCCAACCTGTCACTGTTGGTGGAGATTTCCAGGAACTTTCCCTCCAGATCTGTCTTCAGTTGTCCGAACTCGCCTTCTAATACTTCCACCTTCTTTCCGGCCATCTTCCTTCTAACGGATCCCAAAAAATCTTCTTCCGGAAAGGATAATCTTGCTGAAATTTCAGAATTTCAGCCGCCGGTGGTCCCGAATCGACGCTCTGATACCAATTTGATAGGAAATACTTGATTTCAAGTATTCCCTAATCGCTTTAGCAACAAATCACGAAGCAAACTGCTGTCCACAGCAGGAAATCAGCCAAAAACAGTGGAAAAAGAGGGAAAAACTGTAGAAGATGAGGAGAAAAGACTTGTATTTCACTAGAAGACAATGAAAATAGCAAAGATACAATTTGTTCTTCAATTCGAGAGGAAGAACGTACTCTCCAAAGTCTCCGGCGAAGCCAAGAGCCAAAAGCAAAACCTAGATCTCAAAGAGAAAACTCAAATTCAAGATGACCCTAATTTCCCCCCCATCTCCCTAATTAAAGCAAAAGGAATGATACAAATTACATAAACACCCTCCTCATTCAAAAAATTCCCTCCAACGAAACGCTCCAAAACCCCCTAGCCCACCTCTTCTTCCGCCGTTTCTGCGAACGGGTTCCGCCCGGCTTTGGACCGCCGAGCGTAGAACCGGACCGGTCCAGCTGGGAAGAAAATTTTAAAAACATTCATAGTGGCCATGGATTTGACGTGACTAATAAAGGTGGTATCACCATATTAGATTTTGTTCTCATTTATGATTTTGCAATTGCTAATTTTCTAAGAAAAGAGAAAAGCATCTCATCACTTATAAGAATGGATATAGTAAAACTCATATTGATTATTTTTTATAAAAAATAGAGCATTTAGATTGTAAAATCATCCCGAGTAAAAGTTATGTACCTAGCATCACTTACTAGTTTTCAGTTTTAAAATAAAGGGGTAAAAAATAAAATAAAATATTGTCCTAAAATTAGAAGGGATATTTAAAAATTTCAATAAAAATTTTGCAAAGTATGTACTTAAAAAATCAAAAAGAAAAGCTCCTTATAATAAAGAAGATTAGTGATACAATCAAAATATGCAAGAAAAGATAAAAAATAAGAAGCTTTATTATTAAAATTGATTTAGATGTCTCGAAAATTTGGGAAAAAAATAGACGGGCCCAGAGAGAGTCTAGGAAAATACTATATAATGCAAAAAATTTATTTTTTAGTGATTTATATAATAGATTAAATATTAAGAAGGCGAATGATATATGTATAAGTTAGTCAAATAAAGAGATAAGAAAAGTAAGAATTTAATTCAAGTGAAGTATATTAAGGATAAAGATCAAAAAGTGATTTCTTAGAAGAGGGAATTCAACATATGTGGATAAGATATTTCGATAAATTTTTCAATGAAATTTATGAGAATATGATTAACTTTAGTGACCTTAGCACTCTAAATAATTTTTTTTTTTTTTATCGTCGCATTAATAAAACTAAAGTTGGTGAGCTTTCAAACAAAATGGAATGTGGAAAAGCTGTATGACATGATGATATTCGAATAGAAGTGTGAAAATGCTTAGGAGATCAATAAGTTTCTTGATTTACTAAAATTTTTAATATTATTTTGAAGACTAAAAAGATGCCAAATGAGTGGAGAAGCATGTTGACTCATATTTTTAAAAATAAAGGTGATGCACAAGAGTGTGAATTATAAAAGAATTAAGTTAATGTGTCGTACATTAAAATTATGAAATAGAGTAATTAATCATAGTTTACAATCTATGATGCACCGATACGGACACGAGACACTACTATCATTGAAAATATAGGACACAGGTATGACGCATGTTGACCTCGATTTTAGCCAAATCCCTTGAACCAAGGGGTTGACTTGGTCAATTTGACCAAGCCAAGACCCAAGGTCTCTTTCAATCAGTTCAGTAGGTCAAACTGAATTGGTTGAACCTAGACCATGATTCCCTTCTAATTGACTTAAATCCAAATTCAAATCTCCTCGAGCTTATTTCTTCCTTGCATTGAACTCAGATGGTTAGACCGACTTTGTTGAGCTCAGACCTGAGTCCTGAGTTAACCTGGTTGACCAAGTCAACCTAGTTTGACCCTTTTAGATCTTTTTGAGCTTGAATTAAATTCAAATTCATCTAGACCCTTTCATGGCCCAATAACTCTTCCCCCTTGACCTATTTGACTTGGTCAACCCAAATCTTAAATAGGTCATAATCACCTATTTAAGGGGATTTAAGAGCCATTTAAGTGAAATAAAAGCCCCCTTCGTTTTGAATTTGATATACACGGCCTAATCACTATTTTTTTCCTCCAAACCCACCGGTGATTGAATCTAGACCGTTCTCTTAGAGAGAGGGGCTTTTAAAGAGAAAAAAAAATAGGTCTAAAAGGATCTTTTTCCAAATCCTTGAGCCCTAGCCCCCCAGAGCCCGAGAACTTTCATCTGAGAGCTCCTGGGACTTCTACTCACCCTTTCCGATCAAACCCGACGGCCAGGATCCCCGCCGGCGGCGAGTTCCGGCGAGACCGAGCCCTACTTCCCTTCCAGGTTGATTTCCGTTCGATTGAGGAAGATTCAGAGTTCGAGATCAACTAGGAATTTGTTCGTGTGGATCCCCCGAGTCCAACGAGCCCAAGATCGTCCAAATCCACCGTGTGGATTGAGGTATATCTCAAACCCTAGTCTAGTACACCTAGATCTAAATAGCTTTTTAAAAAGTGATTTTCAGGACATGATATCTATCCCCCATAAATGCTCTTCGTATGTAGAATATATTTCTAAAATTTCATCAAAATCCATGGTCTGGTTCGAGAGAAAGCGACGATTATTGTTTTAAAGCTCTCGGTTCGCCCTAATCCTTGAGGTGCGGAGTACATACCGTTGATCTCATTATCAACGATCCACATTTGGTAGTTCCGTCGCACCCGTCCGACCGATCCTTCGGTCCGGCGTTTGGCCCCGCGATCCGGCTCGATCAAAGCCTTTGATTTCGCGCCACGCGAAATCAGCGGCTGTGATCCGTGCTGACTCACTTAAGTGAGTCTCGGGTGGATCCCGCCGCCGCCGTCAATAATTGGCTAATCATTGCCAATGATTGCGGCGGCGCAATCATTGGCCGAGAACCGCGGAGCCAGTCTTGGGGTGCCACATGGCCAACTCAGCCGCCGCAGTCCGATTTAAATAAAAATACATTTAAAAATTATTTTAAAACCCTATTTTCTTTAAAAATTCATAATAAATTAAATATAAGGCCAAAAAATACGCGCAATATCTCGAATTGTTCGTATTCGCGGCCCCGTTATTTTAAAATTATTTGTAATTAAAAATTTTATGTATATTTTTGAATATTAATAAAACAATTAAAATAACTAATTGTATTATTATTTAAATTAATATTTACTATAATTATTATTATATTATTATTTAATTATAATTATTTATCATAATTACTATTAGTTTAAGTTATTAGTTTACTATTTTGTACTTATCTATTATTATTATTATTATTATTACTATTATTTAAATATAAAAAGTATTTTACAATTAAACATTATTGTAATCATTCTTAATTATTTAAATCATTTTTAAAAAATATTTTTTCATATATTTTAGATTACTTTTATATTTCAGAGATTCTAATATTTAAAGTTAATATTATTTCATGATTATTTTAAGTAATTATTTTTTTAAATCATTTTAAATAATCATTTATTGTACTTAAACTTGCAAAAATCACATCTTTTCCGTTTCAAATCGAATTTCGGCGTGTCATACCTCGTTTTCTTCAGAAAAATGCATATTTTATTTTAAAATTATTTTCAGTAAGTGATTTTGACTGTACTGACAGATTTCTGTCATTTACCCTTGTATGACTATTTAAATATTATTTAAATAATTAATAACCTTAATTATTTTGAAATTAAAAAATTATTTTGAAGCTTTGATCGGGTGGCCAATGGGTCTTCCAAACACTTATGAACAGAACTATTTTTGAATTATATTTATTTTCAATAAAAAAATCCTATTTCTTTTATTCTAATATATGTTTATTTTAAATTCCTTTTTGAAATTACCTATCCTACTAAATTGATCTAAGTTTAAGAGATCCGTTATTTCATGAAATTTTAAACATGGCTTCTATGCATGAAGAGCAAATCATGGGGGAGTGGATTAGTGGATGATTGAGTTCCAATCATTCACTAATCTCCGTCATTAGTTTTAATTACTTTTTTTTGTTCGTCGTAGCTTGTATGTGTAGGTTGCACCACGAGCACTTAGCTTAGGCTCTCCTAGATTTAAGGATATGTGTGTTTACTGCTTTTATTATGTTTTTCATGCATTATTACATTGAGGGTTAGTTCAAAACACGATTTAAACCCATATAATGTAGTGACACCTTAAGGATAAAAATTAAGGACTCATCTAACGAACTTAAAAATTTTCTAGGGGCTAGGATAGACCCCGGATTGATATGGAAACTTCAACACTTGAACTTAGTGACATCTGAAACTTCCCAGAATTTTCTATGAATTTTTAGGAGTCTTTAGACCCTTAATTAACCAACCATAATTAACCTGCTAAATAAGGCCCCGAGACCTTCCGAAAATTACAATAAATACATTTTAGATCAGAAAATTATCCATAATACCTCAAACTAACCAGAATATGATCCTTGACCTCAGATAAATAGGGCTACCTAGTTTGACTTTAGGTTGACCCCTAATTTGACCATAGGTGAAATTTATCATTTTGCCCTTAATAATTCATTAAAAATTATTAAAAATCCCAAATTTTTCCCAAATACTTGGGAACACCCTCTCAGGTCATCCCTGACCTTTGGGGGTGATTCCAATCAGTTTGGAGTTGATTTGGATCAAAACAATAAAAACAGCCCTTTATTAGGAAATTTAGAAATTCCTTTAAATGCCCTAAATTTAAAAAATTCATAACTAATTGTAGAAAATTTCAAATTAGGCAAACTCACTTGTATTAGACTCCAATTATGGCCTAGTATTTATTAAAAATCTTAGGTTTTCATAAACTGGCCGAGATTAGAAAGTCAACGTTTTGTTCAACCGTAGTTCATTTAAGGCCCGAAATTTAAAAAATTAATAACTTTGCCTAGAAAACTCCAATTTCAGCCTACTAGCTGTCTAACTACTCGTATTAAGGTCTAGTATTTTCCTAAGGTGTTAGAAGACCCAAACCTAGCCCATTTCCCATAGTGACTTTTTAAACCCTTAGTCTAGTTCTTGGGAGGACCCGGGACTTTCTAAAATTGGCTAATCTCATTTAAACTTTAAATATCAGTACCCTCAACTCTTAAAATTAACCAACAAACTGAAATAATTAAAATGGATCATAATCCACTAATATTTGAATTTCAACTAAAATATCTTTTTCAGACCCCCAACAAACCTGAACGATAGATAACTTTAACTAACTACCCTGCTTAGGACTTATCCAAACCACACTAGCCTTACACACATAAAATTGTTTGCTAGGGCACCACTTCTAGATTTAGGTTAGGCCGCTGGGTTTTATTTTTCTGTTGTGTGCCGAAGCTTTCCGTGGTTTTTATTGCATGTTGTATGAAATTGAATTGGTATGTTTGCTTGCTTTTACTGCACTGTGGATGATGTGATGAGCGCTAGATTCACCTCTAGGTTAGGAACGTCATATACATATATATATATACTATTCTTCCGTGCAGGTGGACATGCTCAAGCTAATAAAAGGGGGGCACCGTTATAATTTCTAATGTTGTCTTATGCAAGTGCTTGCTCAGCCCCCCTGATATAATGAGGGCTAAAATCATTAAATAATTATAATTGCTACAGGTGGAGCTGCTTAGCCCTCATAATTAAGAGCATGGCTTGGCACAGGGTCAATGGTTTGAGTTATTTTCATTTTCATATAAACTGCTTGTGATTTTTATTAAGATAACCATACAGGAGTCTAGAATTTTCTTTTTAAATTGATGTAAAATTTGTAATATAGTTAAGAGTTGTGAAAATGCACTATGAGTGGGATATTCTTATCCAACTCGAATTTCAAAAGAAGAAGGCATCCCTAAACGGGAGGGTCTTCTTCCATTTGGAAGATCAAGTTTGATAACTTTAGATATCCAAAGAGAAAAGATAATCATCCCCAAAAGGGAGAATTGTCTCTTCGTTTGGATATTCAAGCTACGACGGATCCAAGGAGCCCAAGGAGGAGAAATCCAAGGAGTCTAAGGTGGTGAGATCCAAGGAGTCCAAGGAGGAGAGTTCCAAGGAGAAGAAGACACCCAGAAGACTGAAGATCAATATCTCATTCAAAGTCATTTGCGTCTGTCATAGGCTTAGAAAATCCGGGTTGTTGGCAGTGGTGCCCGGCCACTTTATTTTCTACATATCTGGGTTGTAATAAGGGCAATTTGTCTATGGCCATTTAGTTGATTATTCTGGATTTATATTGATGTGTTTACCTGATTGCGCAGTAGGATTACCTGCTTTTTCTAGGTTTCTTTCTTGCATGCCGTTTTTGCTTTCGCCTGGATTTTCGTTAGGCTCTTTAAAAATTGCAAAAAAAAAAATTTACTCATAACCAAAATTTAATATTTAAGTTTTAAATAAAATAAAAACCTAAAGAACCTAGGGAATTGCTGGAATCGTCCGGGGTCGCATGCATATTATTGCATTTTTTCCTTTCCTTGTTATAAGACATCTCCCTGCCTGCGGGTAGAGTCCGGATAATCTGGCCTATGAGGATGAAGTGCCGGACCTAGGGAGACCCAGTCTTTTCAAAAAATTAATTTCTATAAGCCTGTTTTTTTAAAGTTTTATGACATTCATGAGCTGACTTTTCACCTAGCATGGATTGCATTTGTAACCAACTAAATAAAATTTAATTGCATTAGCTAGGAGCATCGGACCCACATAAGTCTAGGATCACTTAGGAAATTTTCTAGATGTCGGTCTTATTTCCAAAGAACTGTACCTCCCACCCATCTTTCATAATTGACTTGATAGCATGGTTTTAAAGTGACTAGGTAGTTAGCCGGCTCACCTAATCCAGGCCGGGATAAGTTTAGGTTTTGCATTGCATTAGCTAGGACACGGGTCTTAATGTTTCATAAAGCACTAAGCCCAACTTATATTTAGGATTCGAGGCTATTACATTCGGTCTCGTAGTATGCATTAAATAGTAGGTAGGTCCCTTCCTTTCAAGGACTATAAATCCTACTTATCCGCGTCACAGGATGACGCCATCTCCATCCTTCTCTCACGCATGTGATTGGATGCCTTGACTTTTATTTTTTCCAATTTCTCTTTAGTACCCTAGAGCCTCCGAATGCTGGTATGAACCACGCATGTTGAATCAGCCCTTCGGACATTTCTTCCTTTTGGATAGGATTTCCTAGTCTATACTAGGGGTGTAAACGAGTCGAGTCGAGTCGAGTATTTGCCTTATCAAGCCTGGCTCGTTTAGTCCTTAATGAGCTCGAGCTCGAGCTCGAGCTCGAGATCGAGCTCGATTAGTAGGCTCGAGCTCGACTCGTTTAGAAAATATCAAGCTCGAGCTCGACTCGAAAGCTCGAGCTCGTTTGAAAAGCTCGAGCTCGAGATCGAGCTCGTTTGAGAATTACCAACGCATGTGATGGGTATTATTATATATATAATTAATATTATAAATATAATATATATAATTATATATATAATTATATCGAGTAGCTTGATAAGCTTTCGAGTCGAGTCAGGCTGAGCTTGAACTCGAGCTCGTTAAGCATTCGAGCTCGATTGTAGGCTCGAGCTCGAGCTCGAAGCTCGATAAGCTCGGCTCGCGAGCTCGTTAACGAGTCGAGTTCGAGCCGGCTCACGAGCCGGCTCGGCTCACTTACATCCCTAGTCTATACCCATGTGTCAATCCCACTTTAGGAGAGTATAATGTATGATCCTTAATCGAGAGTTTTCACAGGCTCCGGCCTGGGATGTAATTAATCACGGGGGCTTGCGCCCGTAGGAAACTAGGTCCCACATCTACTAAACTCCATTATAACTATTGTATCGGATGGGGAAAACCCGTGATTAGGTCGTGTATATTACTACTCATCGGGGTGTGTTGGCGACAGCCTCTATCCTCAATGGTTAGTCGTATGCACGATCCAATCTGTCCCATCCAATTGACCCGTTCGCGCGGTGCTCTTTCTGAGGTCCACAAGTTTCTGGCGACCACGGTGGGACGAGTTTCTCTCTTCATCTTTGGATTCTATATTATCCTTTCTTGTGTGTACTCCGGGATTGGTACTTCTTAGATTAGGTCCGTCCCACTCTTAGTTAGGGTCTTTCCAAAGTTAGGGTTTCTTTCCCTTTAGCTAGGATTCCCCCTACTCTACTTCTTTCCAGCCTAGCAGGCTACTTCGTCCCTTTTTCGATTCTTATCTATCTAATTCACTCTTAATAATCCATTCCTTCTTTCTTAATTTTAATTCTGATTTCTAACATTTTTAATTTCTTTTCTTGACAGCAGTGTCATGGCTTCCTTCGCTCCTTCCATTACTTTTGCTTTCGGTTCAGACGCACGGGTTACTTTCTCTGAGTCCCTGCTCGCTAGTCCGCCAATTGGAGGGATCACTTTTGGTTCCTTCACTGACTTGGCCTTCGTCACTCTTGGCGAGCCGACCCCGGCGGAGGCTGCTGCATTCTCTCCTCCTCAGAGGAGAGGATGCGCAGTCATGCGCCCTTTCGGACGACCAGCTGCTCGACGGACAGCCCGGGCACCTGCTCGTCCCGTTCATGTACTTGCGCAGCCAGTGCGCGCTGTGGCTAGGCGACCAGTGCCTAGGCCACATCCTGTTTCAGTTGTTCGTCCTGCGATTAGGCGTCCAGTGCCTAACGCTCCCGCTGCGCAGGTTGCCCCGGCCCCTCAGCGCCGGCAGCCTGCTGCAGTTGTTCCACCTGTTCGTGCAGCGGTCAGGCAACCTACGCCTGCCGCTCCTGTTGCACAGGCTGCCCCGGCCCCTCAGCGCCGGCAGCCTGTTGTTGTTGTTACTCCCATTGTTCCGGTATAAGTAACTCGCGTTCGGGTTTCCCCTCTCCCTTCCACTAGGAAGAGGGGTGCCCAGACCGAGGTGCCTTCGCCCTCTTCTGGCCGGGTTTCTGTTTTTGCTCAGCTTTCTCACCCCGAGACTATCGGGCAGACCCCGTCACTTCCAGTCGTCCCTGTTCCCCCTGCCACCCAGGCAGTGGGTTCAGATGTCCTTTCCACCTCCACCTCCGGCCTTGGGAGAAGGGCCCGGAGGAATAGGAATAGGAGGTTGCGTTTAGCTGCGTCCTAGGCAGAGAGGCAGCAGATGGTTGAGGCGATAGCTCATCAGGAGCTTATTCAGAGGACGGTGGCTCCCAGACAGCGGAGACCACGACCAATTCCAGTTGTGCCTACTACAGAGGTTGTTGTGGCTCTTGAGATTGAGGCAGTCCAGGGAGGATGTTTCTCCCTGCTTACACAGTGGGGACGAGGACTTTGCCCGCATTGCGGTGGCTCCTCCTGTTGTCACTACCTTTCCCCGGGCTAGGGTCCCCAAGGACGCTGGTGTTCGAGCCCTCACTCAGAGGATTCGACACATCGTCCGCCTAGCTCGTGGTAGGGGGCCTTTCAGTCGGGAGAAGATACTCCGACAGATTTCTCAGGGGATTTTCCAGTTACGGAGGCAGACTGCGAGGAGGCTTTACAGTTGGCAGAGGGGGCAGACACCCCAGCAGCCTGCAGTTCCAGTAGTTAGGCCGTCAGCAGTTGCACCTATGGTAGGACAATGCCCACGTCGTCGAGGACGGAGACAGCAGCAGGAGCCTGCCCGGCCTCAGGTCAGTTCAGAGGTGGTAGTCCCAGAGCAGCCAGTTATTAGTGCAGCACCCCGTCGTACCAGATGGGTTTGGAGATGTCGACAGGCGGACACCCCTGTCGACCCAGTTCCGGTAGTTGAGACAGAGCAGTTGCCAGAGGCAGAGCAGCCAGATGAGGCAGCTGATCAGATGGAGGTGGTGGCTCCTTCCAGGTCCGAGGCGGTCCCAATGGTTTGCGATGATGGTTCAGTGCCTACCCCAGATAGATCGCCAGTACGGATTGAGACAGAGTTAACCCATAGCACTTATAGGATCACCTCTCCTATGAGTCCGTATATAGAGGTGATGCGACAAGCCTTTTTAGATGATGATGATGATACACTAGTGGATACCGATAAGGATGTGCCGGTACACCGGGTTTGTGTTGTTACCCGCAGAGGTCACTCGGATGAGAGAAAGCCTGAGGATCAGGATGAGCAGGGAGAGCCCGAGGTGGGTAGATCCCCAGATCAGTTGATACGGATGTTACGGACCTGAACCTCCAGGCACAGTTGGCAGAGATGGCCAGAGTCATGGCAGCCATGACAGCACAGTTGGCAGCCTTGGGGGCGTGCCCCAAGTGGCAGGTGTAGACGCTGCCAGTACTTCTAGAGATCAGCCAATTGTGCCTCCAGTTACACTAGATCACCTGAGAGTGAACAGGGTCTAGAGAGCAATGCCTGCAGCACCTTCAGTTGTTCAGAGTCAGCCAGCTCAGTTGTCAGTGGGTCAGCTTTAAGATCTGATTGCCCAGAAGGTAGAGCAGGCCATTTCCTCCATGAAGACTTGAGAGTCAGTTAGCAGAGGGCGTCCTTACCCGGTAGAGTACGACCAGGAGCCCTACCCTCCTAGTTTTATCCCTCCTAGGTTTAGAGTGTTTGACGGGTTTGGGAACCCAAGGCAGCATGTGGCTCAGTACCGGGCCATATGTTGCAATATAGGAGGGAGTGACCCGTTGATGTTGAGGTTGTTAGTTAGCAGCTTGGCGGGGGTGACGTTTGCTTGGTGCGCCGACCTCCCCAACGACTCAGTCAGGACTTTTGTAGAGCTGGAGCAGTTGTTCATCCAGACGTTTGTCAGCACTGAGCACCGAGTTACAGTTGGGGAGCTAGTAGTCACCAGACAGAGGCCTAGAGAGTCACTCACATATTACATAGTCAGATGGAGGAACCTCAGTTTGCAGTGTGAGCCACAGCTATAGGAGCAGCATGCAGTTGAGATCCTTTTGAAGAACATAGATTGTCCTATTGCTCCGTACCTGAAGGGTTTCACCATACGGACCTTTGAGAAGCTACTGACCAAGGTCACCAGCCTACAGGACAGCATACCCAATGCAGTCCCTCCTAAGGCTGAGAGTCAGCCTTCGCGCAGACCTCAGCGGCAGGAGTTTTCAGGGGCACCTCCACCTAGGAGATGGGAGGTACACAGTACTCAGGTACCAGCAGATAAGGGCAAGAGACACTTAGGCAGTTCAGCACCTTCACAGCAGTCACACTCAGCTAGTCAGCCAGCAGCACAGCCCAGGACCTCCCGTAGGACTCCAGAGAGTCAGCAGTCCTTACAAGAAAATCTTAATAAGGAATACCCCTTTAAAAGGGAGAGTGTGAAGAAAATTTTTAAATTCCTTGCTGAGAAGAACATACTTACCCCTTTAAAGGGTATTCCTTACTAAGTTTTTCCTGTAAGGACTGCTGACTCTCTGGAGTCCTACGGGAGGTCCTGGGCTGTGCTACTGGCTGACTAGCTGAGTGTGACTGCTGTGAAGGTGCTAAACTACCTAAGGGCCTCTTGCCCTTATCTGCTGGTCCCTGAGTACCTCCCCTCTCCTGGGTGGAGGTGCCCCTGAAAACTCCTACCGCTGACGTCTGTGCGAAGGCTGACTCTCAGCCTTAAGAGGGACTGCATCGGGTATGCTGTCCTGTAGGCTGGTGACCTTGGTCAGTAGCTTCTGAAAGGTCCGTATGGTGAAATCCTTCAGGTACGGAGCAATGGGACCATCTATGTTCTTCAAAAGGATCTCAACTGCATGATACTCCTATAACTGTGGCTCATACTGCAAACTGAGGTTCCTCCATCTGACTATGTAATATGTGAGTGACTCTCTAGGCCTCTATCTGGTGACTACTAGCTCCCCAACTGTAACTGGGTGCTCAGTGCTGACAAACCTCTGGATGAACAACTGCTCCAGCTCTGCAAAAGTCCTCACTGAGTCGTTGGGGAGGTCGGCGTACCAAGCAAACGCCACCCCCGCCAAGCTGCTAACGAACAACCTCAACATCAACGGGTCACTCCTTCCTATATTGCAACATATAGCCCGGTACTGAGCCACATGCTGCCTTGGGTTTCCAAACTCGTCAAACACTCTAAACCTAGAAGGGATGAAACCAGGAGGGTAGGGCTCCTGCTCGTACTCTACCGGGTAAGGACGTCCTCTGCTAACTGACTCTCCAGTCTTCCTGGAGGAAATGGCCTGCTCTACCTTCTGGGCAATCAGATCCTAAAGCTGACTCGCTGACAACTGAGCTGGCTGACTCTGAACAATTAAAGGTGCTGCATGCACTACTCTCTAGACCCTGTCCACTCTCAGGGGGTCTAGTGTAACTGGAGGCACAACTAGCTGATCTCTAGAAGTACTGGCAGCGTCTACACCTGCCACTTGGGGCATCGCCCCCAAGGCTGTCAACTGTGCTGTCATGGCTGCCATGGCTCTGGCCATCTGTGCTTGGAGATTCAGGACAGTAACATCCGTATCAACTGATCTGGGGATCCACCCACCTCGGGCTCTCCCTGCTCATCCTGGTCCTCAGGCTTTCTCTCATCCGAGTGACCTCTGCGGGTAACAACACAAACCCGGTGTACCGACACATCCTCATCGGTATCCACTAGTGTATCATCATCATCATCTAAAAAGGCTTGTCGCATCACCTCTATGTACGGACTCATAGGAGAGATGATCTTATGAGTGCTAGGGGCAAACTCTGTCTCAATCCGTACTGGCGATCTATCTGGGATAGGCACTGAACCATCATCGCAAACCATCGGGACCGCCTCGGACCCGGAAGGAGCCACCACCTCCATCTGATCAGCTGCCTCATCTGGCTGCTCTGCCTCTGGCAACTGCTCTGTCTCAACTACCGGAACTGGGTCGACAAGGGTGTCCGCCTGTCGACGTCTCCAAACCCATCTGGTACGACGGGGTGCTGCACTAATAACTGACTGCTCTGGGACTACCACCTCTGAACAGACCTGAGGTCGGGCAGGCTCCTGCTGCTATCTCCGTCCTCTACGACGTGTGCGTCGTCCAGGAGAAACTGCTGGCGGCCTAACTATTGGAACTGCAGGCTGCTGGGGTGTCTGTCCCCTCTGCCAACTGTAAAGCCACCTCGCAGTCTGCCTCCGTAACTGGAAAATCGCCTGAGAAATCTGCTGGAGTATCTTCTCCCGACTAACAGACCCCCTACAATGAGCTAGGTGGACGATGTGTCGAATACTCTAAGTGAGGGCTCGAACACCAGCGTCCCTGGGGACCCTAGTCCGAGGCAAGGCAGTGGCAACAAGAGGAGCCGCCGTAATGTGGGCAACGTCCTCCTCATCCCCACTGTGTGTCAGCGGGGAGAAGCGTCCTCCCTGGACTGCCTCAATCTCAGGAGCCACAACAACCTATGGAGTATGCACAACTGGAATGCCGGGGTCTGCCCGGCATCTCCTCAATCATGGTCTCCGCTGTCTGAGAGCCACCGTCCTCTGAACAAGCTCCTGGTGAGCTATCTCCTCAATCATCAGCTGCCTCTCTGCCTCGGACGCAGCTAAATGCAACCTCCTATTTCTATTCCTCCGGGCCCTTCTCCCAAGGTCGGAGGTGGAGGTGGAAGGAACATCTGAACCCACTGCCTGGGTGGCAAAGGGAACAGGGACGACTGGAAATGCCGGAGTCTGCCCGGCAGTCTCGGGGTGAGAAAGCCGAGCAAAAACTGAAACCCGGCCAGAAGAGGGCGAAGGCACCTCGGTCTGGGCACCCGCTTCTTAGTGGAAGCGGGAGGGAAAACCCGAACGCGAGGTACTTCCGCCGGAACAATGGGAGTAACAACAGCAGCAGGCTGCCGGCGCTGAGGGGTCAGGGCAGCCTGTGCAATAGGAGCGGCAGGCGCAGGTTGCCTGACTGCTGCACGAACAGGTGGAACAACTGCAGCAGGCTGCCGACGCTGAGGGGCCGGGGCAACCTGCGCAGCGGGAGCGGTAGGCACTGGACGCCTAACCGCATGACGAACAACTGGAACAGGATGTGGCCTAGGCACTGGTCGCCTAACCACAGCGCGCACTGGCTGCGCAAGTAAATGAACGGGACGAGCAGGTGCCCGGGCTGTCCGCCGAGCAGCTGGTCGTTCGAAAGGGCGCATGGCTGCGCGTCCTCTCCTCTGAGGAGAGGAGAGAATGCAGCAGCCTCAGCCGGGCTCGGCCCGCCAAAAGTGACGAAGGCCAAGTCAGTGAAGGAACCAAAAGTGATCCCTCCAACTGACGGACTAGCGAGCAGGGACTCAAAGAGAGTGACCCGCGCGTCCGAACCGAAAGCAAAAGTAATGGAAGGAGCGAAGGAAGCCATGGCACTGCTGCCAAGAAAAGAAATTAAAAATGTTAGAAATCAGAATTGAAATTAAGAAAGAATGAATGGATTATTAAGAGTGGATTAGATAGATATGAATCGATAAAGGGACGGAGTAACCTGCTAGGCTGGAAAGAAGTAGAGTATGGGAAATCCTAGCTAAAGGGAAAGGAACCCTAACTAAGGAAAGACCCTAACTAAGAGTGGGACGGACCTAATCTAAGGAGTACCAATCCCGGAGTACATACAAGAAAGGATAATATAAAATCCAAAGATGGAGAGACAAACTCGTCCCACCGTGGTCGCATGAAACCTGTGGACCTCCGAAAGAGCACCGCGCGAATGGGTCAATTGGATGGGACAGATTGGATTGTGCATACGACTAACCATTGAGGATAGAGGCTGTCGCCAACACACCCCGATGGGTAGTAATATACACGACCTAATCACGGGTTTTCCCCATCCGATACAATAGTTCAAAAGGGGTTTAGTAGATGTGGGACCGAGTTTCCCACAGGCGCAAGCCCCCGTCGTTAATTACATCCCAGACCGGAGCCTGAGAAAACTCTCGATTAAGGATCATACATTATCCTCTCCTAAACTGGGATTGGCATATGGGTATAGACTAGGAAATCCTATCCAAAAGAAAGAAATATCCGAAGGACTGAATCAACATGCGTGGTTCATACCAGCATTCGGAGGCTCTAGGGTACTAAAGAGAAACTAGAGAAAATAAAAGTCAAGGCATCCAATCACATGTGTGAGAGAAGGATGGAGGTGGCCTCATCCTGTGACGCGAATAAGTAGGATTTATAGTCCCTAAAAGGAAGGGACCTACCTACTATTTAAGGCATACAACGAGACCGAATGTAGTAGCCTCGAATCCTAAATCTAAGTTGGGCTTAGTGCTCTACGAAATACTAAGACTCATGTCCTAGCTAATGCAATGCAAAACCTAGACTTATCCCAGCCTTGATTGGGGGAGCCAGCTAACCACCTAGTCACTTTAAAACCATGATATCAAGTCAATTATGAAAGATGGGTGGGAGGTATAGTTCTTTGGAAATAGGACCGACATCTAGAAAATTTCCTAAGCGGTCCTATATTTATGTGGGTTCGATGCTCATAGCTAATGCAATTAAATTTTATTTAGTTGGTTACTAATGCAATCCATGCTAGTTGAAAAATCAGCCCATGAATGTCATAGAACTTTAAAAAAACAGGCTTATAGAAAATAATTTTTTTAAAAGACTGGGTCTCCTTAGGTCCGGCACTTTATCCTCATAGGCCAGATTATCCAGACCCTACCCGCAGGCAGGTAGATGTCTTATAACAAGGAAAAGAAGAAATGCAATAATATGCATGCGACCCCGGACGATTCCGGCAATTCTTTAGGTTTGTTAGGTTTCTATATTATTTAAAACTTAAATATTAAGTTTTGGTTATGAATAGAAAAGATTTTTTGCAATCCTTAAAGAGTCTAACGAAAATCCAGGCGAAAACAAAAACGGCATGCAAGGAAGAAACCTAGAAAAAGCAGGTAATTCTACTACGCAATCAGATAAACACATCAATATAAATCCAGAATAATCAACTAAATGACCATAGGCAAATTGCCCTTATTACAACCCAGATATGCAGAAAATAAAATGGCCGGGCACCACTGCCAACAACCCGGATTTTCTAAGCCTATGACAGACGCAAATGATTTTGAATGGGATATTGGTCTTCAGTCTTCTGGGTGTCTTCTTCTCCTTGGATTCCTTGGAACTCTCCTCCTTGGACTCCTTGGATCTCTCCTCCTTGGACTCAATGGATTTCTCCTCCTTGGACTCTTTGGATCCGTCGTGGCTTGAATATCCAAACGAAGAGACAATTCTCCCTTTTGGGGATGATTATCTTTTCTCTTTGGATATATAAAGTCATCTAACTCGATCTTCCAAATGGAAGAAGACCCTCCCCTTTAGGGATGCCTTCTTCTTTTGGAATTCGAGTTGGATAAGAATATCCCACTCATAGTGCATTTTCATAAATCTTAACTATATTACAAATTTTACATCCATTTAAAAAGAAAATTCTAGACTCCCTGCATGGTTATCCTAATAAAAATCACAAGCAGTTTATATGAAAATGAAAATAACTCAAACCATTGACCCTGTGAAAAGCCATACTCTTAATTATGAGGGCTAAGCAGCTCCACCTGTAGCAGTTATAATTATTTAATGATTTTAACCCTCATTATATCAGGGGGGCTGAGCAAGCACCTGCATAAGACAACATTAGAAATTATAACGGTGCCTCCCTTTTATTAGCTTGAGCATGGCCACCTGCACGGAAGAACAGTATATATATATGTATATGACATTCCTAACATAGGGGTGAATCTAGCGCTCATCACATCATCCACAGTGCAGTAAAAGCAAGCAAACATACCAATTCAATTTCATACAGCATGCAATAAAAACCGCGGAAAACTCCGGCACATAACAGAAAATAAAACCCAGCGGCCTAACATAAATCTAAAAGTGGTGCCCTATCAAATAATTCTATGTGTGTAAGGCTAGTGTGATTTGGATAGGTCTTAAGCAGGATAGTTAGTTAAAGTTATCTATCGTTCAGGTTTATTGGGGGTCTGAAAAGGATATTTTAGTTGAAATTCAAATATTAGTGGATTATGGTCCATTTTAATTATTTCAGTTTGTTGATCAGTTTTAAGAGCTGATGGTACTGATATTTAAAGTTCAAATGAGATTAGCCAATTTTAGAAAGTCCCGGATCCTCCTAGGAACTAAACTAAGTGTCCAAAAAGTCACTATGGGAAATGGGCTAGGTTTGTGTCTTCTAACACCTTAGGAAAATACTAGACCTTAATACGAGTAGTTAGACAAGTAGTAGACTGAAATTAGAGTTTTCTAGGCAAAATTATGAATTTTTTAAATTTCGAGCCCTAAATGAACTACGGTTGAACAAAATATTGACTTTCTAATCTAGGCCAGTTTCTGGAAACCTAAGATTTTTAATAAATACTAGGCCCTAATTGGAGTCTAATGCAAGTGAGTTTGTCTAATTTGGAATTTTCTATAATTAGTTATGAATTTTCTAAATCCATGGCATTTAAAGGAATTTCTAAATTTCTTAATAAAGGGCTATTTTTATTGTTTTGATCCAAATCAACTCCAAACTGATTAGAATCACCCCCAAATGTCAGGGATGACCTAAGAGGGTGTTTCCAAGTTTTTGGGGAAAATTTGGGATTTTTAATAATTTTTAATGAATTATTATGGGCAAAATGATAAATTTCACCTATAGTCAAATTAGGGATCAACCTAAAGTCAAACTAGATTTAAAATGTATTTATTGTAATTTTCGGAAGGTCTCGGGGCCTTATTTAGCAGGTTAATTATAGTTGGTTAATTAAGGAGTCTAAAGACTCCTAAAAATTCCTAGAAAATTCTGGGAAGTTTCAGATGTCACTAAATTTAAGTGTTGAAGTTTTCATATCAATCCGGGGTCTGTCCTAGCCCCTAGAAAATTTCTAAGTTCGCTAGACGAGTCCTTAATTTTTGTCCTTAAGATGTCACTACGTTATATGGGTTTAAATCCTGTTTTGAACTAACCCTCAAGGTAATAATGCATGAAAAATATATCAAAGCAGTAAACACACATAACTTTAAATCTATGAGAGCCTAAGCTAAGTGCTCATGGTGCAACCTACACATGCAAGCTATGGCGAACAAAAAAAGTAATTAAAACTAATGACGGAGATTAGTGAATGATTGGAATTCAACCATCCACTAATCCACTCCCTCATGATTTGCTCTTCATGCATAGAAGCTATGTTTAAAATTTCATGAAATAATCGATCTCCTAAATTTAGATCAATTTAGTATGATAGGTAATTTCAAAAAGGAATTTAAAATAAACATATATTAGAATAAAAGAAATAGGATTTTTTTTGTGAAAATAAATATAATTCAAAAATAGTTCTATTCATAACTGTTTGGAAGACCCATTGGCCACCCGATCAAAGTTTCAAAATAATTTTTTAATTTCAAAATAATTAAGGTGATTAATTATTTAAATAGTCACACAAGGAAAAATGACAGAAATCTGTCAGTACAGTCCAAATCGCTTACTGAAAATAATTTTAAAATAAAATAGGTATTTTTTTGAAGAGAACGAGGTATGGCACGCCGAAATCCGATTTGAAACGGAAAAGATGTGATTTTTGCAAGTTTAAGTACAATAAATGGTTATTTAAAATGATTTTAAAAAATAATTACTTAAAATAATCATTAAATAATATTAACTTAAAATATTAGAATCTCTGAAATATAAAAGTAATCTAAAATATATGAAAAAGTGTTTTTTTAAATGATTTAAATAATTAAGAATGATTACAATAATGTTTAATTTTAAAATAATTTTTATATTTAAATAATAATAATAATAATAATAGATAAATACAAAATAGTAAACTAATAACTTAAAATAACAGTAATTATGATAAATAATTATAATTAAATAATAATATAATAATAATTATAGTAAAATACTAATTTAAATAATAATAAAATTAGGCATTTTTACTGTTTTATTAATATTCAAAAATATACATAAAATTTTTTATTACAAATAATTTTAAAATAACGGGGCCGCGAATACGAACAATTCGAGGTATTGCGCGTATTTTTTGGCCTTATATTTAATTTATTATGAATTTTTAAAGAAAATAGGGTTTTAAAATAATTTTTAAATGTATTTTTATTTAAATCGAACGGAGGCGGCTGAGTGGGCCACGTGGCACCCCGGGACTGGCTCCGCGGTTCTCGGCCAATGATTGTGCCACCGCAATCATTGACGGCGGCGGCGGGATCCACCCGAGACTCACTTAAGTGAGTCAGCGCGGATCCCAGCCGCTGATTTCGCGCGGCGCGAAATCAAAGGCTCTGATCGAGCCAGATCGCGGGGCCAAACACCGAACCGAAGGATCGGTCGGACGGGTGCGACGGAACGACCGAATGCGGATCGTTGATCATGAGATCAACGGTCTATACTCCGCACCTCAAGGATTAGGGCGAACCGAGAGCTCTAAAACAATAATCGTCGCTTTCTCTCGAACCAGACCATGGATTTTGATGAAATTTTAGAAATATATTCTACATACGAAGAGCATTTATGGGGGATAGATATCATGTCCTAAAAATCACTTTTTAAAAAACTATTTAGATCGTACTAGACTAGGGTTTGAGATATACCTCAATCCACACGGTGGATTTGGACGATCTTAGGCTCGTTGGACTCGGGGGATCCACATGAACAAATTCGTAGTTGATCTCAAACTCTGAATCTTCCTCGATCGAATGGAAATCAACCTGGAAGGGAAGTAGGGCTCGGTCTCGCCGGAACTCGCCGTCGGCGGGGATCCTGGCCGTCGGGTTTGATCGGAAAGGGTGAGTAGAAGTCCCAGGAGCTCTCAGATGAAAGTTCTCGGGCTCAAGGATTTGGAAAAAGATCCTTTTAGACATTTTTTTTCTATTTAAAAGCCCCTCTCTCCAAGGGAACGGTCTAGATTCAATCACCAGTGGGTTTGGAGGGAAAAAATAGTGATTAGGTCGTGGATATCAAATTCAAAACGAAGGGGGGCTTTTATTTCACTTAAATGGCACTTAAATCCCCTTAAATAGGTGATTATGACCTATTTAAGATTTGGTTTGACCAAGTCAATGGTCAACCTGGTCAACCAAGTCAAATAGATCAAGGGGAAAGAGTTATTGGGCCATGAAAAGGTCTAGATGGATTTGAATTTAATTCAAGCTCAAAAGAATCTAAATGAGTCAAACTAGGTTGACTTGGTCAACCAGGTTGACTAAGGACTCAGGTCTGAGCTCAACAAGTCGGTCTAACCATCTGAGTTCAATGCAAGGAAGAAATAAGCTCGAGGAGATTTGAATTTGGTTTCAAGTCAATTAAAAGGGAATCATGGTCTAATTGGGTCAACCCTGGTTGACCTGGTCAACCAGGTTGACCCAAGACCTGGGTCAAGGTTCAACCAATTCAGTTTGACCTACTGAACTGATTGAAAGAGACCTTGGGTCTTGGAATTGACCAAGTCAACCCCTTTGTTCAAGGGATTTTGGCTAAAATCGAGGTCAACAACGCGAACCACATTATAATTTTTAAATAGTGTATAAAAATTAGTATAGCATCATATTAGAAAAGACAAACAATAATAAATCAATATCATAATTACTCGTCTAACTTATAATATACAATTGGGTTAAACAAACAAGATTAAAATAAATTTTTGAAATGGTGTTCAAAACCATACTATAAAACATAACCTTTAACATTAAAATGGTCAAGAATAGTCTAATTGTTTAGAGTATAACATTACAATGATTCATGAACATGAAAAAAGATACAAGCTAATAGCATAATAAAATTCATGAAAATTGGGTTAAAGCTTTTCAAACAAATTGATATAAAAAATAATATAAGCATGCTTAATAGAATAAATCAATGCATGATCCAATGACTTAAAACGCTTGATTCTCTCAAATTCAAGGAAGAAATTCATTTTAATTAATTATTTTTAAAGCACTAAATATAATATCATTTGTATACATGTGTAATTATAGAATTTTAAACAAAAGAATTGTGAAATTTGAGTTTCTGAAAAACAGCAAACAACATATAAGATAACAATGACCTATAATTTTTTTAGTAAATAAAACAAATCAAAACATAGCAGGTTAAATAGCAATAAGGCATGCAGATAATAGCAGTATTTAGTTTTGCATGGAAAAAAAAGGTATACAATTGTATGGTTTTACCTTGAGAAGATGGTTCCACAAGAAGACGAAGACGCAAACTCCTTTGGCCTCGCCTGCTCGCATAAAGGAAGACTTTGTCCGTCCTTTGGCCTCGCCTGCTCACCTAAACGAAGATTCATGCGGCCTCTCCTTACCATGTAAATGCAGAAAAAAACCCTTGTTGTTCGCAGAAACCCTTGTTGCTCGTGGAAACGAAGACGAAGTAGAACTCGCCTGCTTGCGGAAATAAAACCCTCGCCAGCAAACTTCAAATACGAAAGGATAGATGATAAAACCCAGAGGGATATGCGGTTCAGCTCGTACATCAAAAGACTTTTTAATAATGTTATTAAATCTTAAGACAAATGTGTCCCACATGTATGTCTTTTTAAATTTAAATATTATTTAATCGGACATATTTTGGCTGTAACTGATATGCGTCCTAGCCATGTCGAGCGCTTGCCCGTGTCTGACACTGCATACCTTCATAAGTAGGTGTGTCGATGCATCATAGGTTATAATGTAATACTAATGTTTCTCAAAATCAGTTTAAATTCATGTCGGGTAGACCTACTATGGAAGTCATATATTTGCTGAGAGGTTGGATGGAGAAGTATAGAGAAAGTAAGGAGAATCTACATATGATATTTATTTATTTAGAATAAACATGCGATAAAATTCTAAGAGAAATGCTCTAAAGAGTTTCAAAAAAGAAATGAATTTATAATGCTTATATTCAAGTCATCAAGGAAAATGAAGCGTGGAAAAATTAGTGGACCTGATGATATTCCAATACATGTGTGGAAATGCTTAGCAGATGAAGAAATTTCTTGGCTTACTAAACTTTTTAATATTGTTTTGAAGACTAAAAAGATGTCAAATGAGTAGAGAATGAGTGTGTTGATTCATATTTTTAAGAATAAAGGTGATGCACAAGATTGTGCAAATTATAGAGGAATTAAGTTGATGTGTCATACTTTAAAACTTTGGGAGAGAGTTTTGGAGCATAGATTACGACGTGATACTAATGTTTCTCAAAATCAATTTGGATTCATACCGGGTAGGTCTACTATGGAAGCTATTTGTTTATTGAGAGGGTTGATGGACACGTTTAAAAAGAATAAGGAGGATCTACATATGGTATTTATTGTTTTAGAGAAAGCATATGATAAAGTTCCAAGAGAAGTGTTATGGAGAGTTCTAGAAAAGAAAAGGGTTAATAATGCTTATATTTAAGTCATTAAGGTCTAGGGATATATATGCAGGAGATGTTACTTGTGTGTTCAAACAAAAGTGGTTTGACCAAGTATTTTCCTATTTCAGTTGGATTACATCAAGGATAAGCCTGAAGCACTTATCTTTTTGCTTTAGTCATGGATGTTCTCACTAAACATTTGCAAGAGGATGTACCTTAGTGTATGTTTTTTGTTGGTGATATTCTTCTTGTTGATAAGACTAGAGAAGGAGTTGAAGGTAAAATCTAATTATGGAGGTCAACCTTAGAGTATAAATGTTTTCATTTGAGTAGTTCTAAAACCGAATACATGGAGTGTAATTTTAGTAGTAATAAATCTAGTGGGAGGTTTGTCTTGAGTGATCAAGTCATTAATAAGTGTACTCGTTTTAGATAAATTGGATCTATTGTTCATAGTGATGGCAAAATAGATGGGGATATTATTAGTAGAATTCAAGTTGGATGGTTGAAGTGGAGGACTGCTTCGAGTTTGTTGTGTGATAGAAAAGTTACCACTCAAACTTAAGGGAAAATTTTATAAGATGGTGGTGAGACCTGCAATGCTTTATGGCGAAGAATGTTGGCCATTACAAGAGAAGCATAATATTAAGTTAAGTCTTGCTGAGATGAGGATGCTCTAGTGAATGAGTGGATTTACTCTTAGAGACGGGATAAGAAACGAGCTTATTCGTAATAAGGTTGGAGTAGCTCTAGTGACAGATAAGATTAGAGAGAGTCGTCTTATATGATTTGGTAATGTAAAACGGCGGCCTTTCGATATTAGGAGAGTAGATGTATTAGATTTGGTCTATGTTAAGAAAAGTAGAGGTAGACCTAAAAAGACTTGGTTAGAAAATATTAGAAATGACATTGTTTATTAGATTTAAATGAGAATTTTACTCTTAAAAGGACACAATGGAGAAAAAGAATTAATATAGGCGACCCATGTAGAGGGATAAAGACTTAACGTTGTTGTTGTTGTTGTTGTTGTTGTTGTTGTTTATTCAATTCATTAAGGATATATATACATGAGCTCTTTTTGTGTTCAAACACAATGTGGTTTGACCAATTATTTTCCTATTTTAGATGGATTACATTAATGATCGGTCATAAGCCCAAATCTTTTGCTTTAGTTAATGATGTTCTTAATAGACATTTGCAAAGAGGATGTTCTTAACTGTTTGACAATCATATATGATGAAATTTTGTTTAAATGAAAAATAAATTATAAATGCATGGGTATAATAGTTACGATAAGTAAAGCATAATAATGTTGGGAGTTCATAATGCTTTTTTACACTTGCTTATTGCTACAAACAATGTATAGGGCATAATTCTTCACTCGGTTCTTACGTTTTATTTTACAAACATGAATAAGGTCTCTTGATCACAATCACATGAAATGCTCAAGTAATTTTATATTTGGATGCTAGCTAGGCTATTAGTATAAAACATCCCACATTGATATGAAGCATCTAGCACGATAGGCAAGTATAATATAATAAACAATAGGAATGATACAAGAATACAGTAAAGATACCACCAAAAAATAAATAAATTACACATGTGTTATCATTCCCTAGGTCTGAAAGGCAAAGCATCCCGATATTATGGGACTTGATAAAGAGATAAGTAAAATCTATTTTGTACTCAAAAAAGATATATTTCATATATAATTAGTAATATAACAAAATATATCAAAGTAAATAACCAAAAATATAAATAAAATTCCATTTCATTATTATAAATAAAAATGATAGTACGTCAATAAAATGGGGATAACAAAAAATAAAAAGAGTGTTGAAAGAAGTGACTACTAAAATAAAACTATTCAAATACTCAAAAGAAAGTATGAAAAATCCACTACAAAAGTTTAAAATATCAAATAAGTACTACTGCTTGTATATCGGCTCCTATGATGAAGATCCACAAAACACTTCGACAATACCTTCTATGTGAAAAATTAACAACAACTGAGTTTGATTATTCAAATGCAACAAGTTAATCATATTTACTAAAGCATAAAAAGTGAGGAGATTGGATATGCCGCATGAACAACCAAAAAGAAAAATAGTGACCGAATGGTAACAGATAATCAAGAAATCAATGTGTAAATAAACATGTTATAAATTCTATAATAAGTTATAGTGTGATTATATTACAAATATGCATGTCAAAGCATCATCAATGCAATTTCACTCGAATAAATCCATATACAATCATGTCAGGTATCATCGTACCTCAATATGACTCATCTGTCATTCATCATTTTTTGATATATATATATATATATATATAAAGTCAATTTTGTCAAACACTCTGCACCAAGAAGGAAAACACCAACTAAAAAAACCTATATTTTTTATAGAGTCGTCATTCATCTCCAACAAACCAATATCTAAATGGGTTTTATCAACTTACATACCATGGCACATATTTCTCATAAGCATGTTTATGGCAAGCATTACATAGACAATATAAAAATTGTGAATTTTAAAACCAATATGATTTGCGGAAATAAAAATTATTTCATTTACTGGAACTAATGTGCATGAAATTACATTTTTTTATGAAAAAAATAAACATTGATGGATAAGGGTACATGCATGAAACAATAAATTAAGGTAAAGTGGGTTCTATTACATGATAATTTTGCTATGAATAATAAAAAAGATCTATTATAGATGTATGATAATAATTAAGTATAAAAAATAAGATTGAGAACCTATCATATCTAGGAACTTAATAAAAATAACAAAGATAATAGCCCTAACAAATAAAAGTATATTTATCGATCTCTTAATAAATAATAGTTACTTACAGTAAATTAATGCTACAAACTCTAAATTTTATTGAAGTCTACTAAATTTTCCAAGCAAAGGTTCTACAAGAAATGAAACCAATCAATTAAACGTACAGAATCAGATGCATTAAAAGTAATTATTTTACTAGGATAGATATATCCTAATTGACCTAAGTTATCCAACCACTAAATTTAATTATCATAAAAATGTAATCTAGCTTAGGATTCAACTAGTCACATCTGGTGAACAAGAAAAAGAGAATAAAAGAAGACGAAAAATAAAAAAACATACTATCATTGGCGTAATTCAATCAAAGGAGGACGAAAACAAGGAGGATGCTTCTCTACTCTCGGATTTCCCGATCAAAATATCTTCTAGAAAAAAAAATTGGGTCGGAGATAGAAAAACTGCACCTGAATACACAAGATAATAGATGAGATTCATGTGGCACTAAAGTAAGGCAAACGGGAAGTAAAGAACAAGAATCCAAATAACACCTTTCTAAAACATGGGTCCGCCAAATCTTTAACTACGGTGGATTCTGCATTTGAATAGCTGTTCTCAACCTTAGCTTCGGAAAGCAGAGCCTCGCGATTCTAAAGAGAGGAGAAAAAAGGAGGATGAAGAGCAGGATGCGGCCATCGTGCTTCGAAAAGAGGCAGCCGCCGGCGTAGATGTAAGAAGTTCGATCCCTAAGGGAATTCGAGAACCGACGGGTTCGCAAAAGCTCAACAAATTAGAATAAAGCATAAAAAAAAGGGTGAAATATATTTGAAATATTTATTACTATTTGAATGAATATAAAATAAATATAAATAATTATTTTTATTTAATTTTAAAAATAAATATTATGTAAAATTTAATAATGATGATGATTATGGCCGGTAGCCAGCATTAGCAATAGCGATGAGCAAAAATGAACATTAAAAATATAACAATATTTTATAGAGCAGAGCTATGTGAGACTTCTATAAGCCCACTTTGTATACTCCATTCAGTCTATCATAACTAATGTTACAATGAAGAAATCATGCATTTATATTTTTTTATTGGAGAACATGTCAAAAATACGAGTAATTATTGTGTTCGGACACCAAACGCATCCAGAGACCAATAACAACACGCCATGTCACCTGGAGCTCGGTACCGAGCACTCGGTATTGCTCGGTATACGTCCGGATTTCTGATTTTTTGTCCGGACGTAATAACTTTTCCAAAAATACAACTAACTATTAGTCCATTCATTCCATTCCAAGATGGGCGATATATAATAGAGTTAAGAGGTTGCCAAATAAAGATAGAGAATAACCAAAAAGGTTACAGTTGAAGTTGGATGCTCGAACAAATTTTTGAAAAAAAAATATTATATAGGGCATCTTATGAGAGGAGGGAGGAATTTTGAGGAAGAAAGTGAGAAGGTGCATACCACTGACCCAACCTTTGATGACATATAGCAAGAGAAGGACATGGAGTCAAAGGTTTAAACCTGTGACACCTAGAATCTAATTTGATAAAATTATTTCTTTTTATCTTTTATATAACATTCAAAGCCATCTAATTTCTTTTCAATAATGAAATATCATGAAAAGTAACTTCTATCGATCAAAACATTAATAAATATATGTATTCATTGCTCCAAAAATCATATACAATAGTCATTAGTCATACAAATATAATAATCAATCTTCTCACTCTCGAGTAAAAAAGGATAACTAAAAAACAAAAAGAAACAAGATAATAATAAAATTTGAGGAATCCTATAAGTCTCGCACTCATGATCCTCTTCTCTGGCCTGAAATCATTTAAATTGCATTTAATGAGCTAAAAAGCCCAACACGTCACTAAAAATTCTATAACTAAGTTCAAAGTATGGTAAATAAGTAATATGTATGTAATCATCCTATTCATAAACAATGGCAGTTAATATGATCATGATTATGTGTAGGAATAGTAAAATACATGCTATACGATAAAATCTGTGAACCAATAAACTAATATAGTACGAAGGCCAGTAAAGCAGTATAGTACGAAAACAATAAATATGTAAACCAATAAGGATGTCAAAACAATGAAAGAGAAAATAATCATTCTTATAAATCATACGTTGTAGCAATGCTATCAAATCAATAAAAAAACTTATAAATTAATAAAATTGAAGCCACTATGAAGACTATTGGAATACATAATAATGCAATACTCTCAAATCAGTATACACATGATATTTAATCATTTTATATCAGTATCAAATCATTATCTTATATCACATGCTCAGTAATAAAAATCACATAATTAGTACTAATAAACCATGAAATAATGAATCAATAGCATTAATAGTGACGGTGATTCAATAGTAGTATCAATATTGGTTAAATCAGTAACTATAACAGTAAAAGCAGTATGGAAACCGTAAATCAATATATTGACAGTAAAAGTATAATGAATGCATCCAAGTAATCACACTAACAAGGAGCTATGGCTTAAGCAATGTTTTTTTTAATAATCAATAAACCGATAAAGCAGTGACCATTGGCTTAATAAATAGAGTCATTACTTGTTATTCGTCGGCACAGTAATCATCTTCTTATAAATCTCAATCAGTAATCACATGAGACGATAACAACAAATCACAACATTTAAAGAAAAGCTCGTCACTCCGCTATCCTATACATGTCAGTTAGTCTCCAACAAACATTAGTAAATATCAAGTCCTTACTTATTTTTACACATACTATTATTATAATATTATAAAAATAAAAGCAACTAGTTATTACTTAATCACATGCCAACATTCACTCACAATACTTGTATTAACAGTTAAATCATATTAAAATGTCAAAATCACTATTCCCATTCAAATCATACAAAATATAAATAGTTCTATTTTACTTGATGAAACTTCAAAATCAACTAGTCAAAATATCCATAATTATTAGTATTATAACATACAAAAGAATTGCACGGTTGAAGTTCACTAAATCCAAACAAAATGCAATAAAATTATTTTAGGAAGAAATTCAACTATTGAAGTCAAAATCTTTGAAAATAAAAATGTAATAGAAGTTACCTACAACGATCTGAAGATTTTTCTTAAAGGCGATGAAGCAAACCGACAATCAAAAACCTGACTTTTTCTTTCCCCTCTCCTCCTTCCTTCCCCTTCTCTTGTATCCTTCCACAACAAGTCACGACAGTAGGTGAGAGAGTGACGGAATGGAGCAAATGGCATTTTTTATTGTGAGATAATGATAAATACTTCAAGTTGTTGACCGGCGCAAAACTCATATTTTTCAATGAACTAGAACAAAGTTTATTATAATAAATGTGAGATCTCATTTCTTGAAAATTCCATGAAATTATATAATTGTGATCCTTTTGCACCACAATGCTGACCTTGAAGTGAATAGTTAATATATTTTACAATTGCTTCCTTCAATTACTTAAGCAATCAAGGCTATTTGATAGAAGGGAGGAACTTGTATCTAAAAAATTGCCTTTAGCGTGGAGCAAGGCAATTTTCTAAGACTAAATTTCAATATTATTTTCAATTTTGATAAAAATATTATCCACATATGATTATAACAATTCTAAAATCAACAAAATTGGAATAGTCCAAAATTGGAATATGTTTAACAACCATTAAAAAAAAGCATCAATAATAAATAAATAAATTTTTTAAATAATAAATGAGAGGTAATTGTTTTATATTCCCTAATAACCAATTGTTATTTGCTAAATCACTTTAGTTCAGTTTTTTTTTTTTTTAAGAAAGAGATTGAAATCTAAACTAAAGCTTATATTTGGTTATGGTTAATTTAGTTTTTAAAGATTTTGAAAGTTTTTCTTTTATATTCTCTTATGTAATTTATGTCTTCACACTTATCATTTATAACCAAAAAAATATCAAAATATAATTTTCTCCACCTATGATTACCCCAAAAATATACAAAACTAGCTTTAAATTTATTCAAAATTAACTCAAGTTTTTTATGGAAAAGTCATCCGAAAATACTTACTATTTTTGTAGTTATAAAATTAACGCCCTAACGTTGTGTAGCCAAGCGGCCCAGTACTGTGTCCCCATAGCTCTTTCAGGCGGATTGAACATTTTTCTTTCTTATTTTTCTTAAGGATGACGTTCCTTGGTGTTATTTACTAGACTTTCTCTTCTCATTTGTGCGTGAGAACGGTGTAAAAAAGAAGAGAAGTAAGGAAAACAAGAGAGAAGAGAGAGATCTTTACTTATTTTTCTCAATTTTCATAGTGGATTTCTTGGTGTGCTACTTGAATTTTTCCCGATTTCAGATTTTTCCATGTTAAATCATGATGTCCTTTTATTTGTTGTTTATTTCATTGTGTGGTTTACTTTCACATCCCCCCAACAGGTTTCTCCTTCTTTAAAGTTAAATGCAAAAAAAAAAAAAAAAAAACTTAAGCCATGTTTTCTAGTTAACTATTTGCATGTATGGTATTGAAAGAAACAGTAACAATCAAGTTCAATCTTCACTACATCAGCTAAATTTCACATTACAACAATAATACATTCAAATTTTAGGAAATAAAGATTAAAAAATCATTAAAATATAAAACATAAGGATATAAATGAATAAAGTGTTTAAAAAATTAATTAACATAATAAACAAACAAGGATTTCAAAATTTAAAAGATTTAGAATGTCTATAAAAAAAATTAAGAATTACATCTCATGACATTATGTGGACATCAATGTAATAATGCCTCATCATCATATTATAGAATTCTTTCATCTTCAAAATTTGTCCCCAAAAAATATATCTGAGTTGATAGAAGTGAGGTATCAATAATTTGATGTCTATCAAATACATGTAACATTATGATAATACTTCCTCTTGATATGCAATTTTTTCATATATGCTTTCCTATGAAACATTATGAGCTGTTTCTTACAAATTCAAAAGAAGTGAGTGCTAATTAAAAACTCAGGTTTTGTTTGGGACAGTTTTTTTATTGTTTCTTAAAGCAGCTTTTAAGTACAAAAATTCTAACTTTTGCACTAAAAATTGTTTTAAGAAACAGTAAGAAAGCCGCTCCAAACGAAACCTCAGTTTATTGTGAAATGAATGTCTTAAATGAGCTAAGAGTTTGACTCTTAATTAAATTGAGTAGTTGGCCAATCTGCCTCATCGTTAACAGCCCTATGGCTGACGCACTTTTTTGTGTTAATGCATAATCTCATAGCTAGCATTTTATAGCAGAAAGCTGTTCTCTGTCCCTTTCTTAGATGGTTGAACTTCCAATCTGTTTGGTTGTAAGGTGAAAAAAATCAATAAGAGAGAGAAAACAAGCAAGTTGCAGTAAAGGTGATTGAGTCTGAAACTAAATCCAATAACATAGCCAAATCCCTTTTTTTGAGAAATTTAAAGATATCTTTTTTTTCGTGATACATATTATTTTCTATAAATAGTATCAAAATTGATGAAGGTGGTGAAGACAGGTGTAGGGATACCAATAAATAGGAGGCCAAATCTAACCAGCTTACTGTTTCCCAAGGCACAGAAGATAGCTAGAAATGATAATAATAAGCCAAAAAAGAGCAGTTACCTTCAGTCTTCTATCCATTGTTGTTTTCCTTCATCCTCTTCATGACTGGGCCATTGCTGCAAGCCAGAAATCTCCAGGTCCACCGGCCGTTATCGTCTTCGGCGACTCGATTGTTGATCCAGGAAACAACAATGTTATTCTGACAATAGCTAAGTGCAATTACCCACCATATGGAAAGGACTTTGTTGGCCACAAAGCAACAGGAAGGTTCAGCAATGGCAAGATCCCCTCTGACTTTATAGGTGATTTTCCTAAGATTGCTAATTTGAGCCTCGAGTGAGCATGCATAGATTAACAAATTGGATCAACTTTTAGCTCAAATTGACCGTTAGAGCTAATTCTAGATCATATATATTTCTGAATGTATGTATGTATGTATGTCAAGATAAGAATTTATATAGAAGATTAGAACCAAATGAAATGGAATAGGCTTTGATTGGTTTCAAACTCGGTTCAAAAATGAAAAGCTAAGATCGAATCAAGTCTGTCTATAGCTATGCCTTGGCTCAGATCAAGCTCATGCCAAATGATATTTTACCATATTGTCTCAAACTGTTCCCTCAGTTTTCAGTCCTTATAAAGTAGGCTAGACTTCGGCTTCGTTTGGGACAGTTTTTTTTTGCTTTCTAAAACAACTTTTTAGTACAAAAAATTCTTGAATTAGAAAATTTTATACTAGAAAGTCATTTTAAAAAACAGTATGAAAGCAGTCCCAAACTAAGCCTTCAGAACGAAGCCATCAGCTAGCATTATCTATTTAGACTCGATCATTTCATGATTCGTTAACCTTCATTAAGTTTTGTTAGCATAGCTGAAAAAGACCAAAAATATGTAGATTTAATATTATATGTTCGTTCACAGTGATTTCTTTTCAGCTTCTCAGTTAGGAATAAAAGAATACGTACCTGCATATTTGGGGACAGAATTATCAGCCCATGATCTTATAACTGGAGTAAGCTTTGCATCTGGTGGCTGTGGATTTGATCCTCTCACATCTCAGCTAGTGGTATCTTTCATATACTTCTTACTGAAATATCAGATAGCAAGTTTGAGAAAAGTTCTTAGACTCATAAAAATTTAGCAACTTCACTTAACTTCAACATATTTCCTCTTCAGTCTGTGATTTCCTTGGAAGAACAGCTAAATTTGTTCGTGGAGTACAAACAGAAGGTGAAAGCCATTGTAGGAGAAAATCGAGCAGAATACATAACCAGCAATTCAGCATATTTTATAATCGCTGGAACAAATGATCTGGCAAGCACTTACTTCGCCACACCATTTAGGAAGTTTGAGTTTGATCTCCCCTCCTACATCAACTTTACAGTCCAATCAGCTTCAACTTTAGTTCAGGTATGAAAGATAAATTGAGATTTAGGCTTCGTTTGGGATGGCTTTTTTACTGCTTCTTAAAATGGCTTTTAAATACAAAAATTAAAATTTTTATAAAAAAAGTCGCTTTAAGAAGCAGTGAAAAAAGCCGTCCCAAACGAAGCCATATTATATTTCTTAATTTAAAGTACATGTTTGGTTCCATCTCATAAAATAACGTTATATTCAAGAACCTTTCATCAGTTCACTATTTGCTCTCATTTTTTACAGAAACTGTACCATTCAGGGGCACGAAAGATCAGTATTGCTGGTGCTCCTCCCATAGGTTGTTTGCCATCACAGAGGACTTTAGCGGGAGGAATTGAAAGAATATGCTCAGCAGGTTACAACCAAGCTGCAACCTCCTTCAATTCACAGTTATCAAAGGAGATGCAGAGGCTTAACAACATTTTGCATAAAGTAAAGGTCCTCTATATTGATATTTACACCCCTTTGCTTGATCTCATCTTACACCCTTCTAAATATGGTAAATACTCATTCTCTTACATCTACTTCGGCTTCATTTGAGATAACTTTCTTAGTGTTTTTTAAAGCAGTAAGAAAGCAGTCTTAAAGGAAGCCTTAATCTAATACCATCATTTTGAGAGTGAACCAAATGTATCTAATTCATTTTTCTAATATGTTCATTCAAATCATAGGATTTGTGGAATCCAAGAGAGGATGCTGTGGTACAGGAACTTTTGAGGTCACACAAACTTGTAATAGCTTTACCACCTTTGTCTGTGAAGATGCATCAAAATATGTATTTTGGGATAGCTACCATCCCACAGAGAGAGCGTATAATATTTTGGTGAGGAAACTTGCCCAGAAATATGGTGCATCACTAAATTAACATGGCAAACAGGCAAGTCATCTTTTGCTTTGCTACTTCTACTTATGTTTTTACAATGCATATATGAATATATCCCAATATTGCTTTGAATTTTGCATGTTTTGGATAATCTAATTGAATAAATGATTGTAAGGGAGCGAGATTTACTTCATTTATGAACATTGTTATAGGCTTGAATGTGAATGAATCATGAGTAAATGGGCTATGATGAAAAAACTCTCTACTCAACTTATCTGGCATATAGCACATTACATAGTAATGAACATTAATATGTACTCTTATCAAGGAGAAATTATTAAATGTGGACAATGCATTTTCCTCTTCATGCAGAGCTAATATCAAGCTAACAGTTGGGGCCAAACACAAGATAATTTCTCCATGATAAGAGTTAGCTTGATATTGGCTCACAACATGTTCTCAATTTGAGAACAAGTTATAATTTTTTTCTAACCCAAACACAAAAATATATAACAAACATAAGATCACAACATGTTCTCAATTTGTATGTCAAATTAAAATGGAATTCATCACATTTATCACAACATATACTAAATCTAATAGTCCTCAATTTATTCACTGTCCTCAACCTCCTGAACCTTCTTCTATCATTGTTGTTTCTTGAATGACCTATGCTCCACCTACATCTCAATTTGTGTGATAAAATTGAAGGTAGTTGGCATACTATGTGAATAAAATATTCAACACCCTTAACAAATACATCTATGAGTGACTTTATTCCCAGTAATAATCTATTACACGTGCATGACCCTGACTTCGAATATCCATATAGAACTTGATCTTAAAAAAGTTAAAAAAAAAAAAGAATATATGAAATTATATGAAGTCAATTGGTCTATTTTCCCACATCCCCTCTCCACTATTATGATTTTTCAATTACAATTCGTTAATGTAACTTTGCTATAACTCATTCAAACAATATAATTATAAGCATAAATCTAATTCTAAGGTCGTTCAATATAGCTAAAAATCTTAAAATGATAATATATGAAGGTAGTTACTCTCTTTCTCCACATCCCCTCTCCGCTATTAGGATTAATATTTTATATTGCAATTAATGAATGTAAGCATAAATCATTCCAACATTATAATTATAAGCATAAATCATTCAACATTATAATTATAAGCATAAATAAAATTATAAGATTATTCGACATAGAAATGTAAAAACTCTAAGGGGTTGTTTGGTTGGATTACATGAGGGTGTAAAGTATTCCAATAGAAAAGGCTATAAATTTTTTTGTTTTTTGTTGGATAAAAAATGAATGCAAAATAATGCAAATATAGCATAAACCATTCTACTTCATTTTTGAGGTAAACTAAACCCGCCCAACTTTGAGTGAGAGTGGTTTATATCGCAAGCAATCTTGTTTGACCATCGCAGACCACTATCAGTCACCTCCACCCGCCTCCGACCATTGCCACCCTCCCGCCACTTCCACCACCTTCTCACCGCCATTGTCGCAACCACCACCACCGTTGTAGGCCGTAGACGACCTCCATCATCGTTTTTCACCACCACCATCGGCTGCCGACCACCACCACGGCCTCTACCAGCTACCACCACTACCACCCTCTAACCACCGCCACTACCTCCATAGTTATTGACCACCGTCATCCACAACAACTGCCACCCTCTGGCCCCCACCGCCAGTCACCACCAACTTTAAACTTTACACCACATTCATTTAACTTCAAACTAAATAAAAAAAAATGTTTATCATAATTTACTTTACACTCGTCCAAACAACTCTAAAGAATTAATTTTACATTGTATTCCTTTTTGCACTGCATTTCTTTCAATTTGTATTCCTTTTTTAGCCAACCAAACAACCCCTAAGTCTAACTATGGCTCTTTTTTAATAAAATCTAACGACGGGTACTAGCATTACTGTACCAGATTCCATCAAAAGTCTGCAGTTAATCATGTTTGGACGAGAGTAGTAATAGGATGGGTGACCTCCTGGCTGGAATTCTTCCCCTTTAAAAAATTTTTAAAAAAAATTAACAAATGAAAACTAAATAAAAAATAAAAAACTACTTATGTGAAGTTTTACCTTTCAAATCTAAAAAAAATGAAGCAAAATGGTCTAGAAATAACCTTGAACGACGCCGGGCAACATAGAGGTTGAGAGAGGTTTTCGGGAGAAGAAAAAAATGTGAAATGGGATAGGGAGGCAGGTTTGGGCCAAAATAGGGCTTTTTCTGGCAAAATTTATGATGGATTTTTCTGTCAAAATTTTTTTTAAAAAAAATCTAACGAAAAAATCCATTGGAAATTCTATCGGGTTAATTAATTACCAACGAAGTTTTAGCCAAAATTTTGGCCAAAAATTAACAGCAAAATTTTTGTCCGTAATAGGTAAATTTCCTATAGTGTCCACCCTCTTTATTTCTCTTTTGTTGACACCTCATTGATCCATAGAATCTCTATTGGCTACTCATCAATCTTTGGACTATTGTGATTAGTTTTTTTTTTTTTTGTCTACTCATCAATTATTGAACTATTGTAATTATTTTTCTTGATTTGGTATGCTTTTTATTAGAAGACCTCCAATGATTGCAAAAATACTTGACAAATACTACATTGAAATTTGTGGACTTTTGCAATTATTATTCTACCAACTCATTAATTTAAAAAAAATTATGAGGCATTGTTAATGGGATTAAGCCCACCTCTCCTTTACCATTTGAGATGGAGCTAGCTTTATTGTCTTTTCTAGGACCATAGGCTCTATGGTCGTTCAATTGCTAATTCTTTTGGTGGTGGTTCGCCATATTCTCACCCTATTTCCCCAGGCTTTGACCAATGATAATGGTTGGTTCTCCCCCTGTTGGATCATTAAATATCATATCTTAAGCCTCAAACTAATTGTTAAAAAGAGGGTCTTCTTTGGAATTGTGTTAATTATCATATTTTAATATCATACTATGATGACTTGCCTCATATGAGATGGCATAAATTTGTATGGCATTTGTTACTCCATTTGCTCTTGACTTGATGTTAATAATGTCCTTCAAGCTACCAATAATCTCTCGTTAAGACATATTATTACCTCTAATATTTATCAATTTTACTGGAATGAGAATGAAACTCGGAAAAGTTTCAAGAGAAGTGCTATGGAAAGTTCTAGAAGGGAAAGAGGTTATTAATGCTTATATTCAAGTCATTAGGGATATGTATGCGGCAGCTATTTCTTGTGTTCAAACATTCTTGTGTTCAAACACAATTTGAACTGAAATGAATAAGAAAAAAATTGGTAGAAACTTTGCTAGTAGTTCTTCAACATCAAAAGGCCATTCAAGCCGAGCTAAATTATTGAAAATAGAATCATGAGTGAGTTGATACTATTCAATGCGCATTTGATGCTCCTGCCTAATTTTTATATGCTTTTCTCTTCTTCATACTCACTAATGGCATTACTCTAATTTTTCGTGCTCGCACTTCTTTTCTAGCTTCTTTCTAGCAAGTTTTGCGATAATTTTGGTCCTTCATTTTTGCTCCTACTTTGTTTGTTGGTTTCTACCTCATCTACATACTTGCCTAGTTGATTTTTCTAGTTCTCGGGATCTATTCTTGTTCTTATGATGTCACTGATGATGGTCCGAATACATCACTACTTATTTGAGCTGATCCAATACCTCTTTGTTAATAGCTAAAGTTCCATACCAACAAATCAAGATGAGTTCTATGAGCAAATCTTTTGATTTGACACTACTGACTATTGTTATTTATAATCTACGCATATAAGTGAAACAACTATAAGGAATGATATGATAATTTGCCTCTGCCATCATAGGGAAAGTGGAGCAGATGCTATGATTGTCTAAAATGAAATTAGACAATAATTAAATGATATGATAATATAATAGTGAAAATATTTAGCTACTAAAAGAAATAAATATAAACTATATTGATGGCTGCTTCACAGCATTTTCTTATCATCCCAATGTAGAACTAGAGATGATGAACCTTCTCTTAATCATTATTATTTAACCAAACATTAAAATTTTGATTCATTTCCACTTATTTCTTTTATGAAATAGAGCTATACAAATTGGTGCATTTAAATTTCTAAAGTAAGGCATCATCAATATAGTTCTAAAAATAGAAAAGAATAAAATGAAAATTCATATCAATTATTCAGATTAATCATTAAACCTTTTATTTATTAGAAATTAAATATGAGTACCAATAAGATAAAATATCATTTTATATGAAACTATTTTTTGATGTTGATAATCTGTTTCCTTCCAAGTTTCACACAAACTTATGACCAACATTATTGTAAAAGTGTTGAGTCCAACTACATAAATTTTATGTTAGAATTTAAATCAAAGATTTTGATATCGGCTTTTGAAATCTTCACCAACAAATGGCCTATTTATTTAGCGTCATTCTTTATTTCTACTCTTAAAAATTAAAGAAAAAAATGCTTAGTTATTGCTTTGTAAGTACTTTACTTTGAAATTTTAAATATAAATCAAATTATTTTTAAAAACAACCAAAAATATTCTAATAATTTTATTATTACTATTATTTTTAAAATATTAACTCCCACTTTCTCAATCTTGAGCATCATTCCAACTCATAATCATTTAAATTATAATCATTTTTTTTCTTTTATAATAAATAAGCTAGCTCGAACTCATAAAATAAAGTTTAAGCTTGAACTTGAACTCAATTAATTAATCAACCCTAACCTCAACCCAAAGAAGACTCGAGCTCTACTTGACTTAGGCTTCATCTGAAACAACTTTCTTATTGCTTTTTAAAATAATTTTCTAGTACAAAAAGTTTTTGAGTTAGAAATTTTTATACTAGGAAGTTATTTTAAAAAGCAATAAGAAAATCATCCCACAAAGTCTTAGTCTTCATTTGAAACAACTTTCTTACAACTTAACAACTTTTTAATACAAAAATTTAAATGTTTGTACTAAAAAACTACTTTAAAAAATAATTAAAAAAGTAATCCCAAACTAACCCTTAATTACGACAAATTATTGCATCCGATCACCGAACGCGGAAATTAAGTTCAGACATCCAATAAAAATTTGTCGAGTCACCTGCGCTTTAGTTGCACTTTAGTTGCACTTTACCTACGCTTTTAACTTGCGCTTTAGTTGAACTTTACATACACTTTAATTGCGCTTTACTTACGCTTTAGTTTCGCTTTACCTGCGCTTAATTTAAAATAATATTTTATTAATATCCGGACCTATCTCAATGTCCGGTGACCGGATTCAATAATTTGCCCTTAATTACACCCCCTAACCACACCCACAACCGACATCTGCATTTGGTTTAAGGACACCGGCTACAGCACCATGCCTTCTTCCAAATCATTAAATAAACCGCTGAGACGATATTTAATAAGCAACATAAACAAAAATAATTTTAGTAAAATATCAAATATATTTTTTATTCATATCAATATATAAATAGAACAAAAAAAACCCCAAAACAGCACCCTAATTGAACTAACACTTGCTATGAGCCAGCCACGATCATTTAATTCTATAATGCAGATATCCAAGCCAGAGAAAATTGGGCCATAGATGGTAAGCAACAGTAAATGACACAAGCAAAATTTTGAGAACTGTACATATAGAAGAAGAGACCGTCGCAGTGGAAGGCAAAGCTCCACTATTTTCTCAATACCTAATAATGCTCTTACAAAAGAACAGATGGATTGCCTGAACTCCAAACGCAGAACTTGAGAGATAGACAAAAATCTGCACGGCTACAAAAGATAACAAGGAGCCAAAGCATATTTACAGAGACAATAATAGCTATGACTAGAAAATCAGCGAAGCTTATTCTTTGCAACAGCCTTGCATAACTCATCCTCATAAAACAATACTCTATTAGAAGCCAGAGGCTTGAGAAGGGTAGGTTTTGGCATATTAGGAAGCAACATACAATTAGAGGGTAATGTAGAATCTTGAAAGAGGACAGCTGCAACCTGTTTTATGTCGAGCAAATGAAGGCGAGGAGGGCGGGGAGCTTGCCTTGGAGCTTTCGGAGTAAGCGGGCTCGAAATCCTGATACCTTTGCCCTGTCCTCTGCAACAAAACACAGAAGAATGTAGTTAAGTGCATGGTTGAATCAACTGACAAATGGTTTCGTCGCTTACTGCTTCTTAAAACAGCTTTTTAGTACAATTTTATTAATTTTTGTACTAAAAGTTATTTTAAAAAGCAGTAAGAAAGTCATCCCAAACAAAGCCAAAGACTCGTGTTTGCATACCTCGTGAAAGGCCAACGTTCAGTCGGAAGAGGTGTTTGTATCCTAAGCATCTCCAATCTAGACCGGTCAGGTGTTGTGTAATTAAAATAAGTTTGTCTGGCTATAATCACCTGCGATATTTAAATAGCTATTTAGTCTTCTGAGGAAGCTCATTTTGATTTGTTGGTTTACAGCTTTGACTATCAACCAAAAAGTCTTACGTATATGATATGTATATGAGTTTAACTTAATTGGCCTAAATGTCCCAAAAAAATACTATTCCAAAAAAAAATATGGACGAAATAATGATCTTCCTTTAAAATTTAGGAAGGCTTATAGAAACTGACCACAATTATTAATTATACATTTAAAAAAAAGTTTGTTTGCCAAACAAAGTAGGAATGTCTGCATTTTTTTAAATGAAAGATCACACTTTGTGACCATGGAATTATAGCCATCTCTTTAATCAATAGGCCACGGGCCATTTCAAATGTGTGAATTTGATTGCTGAAGAGTGAATTTTTTAAGTTTAGTAATAAACGACATATTAAGGGAGAAAAATTAATCAGCCTGAAAGCATGCAGATAAAACTGTAGATGGTTTTTATGAAGTTGGTAAAATTGGACTGAAGCGTCTCTATATTATTTTCATTGGGATAATGCACAAATTAGGGGGGGAATTCCTTTCTTAACAATGAATAGCATCCAAGTGGAATTTATAATTGTTTAGTAACATTTTATCATTTTTATTGGGTTTTTAGGATCTAAGTTCAAAAATTGATGAAGGCATTGAAATTCTTTAAGTTTGTTATTTGATAAAAGAGGTTTTTTTCCATAAATCATTACTTTGAATCAAAGGCATTATCATTTGGTTCATACTCCACAAAAATTTGATCTAGGCTTAATGACAATGTGTGTAAATTAAGTAACATCATTGAGTAACATTTCTATCCTCAACACCGAGTTCTAATAGTGTCCTATTCGAATTAGTTCATTTTCATATTTGTGGTCCAAATTTGTTCTTCCACATTTAAACTTTTGGTAACTCATTACACAATATCCACATCAATTTCCAAAAATAATACTGTCCCCACAATAATGCTATGACTATCATTACAAAAAATTACAACCACCCTGAGCAGACCCTAACTCAACACATTGATCGGAATAGAAGTTTCCTGCTAAGCCAATACGCAAAACAATAATTATAAGCAAACAATAAAAATAGCAGGATGAAGGAAAGCAGGAGCAGGAATAATAAAAGTGATGCAAATTAAAGTTGACAAAGGAAATTATGTTCAAATAAGCAAGTTTTACAAAAGAAAAAATTACTCAAACTATTGAAAATAAGATAAACGAGCCATTTTACCATACCATTTAGAAGTGGGAAAATCATAAGAGACAGAAATGTAGATAGAGAAAAAGATAACATACTGCTGATCGAATTCGCTGGCTGACATGGAAAACTGCTCTTAGTTGATCATGATGTAAATAGCATAGAATTTTCACCTTGGAATATGCAAGACACCAAAGTAATAATATCAGACATTATGAAATTAGATCATCCCCCAAAAAAAATCAATCAGAGCCTGGGATGATAACCAAGCACAAGTTCTGCGGTCACATACCAATAGTTCAATGGGGAGAGATTCAAGCCTTGAATGGCACTCAGAGTTTACAGAAGCTGGTGTTCTAGGTGACTCAAGCATTTTAACTTGTCGAATCGCATGGGTTGACCCTGCTGGAGACTTCAAATTAATTGTTGTTGAAGATGTAGCAGGCATGGTGCTTTGACTACCAATATCAGCTAGGGGTAGTGGATCTATTTTCCTCTCTTGAGTATCCAACATTATTCTTTTCTTTCCCATGCTCTTTTTATCCTTGGAATCTAACACAACCCTTTTCTTTCCTATGTCGGTGCAACATCGGGATGTAGACAAGTTATAACGAAGCTGAGCAAGAGCACCAGGCTTGAGATACTTATTGCTGGACTTCTTAGCACGTCTCTTGTTCTTGTAAGCCATGTTCACTGAGGTTATAGAATATATGGAGCACCCTTTACTTTCTGTCACTATTAAAATGAAGCTGGTTGTAATACTTTCTGATTTTCTCTTAAGCTCTAATGCCACTCTAGAACTTCAAAGGAGATGCTATACTTAGAAGAATGTAGTGATTTCTGCAATTATATGATGGATTTAATGATTTCCTATAATAAAAACAAAAAAGTAAGAAAAATATTTTGGAGAATGTAAAGAACTAAAATTGATACTGTAAAACATAATGCATAATTTCTCGGCCTGTTAACTAACCCAGAAAAAGAAAAAAAGTATAAGTTGTTAAGAGTTAATTCATTACGTGATATTCTGTTAATAAACTGGCTACTTATCCCCTATGTACCGACAAAACCATAATTCAGCGAAGAGAAAATTCATATAGATGATGTTTAACCAAAACACTACCTTTGGCAATATCCCAGGCTTAAACTATCAAATTCTGAAATAAAAAAAATGCTATAAGGCACATGGTTTGCATCGGATCATTGATATTGAGCATTAAAAATTGGTTTATTTGTAAATAAAAAAAAGTTTTGTGACTCTGCAAAATGACTAATTTGTGACATGGATTGAAAATATTAGAACCCACAATCTCAAATAAGATGTTAGTTGCCAGATAACAAAACTGTTTTTTTTCCCTCATATCAAAATCCATGAAAACTAAAAGTAGTCAAATTTTCATGGCTAATTTGTTAAGAAAATACACTAAATGGTGACTAATGGTAAAACGTAATATGAATTATGAAATGCTACACTAAACCAACATTTAGAAGCTATTTTTCATACAATTGGTTCACTTTGCACCTTTTGCAGCAAACTAAACGACCCAAAGGCAGGAGCAGACAAACCAGAAGCAAATTAAGAAAATACCAGCTTGAAGCAAATCGTAAGCAACAGTTAATTATTAGAACAAAAAAGAAAACCTTATGTGTATGGGCACATATTTTAAAGTATATGGAATCAAGGCAACAGTAGTCCAACTTTCCTTAATCCTACATCTTCTGAAGTTCTTAGAGCTTAATTAGTTGCAGAAAACATGAAAACTCAATCTAGAAATTTAAATTGCCACACTTATTTAACCCCCACAAGCAGTTATAACCATATATTTTCTTATCGGTAAAGCAGCAAATCATATGGTGTGTTGGAATCATTATAACAACATAGCATTGAATAAGGCGAAGTAACAAACTTATAAACTTTTTCGTGACTACTCCTAGCTTTAGTCTCCATTTTGAAAACAGTGATGTTGGCTAAGACAGATCGAATACCCAAGTTCAATAGTTAAGATTTTGAACATAAAGTTCATTTGCTACCCAGGATAAACTATAGCAGATTACACACTTTATCTAATACTTTCAGGAAGCTATTGAACTGGAGAAGCCGAGAAGGAAATGCTCTATAACAAGCCGATGTACTAAGTATCAAATATATGACGAAAATGATTAACGATGTCACAAATAGTTACTGACACCCATCTAGCCGAACAGTGCCTTAACCAAACCCTAGTGAACTAAACTTCCGAGAACTTGTCCTCTTTTCCAAATCCGTCCCTATACTCATTAATAAACACCAAGGAGAATAACAAAACGCCACAAACTAAGAAAAATCCATAAAAATTTGATCACATGAAGAAAATAGAAATACCGACTTTCCTTGGGTTGTGTGCATTGTTTGCAAGAAGAATTAGAAGGCCAAACTAAGCCAGAAATCGCAAAATGAACTCACATGGTAAGTGCATTCCATCCACGCTTTCAACCATACCCCCTGCAATTAAAAAATAGATAAAACTGTCAAACAAATTAAAATCAATTAAGAAATTGGCCTTAAGAAGTATAAATGGGAAAATTTGGAGATAGTAAGCCCTACCTATTGGCAACCGTACATCGACCGACCGACCGACCGTCCGACGACCTTCAACGAGGAATTAAGCAACTGACGAAAACACACCGCCCAAACCCTAGTCGACAAAAAGCTCGGTGAGATAAGTAGAAAAGAAGAGGACGGAAGGTCAGTGGAATCGGCGGGCGAATGGGGAACCCTTCGTTTAAAAATTTCTCCCTATTGCCCGCCAAAAATTTTCGTCTACAGTTCTCTGCTCTTTAGCAAGCGCTAAAATAAAACTATGACAGCACCCAGAGACACACCCACTATTTGTTGTGAGTCGAGACAGAGTAGCGTTGGGTGGTACGAAGAAGGGTGCATTAAAAGCATCTTGCATCACTTATGTTGGAATACGTGGCAGAATACGATTGGCCATTTCTTAACTAGCAGTTGGGACACGCAGCAATCTGATCGGACGGCGGGGAGCCCGCCGGCGGGTAGGTCGTCAATCTGAATGTGGGCCCGCGTGGTCGGAACATAAATGGGATTTTAAAGCCCGCTTACTAAGTCACGTTCAAGTGACAAGTCTTACATTATTTATGCCACTTTTCTAAAAATCTAAAAGATTGAAAATTAAATACGAGCTTCAGTTTTCATTCGTACGATTTTTTTAAATTTTTTTTAAAAAAATTTAATATAACAATTTTTTGAACTAAAAAACTTTATAATAAATACTTATTTTAAAAAATAATAAAAAAATTGTTCCAAATAAAACATAAATCTAATTAGATAAAACACATAAAAAATTAAATTAATATTCTCCTCAATCTCATATTTAGGGGTGTAAGTAAGCTGAGACGGCTCGCTAGCTGACTCGAGCTCAACTCGTTTAGGGGCTCGTGAGTTGAGCTTATCGAGCTCACGAGTTTAGCTCGAGCTCAAACTCAAGCTCGCTTTGTAAATGAGCTAGAGTTCGAGCAAGACGAGACTCGGCTCATAAGCTTGCGAGCCGACTTGAATGATTATTAATATTTTTAAATAATTGTACATTAATATTTAAATTTTATTTTATTATATTTAAATATTTAAAATAATAATAATAATAATAATAAATCTTTAAAAAAATTTATAATATAAAAAATTAAATATTTACTATTTAAATTAATAATAACTATTTAAAATAATTGATAATATTTTAAAAAATCCCACCAGGCTCGCGAACCGGCCCGAGCTCGTTTACATTGGGATGAGCACAACTACAAGCTCGACTCTGAGCCAACTATCTGATCGACGAGCCGAGCTTGATAAGGCCACTAAACTCGTTTACACCCACATATTATATTAATCATTATTCATTTGACAAAACAAATTATTTTTTAACCATCCATCATATTTTATTAATTAATGACTGATTATTATATTATTCTAACTGTTGCGTCCTGGAGTATTCGCGGCGGTAGAGAAATATATAGTTTAACATCTTAGCATTATACAAAGATCCAGCACACAATCAGATAAGAGATAGGGTGTAGCGTTCATAAGATACACCAGAGTTTTTACATGAAAACTCCTAAAAGGGGGGAAAAACCACGGGGCATGGCCCAATTTGAAAGAATCCACTAGTATTTGCAGTTGATTACAAATGAGACCCTTCTTAGGAAGAAGGCCTTAGCTTGATGGTACAAATGTACATCATATAGATCACATTATATGATTGGAGTTACAATAATCAACATAGACATGTTTGTTTGGTCAGCTGGACCATAGTTGATAAGATAGATATCGGAAAAATCATAGTTGACAGGAGACCGGGGTCAGAAAGATTGTTCCCTGGTGATGGAGGTTCTAAGGTCGGAAGGACTGTAGTCGGTAGGAGACCGAGGTCATAAAGACCGTAGTAGAAGGGAGGTACTTCGGGAGAACTCTCGGCGTCAAGTAGTGGCTCAGTAGAAGTCTGGGCCTCAAGTGGTGGTCCGGCGGAGCAACGACGTCAGGCGGTGGTCCGGCGGAGGTGAGGGCCTCAAGTGGTGGTCTGGAGGAGTAACGACATCAGGCGGTGGTCCGGCGGAGGTGAGGGCCTAAAGTGGTGGTCTGGCGGAGCAATGATGTCAGGCGGTGGCCCGACGGATGTGTGGGCCTCAAGTGGTGGTCGAGGAGGAGCTTATTCCTTCTCTTCCTTCTCTTCTTTCTTTGGATCCCCTCTCAAGAGAAATGATGAGTCTATTTATATATTTCTGGAGTGGCATGACCCTAAAATAGGTGAGAGATCAAGGTCAAATGGGGAGTGTCGGATGGACGGTCGATATTGAATCCCTTGATTGTGGACCATTCGTCAGACATTTGAAGGCCTTAGTGATGTTGAAATTTGGCGATCTTAGTCTCGTTGGATTTGTCTTGTCGAGCCGTTCGATTTGATTATAAGCATGTTATGTTTAGAAACCGTTTCGTAATCCAAATTGTGGTTTGAACCTTCCAACAGCGCTTCTAACTCTTGATTTGGACTCGTTTGGGCTTGGATTGGGTTGGATTTGGTTTTTCTAGGTTTGTATTTCCGAGACGCTCAGTTCGACAATAAGTTTGCTGAAATCAGAGTTCGGATTGTTCCAATTTTAATTTCGTAAGTTTCCAACTTGATTTTGCCTCGAGATTCATGCCCAATCAAAGATAATTTATTTATGATATATCACTAACAAATCTGAAATTATATTTATTGGTTTATAGCACAGTAACTCAAACAGTTCAAAGTTTAAGCTAGGGGTGTCAATTATTGACCCGACCCGAAATATCCGGGTTAGGGTCAACCCGTTTAACAAACGGGCCGGGTCCAGGTCAACCCAGTAACCCGAAATTGACCCGGGATTGACCAGGTAACTCACTCATTTAGTCATTTTTTAAGTTTTTCCGCGTGGGACTGGGAGGGAGAAGCCGAAAACTCCAAAAGCGGACGTCAGTCACGGGTCACGACGTCACGTCGCCTGGCGAGTTGTCCGCGTCCGGTGTGCAACGTCCGCAGTCCGCACCTACTAGGCTTGTCCGCATCCGGCGTGACTCACGATGCGTCAACGTCTTTCCAGTGTCAGCACCGGCGTCGGACCGCCTCAGGCCCTTAGCCCCCGAGCCCCGGCTCGCGTTGCCGTTGGCATTTCCTGGCTGGCTGGCTTCGGTGACGTCCGCACCAACCGGCGACCGCGAACCTCCGTTCAGCCAGCGAATCCGACACTGCCTTCGTCTCGCCCTGTTTTTGAATCAAACGGGTCCGCGGGTCGGGTCGAGTCAACCCGGTAACCCGTGCGAGTTGGGTCCGGGTTTAATTTCCTGACCCACTTAGCTAAATGGGTCGGGTTCGGGTTGACCCGTTTATACTCGGGTCAAGTCGGATTCGATCCGAACCCGACCCGTCAACCCGAATTGACACCCCTAGTTTAAGCTTGTCACCTTTGCCAAATATTTTTTAATGTTATCATAACTTATTATTGAAAATTTTCGTATCAAGATATAATAAAAAATTAGTTATGATATATTGAAAATTATTATATTTATTTTAAGATAAATATAAAAGTAATTATATATCTATGCACGCATTTTAAAGCATATTAAAGAGAAATAAATTTATTATTAAAAATTCTTTTGATAAGATTGTGTCTCTTGTTGTTGTAACCAAATGATCGAATAACATAAGTTTTTTGGGACAGTTTTTTGTTATTATTTTTTTTTCAGTTTTGAAAAAATTATATAATTATACATCATCAAAATTTTGAAAGCTCCAACACAAATTTTTGGACTCTGTACGCTTTAATTTTCAAAATAGAGGGATAAATGATGCGTCACAAAAAACTATCTTGATCAGGCACGAATCTTGAGGCATATTTGAACTATAAACTTCCAAAATTAAATTGGGACCATCCAAACTTCGATTTCATCAAATTTATGGTCAAAATAAATGTTTTAATGAGACGAACCCAACGACACTAAAATTGGTCTAATGAGTTCAAATCAAGGGCTTGAAACATATTTGGAAGCTAATTGAATGAACAAATTATTTCAAATATGACATGCTAATAGTCGAATCAAGCGGCTTGACGAGACAAATCCAATGAGCCCAAGCTCATTTACTTTTGACTTCATTGAGGCGCTTAAATGCTAAATGAACTCTCCATGATCAATGAGGTCAATATAAGTCGTCTGATTGAGCTCTCCGACTTTGTCATGGATCTTTTCCATATCTATGTGGCAAGCTACTCTCAAAATCTATAAATACGGCCCTTCTTCTCACATTAAATGGGGCTTGGACTTTTGGAAGCTTAGAATGTAGGCTAAAGACTTGAGAGAGCTCTAAGGTTTAAAACATCTCGGAACTCTCCACTCCACGCACCGCCGCCAACGAACCCTTACCATCAGGGCACTGCTGTTGGATTACTTATGCCCAACCATTGTCATCGAACCTCCATTCAACAACCATCGTAGGGCCTTCATCCGTCTAAAGCCACCACCCGACTACTGTCCGTCCAACTTTTGTCGCCCGCCAACTATGGTCCCTCCAACCTCTGTCTTTCGCCGATTATACTCCCTCCGACCTCCATCACACACTCATTGTGGTTGCTTCAACTATCATTGCTCGCCGACTATAGTCCCTGCAACCTCAATCACTTGGTAACAGTCCCCTCTATCTTAGTCGCCCGAATATGACCCATCTAATCTTCATGGCCTGATTATGGCCCTATTGACCAACAAACAAGCCAACATTTTTTTTAGAATAATTCTCATGTCACTTGATTTTTTGCAAATCACACCAGGCAGTGTGCTCTATATGATATATATTTGTTACATTAAGCCAAGACTTTTCCCTGAAGAAGGGCATCATTTGTAATCAACTATAAATACTAATAGAAACATTTTAACAGGGTCAGACCCCATTATTTTTTCCCTTTTTAAGATTTTTCACTTAAAAATATTTGTATCTCTTATGTCTCTGACATCTCTCTCTCTTAAGAGTGAATGTGTTAGATTTTGTACAATGCTAGAATGCTAAATTCTATATCTATATATCGCCGTAAATGTTCCGGCACCAATAAAATATATATTAATTATATATTACGGCATTAATATATAATTATTATAGGCATAATTATATGTAAAATTATTCTAAAAGTTAACATAAGTTGACAATGAATTAGATCAAAGTACATTTCTTAGAGGTATATATATATATATATGATTATATTAGCTCAAATTTGAATAAAAGAAAATTGAAAAATAATAATATTTAAATATTCTAATATAAATTGTATGAGAATGAATCTAAAATTTATTAAATATATCTTAAAATTAATATTATATTAAAAAAAACTATATTACAATAATCTTAAACAATTTTCTGACTTCATCGCTTTGTTGAGAAAGCACGTGCGAGAGAACTTCGGATTCTCCTGCCACGCCCGCTAGAAGACGGATCGTGGAGCGTGGATCCGTTGTTTTTTTCATTATTTGGAAAATTTAGGGCTGGATCCGTTGTCGGGATAGCTGTATTATATATATTATATTATATTAAACGACGAGCTGCATATTTGAATCCCTTCATCTGAACAGGAGAACATGAAAGCTTGCTGGGCTATGCAAAATGAATAAAATAACTGATTGTCAAAATATTTTTTAAGTAAAATAAGTTGAGCCAAATTTTTATTTTAATTTTTTTCGGAATTAAAATTAATTCAAAGCAATATACAAATTATGTTTGATTTAGCTTGAGATGAATGTGAATGATTTTTTATTTTTTACTTTTGAACTGATTCTATTTTGAATATGAATTCAATTAACTGAATTCGGTCATTAATGTGAGTCTCCTAGAACGGAACTTTTATTACGTCCTCTGACCGGACGTAGCTCTACGTTCGGTCAGAGGATTGCTACTCGATTTTTGCTCGATATTTGGTTGGTATTACTAGGTATTATTTGATAATAATGAGGAATATCGCTATGTGAAGATCAATACTGAGTAATACCGAGCAATACCGAGTAATCCCAAAAAATACCGAGTTTTTCTAGAAAAACTTAGTATTTTTTGAGATTACTCGGTATTGCTCGGTATTTTATCTTCACATAATGATATTTCTCGTTATTGTTGGTATTGCTCGGTATTTGCTCGGTTTATTGTTGGTATTGCTGGGTATTTGCTCAGTATTTCTCGTTTTGTGCCTGCGATCTTAGTGCCAGCCGAACGTAGCTCTACGTACGTTCACCGGACCAAATAAAGGTTCCCTAGAACGAGGCTTGATGAAAGAGAATAAATGAATATAATTTGTATTGTATAATTTTTTATGTATTTGCGCTTATTTGGGTATTAAGTAAAAAAATAGCGATAATGTGGCATATATGGAATTAATTCTTTAGTTTTAGGACTTAACTTTTGTTGAATTTAAATTTGTTTGGGATGACAAATGACCCTACTAATAAGTATGACTAAGTTGAGCTAGAGAATATGAGCATGAAATAGTGAGAAGGGAGAGTGGCTACGAAATTGGATAATCCTTGTGAATAATGAAGAAGGCATGAGTTCTCAAATATGTCTTTTTGCCCATCATTTATAGAGTTAAAATTATGGCTTTTTTAAATGCACAATCTATAAAAAAAAATGGAAATAACACATGGTTGGACAAGTACATACTAGTATAAGCATGTGAATTAGGTCGAAATGTGTACATTGGACCGTATATCTTTGATATGTCACTAAAAAATCACCTTGATCCGCATGAATCTCGATGTAAATATGAGATTAAGGCTTCAAAAATTAAAACTAGGACCATCTGATCTCCAATTTCAACAAGCTTATAGTCAAATTCAACATTTCAAGGAGATGAGCCCAGCGAAATCAAATTTGATCCAATATGAGCCAAAATGAGTCAAAACCAAAGGTCAAAAGTCTATTTGGAAGATTTAGAGAATTAATTTGACTACCAAATGATATATGAATATGACATGCTTATAGTTGAATCGAGTGTCTAGATGAGACGAATACAATGAGCCCAATATCACTCAATTATAACATCTATAGGGCATCTAAATGCTTGATAAATACTTCATGATCAAAGGGATCATTATGAGTCCTCCGATGGAACACTACAAATATGCCCTTGATATTCTCCATATTTATTAGACATGTCACTAAAAAAAACTATAATTATCATCTCATTCTTTATATTTTGTACTCAGTTGGGTGCATCTTCATTTGTCTGTAGCCAAGAAAATGTTCAGAAAACTCATGGCTAGGAATTTGATCATCAAATCTATGTTGGCCCATAATCAAAATATGAAGAATTATATATCATTATATACATTCATCAGAGCTCATAGAAGTCATTGTAAGTAGACAATATAATTACATTATTGTTCATTAAATTTGTATATATTTATTAAGTTTCCAAAAATATTTATAATAGCCAACAATAGGTTACAAAACAATGTATAAAATCAAACAATGAAGAATAAAATCTAAACTATCACCCGTTGACTAGCCTCCCTCTACATGCCCCTTATCCTTAATTGAAATCATATAAAAATCACATAATACACATATAACATAGCAAATAACAAAAACTTACTACTTCATTCAATGCAATATAAAAAAATTAATATGTCTGCACTAGTTCTAATCAACATCAATCAATAAATCAATAAGTTATTAGTATGAATAATATATAATACATAAAATTAATATCAATCAATTGTGAAACTAGTATGATAAATAAAATTAAATTATTCAATAAGCAAAAGAAGTTTATCAATCTAGAAGAAAGCATATAAAAAGACTATCAATCAATAACATATATTGTACAAGGAAACACGCCTCAATTGTTTATCAATTATATTTACACTGATGGTTCAATCACATTTTTCTATCAATTATTATGCCATGAATAGTTATCTATCAACATGCCATATTAATATGCTATATCAATATGTCTATCAATATCTATCAGTGTCTATGCCATATGTTATGCCATGTTATATCAATCTTAATGCATGTTCCATCAATTTTATATCAATTATATCTATCAATCAATTCATATACTCTTATGTAAATGCATGCAAACATGAATACACTAATGAATAGCAAGACAGAACATCCAACTAGTTACATGGTGTTTTTCTATATCTTGTATTAATATCAAGTGTTAGATGTCAAATGTCTATCTTGTAAGTGTTGTCACTTTTATCCGTCAGCATATCTTATCCCCTTATAACTCACTATCTTATATATTGTATTGAGATTACACCACACAACCCATAAAATCATGTAGGCCCACCCTTTTGCTCCAACCAACCTGAGTTATTTTATAATTAGTCATCCTTTCTTTTAATGCAGCATTTATGTTGTACAAGTCATATCATTTTCTATCTAATTTTAATATCATACATGAAATGCAATTAATCAATGAAATGTAGGAAAAATTATACACAAGTTATTTATTAAAAAAAAAATTATTACTATCAAATTAGGTGGTAAAATTTAATAATACTATAATCAAAATACTCAAAGAAATCATATATATCATATAATGAAGTTACCTCGTGAGAATTTACTAAATCAGGAGAAAAATACTTTTTTATCGATTTAGGAGGGATTTAATTCATCAAACATAAACTTTCAAAATATAATCGATGGATGAACATTTCCCAAAGCACTTCCTCTCTCTTCTCTCTCTCATCCCTTCTCTACTATATATTCTCCTACTTTATTTCCTTCCCAACCAAGCAAAATGAGAGTGGGGGATTTTGGTCGGATTACAGAGATATTTAAATAAAAAATATTAAAAAAAATTATTTATAGTGCCTAGCACAGCGGTGTGTATGATCCAATGCCATTGTGTTGCATGCCACCCTAGAGTTATTGTAGAACAGAGAGCTCAATACTTCAGTGGGACTTTCCCAACACCGCTGCATCCTAAGTGCTGTTGTTCTTATCACTCCAGCACCATGGCGCTGCCTGTTGAATCATATTTTCATATTTTTCAAATAAATTCATTTAAACTTTTAGGTTATTACAAAGCAAACTAGAAAGTTAATATTTAAGAGAGGAAACCCATAATTGGGTATGCCAAGTTTAAGTTATGAACCTTGTCTCCTTCTTGACAGTTGGTGTGACCAAATGAAGTGGCCACTTAGTGAGGGTCATTTTGGTAGAAACATTTCAAAATCGACATATGTACTAGGAATATGATAGTGGTGTTAATTTTGTGGTGGGGTGAACTTTTGGAGGGTACTAGGTCAAATAATAAATAGGGATAAAAAATTCAGACAATATTAGGATGACTTCAAATGATGATAACACCTTGATTACTTATCCAAAAATCATGAAATCACTTGCATCAGTTAGGAGAGTGTGGCTAGATGTGATATGGTAAGTTTCATAAGTTTTCAAAGATATAATTTCTTTTAGGAATTTGGAAGTGATAGGTTCTAGAAAACCCTATTCTTGATGAATTTATAAACATAATAATTAGTTAAGGAACTTCAGTGAAATTACTTGGAGTTCATAGGGAAATGAGTTAAGAATAGATGATTTTTTTTATCATGTTTAAGGGCACCAAATAACAACTCGAAAAATATTAGGTCTAACTTCAACATATGATTAGTCGACCACTAAACATCGGATAAGAATTTCAGTTTATGGGAGATAATATGAAAATTAATATTTTTCTAATTCAAGAAAGTATAAAGGAATGCTTTCTCATTGGAAACTTAAACAAATTATAAAAGAGAATAAAACATTCACTTACTGAAGTGATTGCGTATGGATGGTTGAACCTATAACCATGCTAGATCTCCAATATATACACAATACAAATTTTATACAATAAAACAACACATATAATATATAAAGTTTAGCATATACATAATATTTGAAAAAACATCAAATTATGAAAACTAACAAAAAATTCTCGAGGTCAGGGTCTTCATTTCCCTTCTAATGGTGGGTCCTCCATGCATAATTTGCAAATTTTATGGATTGAGCCTTTGTAGTTGGACCCTATATGTCATTTATGTGCTTCTTGTGTTGCACCATATTCAGCCCATAATATGCAGCTTTAATGCATACCCTTGACATCACAATCTCAATCAAAGTAAAGATATCGACATTATCCCTTAGAGATTTGATGAGCTTTGCAATGTTTTGAGTTTAATGATGAACTTATTCAAAGGTCCCCTTCAACTATTGAGATCTCCAATATCACAATATTTTCTAGCTCTATTCCTCTTTGTACCTCAAGTTGTAACACATTTTTTTGTTGGCCGCATCACTTTCATGACGATCTTTAGGTAACATGCTTATGTCTGAATCATGTCACTTTTTACTATGATCTTCTAACCTTTAGAGAAAATGTAATCATCACATAATATGTTAAGACGACAAACCTAAAACTTTTTATGAGTAGTAACTCAAATATTACATTGTAGGTTGTGACGCCCCAAGATCTAACTTGGAAAGAATTTCAATCAATTCATCAAAACCATTTACCAGAGCTATCTATAACATCAATCAGACAGTCTAACAAAAATCTATAACATTTAAAACATCAATGTACAGGTCGATCCATATCTCAAAAGATCATATACAATACTCAGGAACTACACTATGAACTGAAATCTATCCTATCCTGAGTACAAAAGAATCACTATAACCAAAAAGAACAAAAACCTGGAGATTCCTGATCAACCTCAATCTCCTGCTCCCTTGCCCTGACCTGAAAATATCAACCACATATAATGAGCTTTACAAAGCCCAGCAGGTCACCTAATACCTATAACTGAAATCAAAGCACGGTACTGCTATCAATATGCATGTCAGCCAATCAAATCCATAACAGTCAATGGTCAATGAGTCTATGTAATACGGAAATCAATAGTCAATGAAATCAATTGTCAATGCAGCGATAGAAGAATCGATAAATCAAACTCAATAAATTAATACGTCAAATCTCAGAAGAATCCGTACACAGAAGAAAATCAATCGATCAATCAAATCCATCAAATCAATACTATCTAGTCAATGAAATCGATTAGAAAAGCAATACAATAAAGCTCGATCTATACTAGCAATGAATCAAATGCAGCAGGTTAATACGGTGCAGAAGTAATAATATCAATGAAATCTATAAGCACTAATATCAATGAATCTATAGTATCCATGTCCATAGCATCAATGAATCAATACAGTATCTATATCCATCCATATCAATATCTATGCTCAGTAGTATCAATGCTCAGCGATCAATCAATGAAATCGATGAAATCGTACGATACAATAAATTCATAAATCCGATCAAATCAATAAAGCAGTAAATCCATAGGTCAATACAGCACACATGCACTTCAATACAATAATACTGAACAAGTACAATCACTGGCTATTTTGCTGTTGTAGAATCCATATTGCTGTTGTAGATATCCATACGTTGGTTTCAATAAGAGTCGTCACTCTATGCCCGTCGACACAATAAACTCCTTATAACTCCCAATCGTTATATCAATGATCAATGGTTTAAAGGAAAGCCCGTCGGCCCACCATCCTGTACAGGTCAAGTCAATCTCCAACCAATGTTCAACCAGGCTTGTCTTATAGTATTTAATAGTCAATTCAATAGTCAATATAAGAACAATGTAGAGCAATCATATCAACATTCATATGCATGTCTACTCAATTCATCAATCTCGGGAAAATCAGAAATCGTACGAAAATCCAACGGCATAACGGCAGTCTATCAAATTTACACAAAAATCCTACAAAATCACAATTCACCAAATTACAATAGAATGTTCACGACAATAATATAAGACTATTACTCTACTGAATCAACATCAATAAACATCCTGATATTTTTCTATTCGATCAAAATCGCGTAGAACCCAAAATAACCGGTGAAATCGTTCCAGAAAAGAATCAAATCGTGTAGAATATTCATATCTATAACATATTAAAAGTTGTGCGGTGAAAGTTGTGTCAATACAAAACCGGGTCCATTTTTCGATCACAAAAACACAAAACATGTCACAATACGGTCAAAACTCAATATCTCTGAAAACAGAAATAGGATTCGGAGTCCTTACCACGAGATAAACACTTTTCCCAACAGCGGCGTTGGACGAAAAGCGCTCCGCGGCCTCTGAAACCAAGCTTTTCCTTTGCTTTTCTTCTCTTTCTCTCTCCTCTGATATTTTCGTTTTTTATAAAATGATTTTCTCTCTCCTCAAAACGAGCTGATTTCCTTATAACATTAGTCTGATCGGCCCGGCCGATCGCCACATCGTCCTGGCCGATCAGAACAAAATCCAATCGGCCCGGACGATTCCTCAGGTCGATAATTTCGGTTTTGCTCTCGGGATTTTTGTCTCATCTGATCGTCCCAGGATGATCCAAAATCGGCCTGGACGATCCCATTCCAGAAAAACCAGCTGTTTCAATGCACTGATCGTCCTCGACGATCTCAATATCGTCCCGGACGATCCTGGGAGGAAAAATCAAATATGAGAGGCAAATCAAAGGAATGAGCTCTCACAATCTCCCCACCTTAGAAAAATGTCGTCCCGGCATTTCCCTAAGGGTACGAATCAAAAAGAGACAAAACAAATCCAACAAATCCAATCAAAATCAAAACTCGGCGAAAATCAATACAAATCATACAATCCAATCAATCACATGTCACTATGCATGGTCATATGTCAATCAATCAATTAGTCAAATCAGCTTACCAGTAGAACTCTCTGGTCGTTGTTGATCTTCATGATGCTGTAAACTGTAGATGCGTGACACTATTGGAGGAAGTACAGGAGGTCGTGGTGCAACGGTCTGCCTCTGACTATCTCTGACAGCTCTATCAGTCATCTGGTTCCCTGATCTCTCACTGTAGGCTCTCGTGCCAATTGTTCTATGCTATCCTGTATCCGAATCAGTCCTTCCGTCCAATCCTTTCTGAGGGCAATGTGCTGCTCTATGCCCTTGATGTCCACAGTGAAAGCACTGCCCCGTCAATAAGTAGCACCGACCTGCATGTCGTCGTCCACAATGAATGCACTCGCTAGACCCAAAAGATACTACTGATGCAGATCCTGATACAGATCCCCTCGAATCACTATACTTTCTCCTCTTCTCTCTATCCCTTTCTCTACCTGATTCTTCTCGTCTGGCTTCATCTCTCCTCTTCCTGGTGTCGTCATATCTCGATACTAGCATTGCCAAATCAATCTCTATCAGTCTGGCCCGCTCCACTAACTCAGAAAACTCATGGATCCTGAAGGGTACTAGTGGATGTCTCAGCTCTCTATTCAATCCGTGCAGGAATCTATAGCATTTTTCTTCAGCAGTAGGGATCAAATGTGAAGCATACCTCGCAAGTGCAGTAAACTCGGCTTCGTACTGCATCACTATCATGCGTCCTTGTTCCAATCTCATAAAAGCTTCATGCATTTGTCGTTGAGCTGACAGAGGTACAAACCACATCCGAAACACTGCAGTGAACTCATCCCAGGTAATCTCAGCGTTTGTCTTTCCCTGGAATTTCTCTCTTTGTTGTCCAATCCACCATCTCTCTGCTTCTCCCTCAAACAGAAACACAGCTAAAGGTACCTTTCGATTCCCCGAACACTGCATGCTGTCAAAGATCTTTTCTACCCTCATTATCCAGTCTTCAGCAGCCTGGGGTCCCACAACTCCTTTGAACAACGGAGGCTTCAGCTTATGAAACATCTGCAAGTGCTTATCAGCTTCTTCTTCTTTACTCCCACTCATCTTGCTCTGTGCATCCCCCATCACATGTGCTATAGCAGTAGCCAACTGCATCATACTCTCTGAATGTACTGGAGCTGCACTGTGTTGCTCATTTGGTACACTTGATTCCGGATTATCCATTTATCTTTTCACCTGCACAATTCAGAATAAATGATACACACATGCAATTATGTATGCAAAATGCTGCACTTACAACTACCCATTCTACCCAACTCTCAATCCAATCCTATAACTCTCATAACAATCCATTCTTCCAATAACACTGCTCTGATACCAAAAAGTCTGTGACGCCCCAAGATCTAACTTGGAAAGAATTTCAATCAATTCATCAAAACCATTTATCAGAGCTATCTATAACATCAATCAGACAGTCTAACAAAAATCTATAACATTTAAAACATCAATGTACAGGTCGATCCATATCTCAAAAGATTATATACAATACTCAGGAACTACACTATGAACTGAAATCTATCCTGTCCTGAGTACAAAAGAATCACTATAACCAAAAAGAACAAAAACCTGGAGATTCCTGATCAACCTCAATCTCCTGCTCCCTTGCCCTGACCTAAAAATATCAACCACATATAATGAGCTTTACAAAGCCCAGCAGGTCACCTAATACCTATAACTGAAATCAAAGCACGGTACTGCTATCAATATGCATGTCAGCCAATCAAATCCATAACAGTCAATGGTCAATGAGTCTATGCAATACGTAAATCAATAGTCAATGAAATCAATTGTCAATGCAGCGATAGAAGAATCGATAAATCAAACTCAATAAATTAATATGTCAAATCTCAGAAGAATCCGTACACAGAAGAAAATCAATCGATCAATCAAATCCATCAAATCAATACTATCTAGTCAATGAAATCGATTAGAAAAGCAATACAATAAAGCTCGATCTATACTAGCAATGAATCAAATGCAGCAGGTTAATACGGTGCAGAAGTAATAATATCAATGAAATCTATAAGCACTAATATCAATGAATCTATAGTATCCATGTCCATAGCATCAATGAATCAATACAGTATCTATATCCATCCATATCAATATCTATGCTCAGTAGTATCAATGCTCAGCGATCAATCAATGAAATCGATGAAATCGTACGATACAGTAAATCCATAAATCCGATCAAATCAATAAAGCAGTAAATCCATAGGTCAATACAGCACACATGCACTTCAATACAATAATACTGAACAAGTACAATCACTGGCTATTTTGCTGTTGTAGAATCCATATTGCTGTTGTAGATATCCATACGTTGGTTTCAATAAGAGTCGTCACTCTATGCCCGTCGGCTGCCCGTCGGCACAATAAACTCCTTATAACTCCCAATTGTTATATCAAAGATTAATGATTTAAAGGAAAGCCCGTCGGCCCACCATCCTGTATAGGTCAAGTCAATCTCCAACCAATGTTCAACCAGGCTTGTCTTACAGTATTCAATAGTCAATTCAATAGTCAATATAAGAACAATGTAGAGCAATCATATCAACATTCATATGCATGTCTACTCAATTCATTAATCTCGGGAAAATCGAAAATCGTACGAAAATCCAGCAGCATAACGGCAGTCTATCAAATTTACACAAAAATCCTACAAAATCACAATTCACCAAATTACAATAGAATGTTCACGACAATAATATAAGACTATTACTCTACTGAATCAACATCAATAAACATCCTGATATTTTTCTATTCGATCAAAATCGCGTAGAACCCAAAATAACCGGTGAAATCGTTCTAGAAAAGAATCAAATCGTGTAGAATATTCATATCTATAACATATTAAAAGTTGTGCGGTGAAAGTTGTGTCAATACAAAACCGGGTCCGTTTTTTTATCACAAAAACGCAAAACAAGTCACAATACGATCAAAACTCAATATCTCCGAAAATAGAAATAGGATTCAGAGTCCTTACCACGAGATAAACACTTTTCCCAACAGCGGCGTCGGACGAAAAGCGCTCTGCGGCCTCTGAAACCAAGCTTTTCCTTTGCTTTTCTTCTCTTTCTCTCTCCTCAGATATTTTCGTTTTTATAAAATGATTTCTCTCTCCTCAAAACGAGCTGATTTCCTTATAACATTAGTCTGATCGGCCCGGCCGATCACCACATCGTCCTGGCCGATCAGAACAAAATCCAATCGGCCCGGACGATTCCTCAGGCCGATAATTTCGGTTTTGCTCTCGGGATTTTTGTCTCATCTGATCGTCCCAGGACGATCCAAAATCGGCCTGGACGATCCCATTCCAGAAAAATCAGCTGTTTCAATGCACTGATCGTCCTGGACGATCTCAATATCATCCCGGACGATCCTGGGAGGAAAAATCAAATCTGAGAGGCAAATCAAAGGAATGAGCTCTCACATAGGTGGTGGTTGCATCCATCACTCTAACATCAACCATCACTATGTACCAGTGTTTTCACTTAGCCTAGTAATGGGTAGGGAGATTATCCTTTCCTATTTCACCGCCCCTTCTAAAAAATTGTAGAGTGAGCCTATAGTGAGGAAGAGTTGGGAAGGAAGTATATTCAAGTAATCAAAAATATATATTTAAAATATAGTTGATGAATTTCCCTATATCAATTAGAGTATTATCAATATGGATGTTAGTGAGCATTGCGGTGACTACTCATATCCACTTTAGAGAAGGTAATCATAATGACCTTGGTTGCGGGCACTCAAGGCATTATTGCTAAGTTGACCTGCCTCAAATGGGGATGCTTACGACTAACTTGATGAGAGGCCTTAACTCCATCTCCTCCAAAAATGGTAGGGCACTACCCCAGTGATGTTGATAGTGCACGCAAAAACTGACTTATGCCCTTTATCTTCTATGGGCACCTTTTTTGCTTAACTGCGCATGTTTGCCATAACAAATTCTCCCAACTTGCTTGTATTTATTAAGTCATCCACTAAGCTTTTAAGGTCGTCATTTCTTAATGTCAGGTCTATGATCCTTGTGAAATGTACACAAATTGGAAGTGTCATTTGCATGAGTGTTCGCCTTCATCGACGTTGTGCACTTAAAGAATATATGATTACGCACATCTCTCAAAAGAACCATGTTGACAGTCTATGATTCTTCTCGAAGACACGCTATTCATCTCAATGATTCCCAATTTCTCTTAATTTCTCAATCAACATCACATCTCCCACTGACATACATCAAGTGCTTGCACTAATGTCATTAGTCAACGATATCAACATCCTCAAAACATTTATGAGTTTCCCGTATCATTCACCATAAATATCTAAGGATTTAAACACATTAATTTTTTAGGCTATATTAATTACTCAAGATCGGAATGTTAGCTCTTTGATATTCCTCAAAACTTTGATCAACTTGCTTATTTAATTGAACAATGAATGTCATATTTTTTACATATTTAAGGTATCATCTTCTTAAATAGTCATGATGATTTGACCACACTTAGAGGATCATCACTTTTACAAATATTGATGCACAAGCTTACTATAGGAAACTCTTTTAATAAATGGGTTCCTCTACCTCAATTTTAACTTTCTATATCTATTGTTCTATGTTCTTTCTCTCATAAATACTTCCATATAACACTTGAGTTTGTATGTCCTACCTTATAACCCTTAGTTATTTAAAATTTATCCTTAGCTTGTCTTTAAAGTGGATGCAAATCATTTATTCGAATCTTGCTATGTGCTATGACTTTTTACTATCTCTTCATGGAGTTTTATGTGCATTGCACTTACTAACTCTTAGGTTCGAACTTTTGATGCATATGCTCTCTCGCCCTTAGGGCAAATGAGCTTATGTTCAATCATATTCGTGCTTATGGTTGTACGTTCCTCAAGTTGTCAGCAAAACTTTTATAAGTATTTAGAAAGTTCTAGATTTTTATTTATTGAAAAAAAATATTTTTTACTCGGCAATGTAACGTAAAAAAAAGCTAAAAGAAGCCGTCAATCAGATAGGAAAAGCAAGAAATTATTATGTGCGACATCCATATTGGAAGAACCATTATAATATGTGAGTGTACTATACATTATCTCCACATTAGGGGTGTCAATATTTGACACAACCCAAAAACCGACCCGAACCGAAAAATCCGGGTTAGGGTCAACCAATTTGACCTATTTGAGAAATGGTTCGAGTTTGAGTTCAGGATTCTAACCTGTTTGTAAAATCGGGTTGGGTTCAGGCTGACCCGAAAACCCGAAACTAACTTGGATTATATTCCTGAATGACCTGTTTCGTCACTCGTCAGCGTCATCACATCACTCACTTGGAAGTCGTGGTAATATGTCGTCGCGTCAATGTCGGTCGATCACGTCCGCGTTTCTTTGCAGTTGGATCTTAAGCAACAACGGCAAGGAGCTTGCCGCATTTGCTGCTCCGCCAGTTCGGCAGTTCGTCATTTCACCTGCACTCGACGACGTTCCTTCCGGATTGGAAGCAATGATGAATACAACAAGGAGCTCTTCTCGCCGCCGTTTTGTAGTTAGATCGGAAGCAATAATAACGACAGTAGAGGGAGCTCACCATGAAGGTCGACCCATAAACTTTGATGTTAGGCCCAAATTGGAAGCAACGATGACGCTTGCACTTGCACAGTTCCAACAATCGTATCGGGTCGGGTTCGGATTAAATTTTGTGACCCATTTGCAAAAAAAAAGAATCGGATTTGAATCATACCAAATTTTAACAGATAAATATTAGGTTCGACCGAATTTGAACCGGACATGTGACCTGATTTTTACGGTCCTACTGCACACTAACATTAGGGACGGTTCTTAGGAAAAGCGTGGGCACGGCCAACACAGATGAAACCAGAAAGCCAAACTGACGTTCCCGCGGGAGTCAGACGAAACCCTAGCTCTAAGCCATTGCCGTTCATCCTCAATTATACTCACATATCCAACATCAACTAATTATTTTCAAATTTTATTTTATACTTTCTTTGGATTAATCTCCGATGGAGCCCGTGACCTTTGTCGTTGGTCGATTCAAAGAGTTTGGCAGATCGACGGAGAGGTTCGTGAAGGGAGTGTTGCAGAGTTGCCTCAAGCGAGCAAGCCAAGGCCCGGTACACTTTTCCCTCTCAAGCCTACGTTGCTTTTACCGCTAACGTTTGGAACTAGAGGTCGTTATGTTGGAACTGTCAATGTTATATGGTTTTATTTGTCCTGGAAAATTTTGGACATAATTTATTACCATCGATGAGGGCATATTTTTTTATAGTTATGGAAGCATTATTACCTAATATGTTTTTGCATTGGTGCACATGAGAAATGTCTTAATTGATAAACTTCACCAAGAAGATCAGAAATGAATTTATTTTGTATTAAAGGAAGATTTTTGTTACCTCCTACCAAACCCTAAATGATTTCTTTTGATTAGCCTACGTTGGAAAAGTTTCAAGTCCTATTTTTTCTTTATCTCCCTTTTCCCAAGAATTCAACTCTGAGTCTGGCAACCCCCCATTGACTCAAAGCCATATTTAGGCAGACGTTATCTATGGCACAAGCTTAGAGGATTGAAGTTTTGGGGATTTTTTTAACACATATTTTCAATCGAATATTGAAGATTAAGAGAATGTCAAATGATTGAAGAAGAAACATTTTGGCATTAGTATTCAAGAACAAATTTGATGTTCAAGATTATGCTATTGCTAATTATATAGGAATCAGAATTATGGGTGATGCAATGAAGTTATTAGAGAAAGTAAAGGACATAGGCTTAAAAATTACTTTAACTTCAGATAACTAATTTGTTTTCATGCTAGGAAGATATATTATGGAAGCATTATATGTGTTGGGGAAATTAATTGAGAAGTATATAAAGAAAAGCAAGGATCTCATGTGGTTTTTATTGAATTTGAGAAAACATATGATTGACTATTTTGGGAATTAATTTGGTGCGCGTCAAGGCAAAATGTTTGTGTTAAGGGTATGCTAATGTTATTAAAAATATGTATGATGGAACACTAGCTAGAATAATTAGGCAACTAGCCAAGAGTTTTTAATTACTGCATGTTTATAGTAAAAAATAATATTGAGTCCATATATTTTTTGAATAGCTATGGAGATTCTTATAATTGATATTCAAAACGAGGTGTCTTGTTGTATGTTTTTGAGCTAATTATCTAGTTATAATTAGTGACTAGTGAGACATCAACTAAAATAAGTGAAAATTAGAATGATGGAGAAAAATATTTGAAGATGGAGGTTTTTGAATTAATAGAACAAAAATTACGGTTATGATATATAATTTTAGTGGGTATGATGTTAAAAATTATCATTCAATGTTATTAGATGAATTGATGGTATACATGCGTGATGTATTTAAGTATCACATATCTATCACAACAGTATTTTCCAAAAAAGATTTACTTCTTTATGTACAACAACTTCATAAAACAGTTTTCTCTACAACAATTTCATCGACAACTTTACCAACAACTTTCTCTAGAAACTGCTTTACCGACAACTGTAGTTGTCCCAAACAGATCTTAAGTCCTTGTGCCTAATTTAATAAACTCAGGCAAAGTTTGTTTTAATGTTGGTCTTCAAAGTAGTTCAGTTGATAACTCTCATCTCCATCCGCCTTTCATTTTTTATTACTATGATCATTATTGTGTTCATTCATGATATTCTTCGCATTGGAAATGATATTTTTGAAATTTAGGAAATAAAATAGTACCCTCAAGTCTTGCATTTGGTTAATATTTATAGAGATATGAGAGATGCTTTGCCAGCCAAAGTGGTTGGAAATGCTGGGAGTTTATTTGAAAATATGGAATAATATCCCGAGGCATGCAATAGGTTTTTCATTAAGATTTCATCATTTTCTTTTCATTGCATGCTTTATGAGCTTCTGCAAATGTCCTATGCCAGTTAAAAATTGTTGATATACTTTGGTGAAAAAAAGAAGTTTTTGAGTTCTAAAGGGCAAGGTATTGGGTGAGCAATCGTTTCAGAATTTGATGAATACGTGTACCAGTCAAGTTGGCCAACTTAGCAAGGTAAGAGCCTTTCTGAATTTAGTCCATCCGAGCTGACATGCCTTGTTAACCCATCTTTTTTTGAATATGAATTGTCAAGGTTGAAATAAACTTGAGCCATTCAATCAAGTTGAACTTGGCCTGGCCAAAGAATGACTTCGGAATAATTCTAAAAAAAAAATATAAAACCAAATTTAAAGTAGTTTTACCTCAATTTAACTCAAAAATAAGAATGCTTGGGAATGCTAATGTACTCACATAAATACACTATCATGCCTAAATGATAAAATTGACTATTTGTTTTTTATTTTCAGGCTTAATGGGTTTCATTTTAATCTTTTTATCTTGTTGTGTGCAAAATATATCCTTCATAAGGCATTATTTTATTGATTACCATAAGCTTTAGATTACATATTGAGAAATTTGTCTTTGCATACTCAAAATAAATAATTAGTCCAATAAATAAATTACGACTTAATATAAAAGAATTAAGCCTTGTGAAATATCTTAGGTGCTTCATTAATTTTAACTTATTCTCATCGTGAATATGATCAAGAATCAAGATTACTCTTAAGATCTTCCTATTGAGTTTATTTTCTTCTTGACATATACTTTCGGATGTTAGTTATAGCAATACACATTAAATGCCGTGCTCATCAAAATCAACCTAGTTCAGCACCTTCGTTGCTTAACTCTTAACTTAGGCTTCATTTGGGATAGCTTTCTTTACGCTTCTTAAAGCATCTTCCTAGTAAAAAAATTTAATTAATTTTTGTACTAGGAAGCTTCTTTAAGAAGCGGAAAGAAATCCGTCCCAAATGAAGCCTTAATATTTTCTTACATCTATTCTATTGCCCGGCAAGGTTGTTATATTTCTTATGTTCAAATTTACATGTTTGTTAGATTGAAACACTTAAACGTTTACAACGAGAGGCATTTTCTGATCTGATGAAGCTGAGGGAAAGACAAGATAAAGTAGAACGCATGCTTTCCTTCTATCAATCTGGCAAAGGAGGCCCATTCCAAGAAGCTCGTACCCATATGAAAGGAATTATAAATGCAGATGGAGCTTTGATGTTCATAGAGAATGATTATCAGCAGGGTTCCGATAACCTTGATAGATTAGGAGCAAGAAGAGGCATCGATCTGAGGTTTATTTTTGAGACTTCTATCAGGCAGAGAGATCTACTTATAGCAGAGTTTTTTACTAGTCACTGCAGTCTGGTTAACCACAGTAACGTGAATGGGTGCCCGCTGGTTCTATCAAAGTTGGTTTATTTGGCTAACATTTGTAACTCCCTATCTGCTGTGTTTGCTCCCTTTGGAGCTCAATGCACTGAATTTGGAACAAGCTTTCAACAGGTAACTTCTCCCCAGTTTTCCGGGGCTGTTTGGTAGCACCCACGATTTAATTTAAGAAGGATTTCATAAATCCTCTAAATCTGGATTTCGGAAATCCCGAGGGGACTAAATCCTGAAAACTGTTTGACAACATTCATGATAATCCTATTAAATCCAATGCGACTGTTTGACTATAAAACGGATTTAACGGGCGGACTCTTCCTCTCGAGCCAATGGATTTCGTAAATCCGACAAAAAACACGATTTCGGAAATCCGGGGTTTAGTATGAAAAGGCAGGATTTTCCGTATATGGCGGCTGTCATTTGCCATGAGATTTGGTTTTGCATTTTAGACCGTTTGGCTGGATTTCGTTCAAATCCGGCCTAAATTCTGCTACCAAACAGACCCTTAACTTTCAGATTCTGTCTTGTTTTAATTATTTCATTTTTTTTTAAATTATTTCATTAAAATGTAGTTCGAACTAATTTTACAAAGGCTATAGCTTTTGACAGGGAAGATATGAAAGTGCAGCCCCTTCATTTTCTCCCCCACTGTTCCAACAATCTGAAGGTTGTGGGCTTGGTTTCATTGTTAAGGGACCTAATCTTTCTGCTAGTTTAGCTGGGTTAGTTTCTGGGCTTGTTGAAGAAACTAATTTTGTCGGAAACATCAGACAAACTATCTTTGGGCAGGTTTCTTGTAAACCCTCTGAAGAAGCAAGGCTCACAATGTCTGGAATTTGGCGAACTTCCAAGTCATCTCAGCTTTTGAAACTCGGTCCAATGGCCTTACCGAGGGGCAACTTGAACAAGAGTACAGTAAATGCAAGCCTTGAAGGATCTTCTTCAGCCACTCCAAGTAAGGCAGAATTTCTTGCATCATCATCGATTGCATTGATGTTAGAATCACAGTTTAATGAGACTAATAATCTTGATTGTTGGGTTGAGATGTGGAAATCAAATCCCGGTTTGTTAAAATGGGGTATTTCTTTATATGATGCTCCTCGCGATGAACTAGGGTGGGGTTTTAAGTTGGGTGGACAAATTGAAGGAAATTTCAATCAGTTTTGGCTGGAAGGCTTTCTAAATTTCAGTTTGGGCAAGAAAGCTGTACTGCAGCCAGGCATTTTATATACTGTTAATGGAGAATCCAGAACTCCTGCACTATTACTAAGGTCAAGCTGGTTCATGTAATTCTCTGAATCTTTATCTTTTCTAGTTTGAGCTTTAATTTATTGTATATATTTATACATTGTAGTTTGTATTAGATGCATTCTATACTCACACATGCATACCTCTTTATCATAGGTATATTTATAGGGGAAGAGATCCAAGTTGGGATATCTTGATTCAAATTTTGTTATTATATTTATTTTAAGATAAGTGCAATATAAATTTTATTCGATAAACTATACTTTATGCTCATTTCAAAATTAATCATGATCAATTGTAGGTCTGAATCTTTCAACTCAAATTCAACCTCTAAATTTATGTTTCGTTCCTCATAGTTCATGCAAACAAATATATTTATTGTGTACATTATCACACACAAACAATTGAAGGATGTACATATATTTTTTACCTTACACATAGTATGCATGCATTTATTATATGCATAGTTTTAAGTTTTGTTTGAGACAGTTTTTTTGCTGCTATCTAAAATAGTTTTTAGTACAAAAATTTTTTGAATTAGAAATTTTAGTACTAAAAGCCTGTTTTAGAAAGTAGTAAAAAAGCTGTTCACAAACGAAGCCTTAGCTGTCCAATGAATGGATGAATATTTGTTGAATGTTAACCATGGCCCATGTTGAATTGTTGAGCTTGAAGAGATGTTCATTTGTAGAGTACAGCCTATGTGTCATTGATGACATGTTTGTATGTAGAGTACCATTTGTAATTTGTCATATAAATATCTTCTAATTAGTCTATTGTCCATATCCTTGCTGAATATAAGCATGTCACGTTTGGAAAGCGTTTGGTCATCCAATTTATGGTTTGAACTTTCCAAAGGTGCTTCGGGTCTTCGATTTGGACCCATATGGGCTCGGATTGAGTCGAATTTGGCTGTGTTGGGTTTTGTATTTTCGAACGTTCAATTTAACTGTAAGTTTTCTGAAATCGGAGTTCGGATGGTTGCGGATTTAATTTCAGAAACTTTCAACTTGATTTTGCCTCAAGATTCGTGCCTGATCAAGCTTATTTTTTGATGATATGTCGAAGTTACTTTTTTATTATACTTTTTTCCCTTCTTCTTCAATTGATTGTTGTAATGCTTGGATTTTCTTATGATAAGTAGGATCAGAATTATATCGAACATGAATCAACTTAAAGTTTTTCTAAAATAAGAAAAAATTGTGTTATCACTTGGTGTCTGTGGCATCTATTTTATTATTTTTTAAAAACTAAATTTTAGTACAAAAATTATTGAACTAAAAATTATCATACTAAAAAATTGTTTTAGAAAATAATATAAAAATTATCCCAAACAAAATCTTAGTTAATACATATCATAAGCAAGCTTTATGAGTCTACATCTTGTTTGAATTCATAGCAACGTAGACAAATCAAATAAAATAATTGCATTATGCCTCTTGTATGCATTTCACTAGTCGCCCGGTATTATATTAGTAGGCTTATTGATATACCTCATGGTTTAGGGTTTATCTTTCATAAGGCTTATATCACTTTGAGGTATTATATGTCTAATTTGGACATCTAGTTTTTGAGGAGTTGTAAGCCCCCTCTCTCCTTTTGATTCTTGGGACAAGTACTTGTGCCATACTACTAGCCCCGTTTTAGGGTATATCCAACTGAACTCCAAACGCTTGAATAGTGTTGCTGCAGAGCTCCAGCGGAACGGTAAAACTTTCGCTATTTGCTTGCGGGTGAACAGTGGGACGTCAATATTGGCGTTGCACTGTTCATCTCCGCTATTTTTCTGTCTCTACCTAACTTGCTAAAGAAACACGCGAAAAGAAGAAAGAACATCACCTTCGCAAAATTTGAGTTCGATTGGATAAATCACGGCATTTTTTTTAGTTTCACAGCATTTTGAAGTGAAAAATGAGATTTTCGGTTGGAGATGATCTTAAGGTGGCTCCCTCTAAAAATTTTAAGTCCCATGATTTATTAAATTTTCCTAATTATAAATTTTTTATCTTAGTTAACACTTATCACTTTTTTTTTACGTATAAATTAATTAGATTGTAACTGGTTGGACCTCTTTGATGTTATGAAGATGTTGTATATTTAATAGCAATGTATAAAATGAAATATAAATAAATATATTTTAAAAAAATTAGATTAGAATATTCTAATCTAAACTTTATATTAATTATTTTGTTTTACATAAATATAATAAAAAATTATTAATTATTTGTAAATTAATTTATTTAAAAAATAAATTAAATAATTTAAAATTCATGATTAATTCTAATGAGAATATTCTAATTAAATAAAATTAAAAAAAAAAATCTAATGGTAAATGCTATCTTCTCATTATCCAAGTGGTCTCTAACGTTTCACTAGTGTTCTTCCCCGCCTTATCTTGGTAATGAACGCCCTTCGCTTTACGGTGAACCAGAGGTCGACATGGCAGTTGGCCCCGCCTTTATCCGCAATGGCGCAAACATTTCAAAATATAGATGCATCTTCATTAGAAAAAGGCCTCGCCTTGCAGTTCCTCTTCGCCTTATCAGTCTATTTGAGGTCACCAAAAGCCGACTGAAGCAGAAAAAAAGCTTTTTGGAGATCCTACTTTTCTTGCTAAGCAGATTATGGCTAAACCCATATCGATCGAGGTATGGAATCCCAGCGGCAAATACAGAGTCGTGAGTACCAAGCCCATGCCAGGAACCCGCTGGATCCGGCTATTGACCGACCAAGATTGTCGCGTTGAGGTAAAACCCTCTCCTTTATCTCTTTCTCATTCCTCTCTTGACTCTTCCATCTTCAGATTTGCACCGAGAAGAAGACTATCTTGTCAGTGGAGGACATTCTCGCGCTCATAGGGAACAAATGCGACGGAGTCATCGGTCAGGCGAGTTTCCCAAAACTGAAATTGAAGAAAATTTATTGAGTTTTATGGTTTTTTTTTTTTTATTATTATTGTTTGGATCTGTAACAGCTCACAGAAGATTGGGGGGAGGTGCTATTTTCCGCCCTGCGCAGAGCTGGTGGAACCGCTTTTAGTAACATGGCCGTGGGTTACAACAACGTCGACGTGAATGCGGCAAACAAGTATGGAGTTGCAGTTGGTAATACGCCGGTATAGAATCAGAGCTCGTGTTGATGAATTTGAATGTTAAAGATGGTTTCCTTTTTATGTTTTTGATCTAATTTGCTTATTATTTTGATTAGGGAGTTCTAACTGAGACGACGGCCGAATTGGCCGCCTCACTTTCTCTGGCGGCAGCAAGGAGGATTGTGGAAGCTGATCAGTTCATGAGAGCTGGATTATATGATGGATGGCTCCCTAATTTGTATGAATAAAAAGCTAGTTTTTAATGGATTGAAGTTTCTTCTGCCAAAAATATTTAACTTTTATTTTGTAGATTTGTTGGGAATTTGCTCAAAAATATATAACTTTTATTTTGTAGATTTGTTGGGAATTTGCTCAAGGGACAGACAGTGGGAGTGATAGGAGCTGGTCGTATTGGTTCAGCTTATGCTAGGATGATGGTAATTTTTTCGTCTTTTATCTTTAGTTGAGTATTGGGTGGATTTAAGCTTCTTTTGGGATGGCTTTTGGGACGGCTTTCTTATTGCTTCTTAAAGTAATTTTCTAGCAAAAAAATAAAATTTTTGTACTAAAAAACTGCTTTACGAAGTAGTAAGAAAGCCGTCCAAATGAAGCCTTAATCAGCACTCATTGTTTTGATAATTTCTTACTTCTATACACGAACATGCAAAGACCATTGACAATGCCTGGTCTTGTCAAGAAACCCGTATTTTTCAACTTCAAAATTTCTCCTCCTCACCCCCTCCCTAACAAAAAAATGTATTGAAATAAAAAAAATCCTTTTTTATTGATCAGGCAACTAGGTGTCAAGAAGATATCTTGCATAACTTTTAAAACAAACCATGTTTATTGTGTTTTCTCTTTTTGTGAATTCAATGCAATTTAGGCTTTGTTTGGGACTGGTTTCTTTCTGCTTCTTAAAGCAGCTTGTATTAGAAAACTGCTCTAAGAAGTAGAAAGAAAGCTGTCCCAAACGAAGCCTTAGCGTACATTAAGAAAAGCTACACAGAAGAGTTTTGCATTATCGATTGCTTTCTTCTAATTCTTTGTTGCTAGGGTAGGGAAATCCATTCATCCAGCTTTTATCACAAAAAAATTAAAATTCTTGTTGTTAGGGTTATATCATCACAGCCCACTCAATGTTTGCAGATTGAGGGCTTTAAGATGAACCTTATATACTATGATCTGTATCAAGCTACAAGGCTTGAGAAGTTTGTTACAGGCATGATCTCTTTTTTTTTTTTTTTTTCCTTCCTGTTATTGCCTGTCAGCATACCTAAATATTTTAACTAAAACTTTTGAATTCCTTCGTTAACTTTTCAGCATATGGGCAATTTCTGAAAGCCAACGGTGAGCAGCCTGTTACTTGGAAAAGAGCTGCTACGATGGAGGATGTACTGAGAGAGGCTGATGTGGTGAGATAGCTTTTGAATCTTTCATTGTTATTTTTTAACATTATCCATCAAGGGTTGATCCAGCTTCTTTTTTTAGGATGGACAAAATTTTAATTAATTAGACAACAATAATAATAATAACAAAAATAAAATAATAACATCAAATAGTAATAATAACAAAATATTTTTTTAAAAAAAATTTAATCAACATAATGCTATCAAATTTATAAGAAGAAATTTTTTATCATTTATCTTCCATTTACATATTGAAAATGTCGAATGCGATTGGGAAGAAAACGGCTGCGAGGCGGCGACGTCTTGAACCTCGAATGCACTAATCGCGAAAACGGCTGCGAAGTGCAAACTTACGGGATGGACAACGTAGGATGATAATATTAGGCAAAAATGTTCTTTTGAGAGGGGGGGGGGGGGATATCAAAAATGCCCCTGCTAGTACATTGTTTATTTTTTTGAGGGTGACATCAAGGGGGATCCGCCATGTTATCCATCAATCCTTAAGCTTCGTCGTAGCCATTGCATTTACCTTTATTTTGCATGGTTGCACTTAAGCTGAAACCACCCCAACAACAACAACAACATCAAGCCTTTATCCCATTACGTGGGGTCGGCTACATCAATCTTTTTTCTCCATTGTGTCATATTAAAAGTCAAATTCTCGTTTAAATCTAATAAAGAAAGGTCATTTCTAATATTTTCTAACCCAGTCTTTTTAGGTCTACCCCTACCTTTCTTAACATAAGTCAAATATAATACCTCTACTCTCCTAACCGGGTCATCGGAAGGCCGCCGTTTTATGTGACCAAATCATCTAAGGCGACTCTCTCTAATCTTATCTTCTACTGGAGCTACTCCAACCTTTTCACGTATATGCTCATTTCGTATCCTATCTCTAAGGGTAAAGCCACTCATCCACCTGAGCATCCTCATCTCTGCCACACTTAACTTAGTATTATGCTTATCTTTTAATGGCCAACATTCGGCACCATAAACATTGCAGGTCTCACTACCATCTTATAGAATTTTCACTTAAGCTAAAACCAATGAAGTACAATAACTGTGTTTGCTCGAGGATTTATAGTTTTAGGGTTGAAATGGGCATTAAAAATTCAATCTATTGGTCTTTTTTGGCAGATAAGTCTTCACCCAGTATTGGATAAAACTACATATCATCTGATCAACAAAGAGAGACTGTCAATCATGAAGAAGGTATAGGAAATAGCTTATCTTTGCTACCTGTTGCAACTTTATCCTAATCCTTAGCAATCAAATGTTGAACAAAGCGGCTTTTAATCACAGGACGCAGTCCTTGTGAATGCAAGTAGGGGGCCAGTGATTGATGAAGCTGCACTGGTAGAACATCTAAAACTAAATCCCATGTTCCGCGTTGGCCTTGATGTGTTCGAGGTTCGTCTTGCGTGCTTTTGATGTTCTATTTTAAATTTGGGATTGCGACAATTCTTAGATTATCAATTTGTGTTCTACTATTTTTCAGGAGGAACCTTTAATGAAACCAGGGCTTGCTGAACAGAAAAATGCTGTGGTTGTGCCTCATATTGCATCTGCTTCCAAGGTGAACTTAGGAAATCACACTCTTTATTGGTATAATTGTAATCATCATCAATAGCCTTAGGCTTTGTTTGAGACGGCTTTCTTGCTGCTTTTTAAAACAGCTTCCTGGTATAAAAATTTCTAATTAAAAAAAATATACTAAAAAGTTATTTTAAAAAGCAGTAAGAAAGCCGTCCCAAACAAAGCCTTATACTAACTTGTTGGGGTTAGCTTTATGAATATCTTTTTCATTTATTTATTAATTGTAGAACTTATTCTTTGTAGATAATTCTAAACAACTTCTATCTATATCCAGTTTATAAAATTTCCTTTTAATATTGATTTTATCCATGTTCCTAATGGTGCATTTTCTTCCCATTATTATATATGTCTAAATTTTTTAAAATTATCTTAGTCTTAATAGATTTCACTCCTACCACTCATCTCATGTTATTATGCTTTCATTTATCCTTCCTAACTTAGATATTAAAAATTTTTGTTTGTGTTAACCACCGGACATAGAACCAAAACCCAGCCCAAAAAATCACTAAAAATCCCAGAAATCCCGTAAAATACCTGTGCATTTGGCACCATTCCGGGATTTGCTCGCCTCTATCACTGCTCTCTTGCGTTGTTAAAACACTCGCTACTCTTCTTCCACAACCGACCTCATGCTTCATCTCTCGATTCCCAAACCCCACCATGCTGCTACTATATGCCATAGATACTATGTATTTCTACGTATTTCATTGACGGCTAGCCTTAATCGAAAGTTCTCTCTCGTTATCGGGAGGGGTAATTAACTATATGGGCTTGTGCCTATAGGAAATCAGAACTCATATCATAAAATCATCACAAAATGAGGGAAAAATCTCTTAGTGTCTTATCTTCAAAATCCAATCTGCCTTTCCAAAATTTACTCCATAACTTAAATTTGTTAAAACTCCCCCGAAAAGCAATGGGGAGGCCGTGGCACGAATTTTCGGAGCCCACAGTCTGCTAAGATCTAGATTCATATAATATTATGAGACCAATGAGGATTTTATAGAACTTATCTTTACATCTTCAGGGTATCATCTTATCATATGGAAGTTAAGTATTGAAAAATTCAAGAGATTTCTCATCTGAATGGTTTCTCCATATATTGTTTTCAGTGGACGCGCGAAGGAATGGCTACTCTTGCTGCTCTAAATGTTTTGGTATGCTTGTTTTAACGGGAATGAATTGAAGTTTTTGTATATCTACTATGAATGCGAATTCCTTTTGCTTCCTTACTGTTAAACAGGGCAAGATCAAAGGATACCCAGTTTGGTCTGATCCTAATAGTATTGAAACTTTCTTAAATGAAAGCTCTCAGCCTCCACCAGCTAGTCCGAGTATCGTCAATGCAAAAACAACTTGGTATGCTTCCTTAATACTTGTAGCATTCTTTTTAAAGAAACTTTTTCTTTTGTAAACTAGCTGAACATGAGCAAGCTAAGGCTCTATTCCGTTCTTGAACTATCAGTTGAGCACAAAGAAGCTCAAATTTAATACAAGTTGGTAACCATCAAGTGCATCAATATTTTTTTATTAATGGCTTCTATTGCATGAAAAAAGTTTGTGAATTTTCTTTATACAATACACTTTAAGATTCATAGAACTTGGAATATATATTTTCATGATTTCTTCGATGATTTTTAATGTAAGATACCAGAGTAAATTAACTTTACATGAATATATATGTATATATTTAATATTTTAATATATGGAGCTCTTATGAAGCTGAATATAATCAAAAGAGCTTATGTTTGCCTCATTTAGGTTTTGTTTGGATGACTTTTTTAATGCTTCTTAAAGCATCTTTTTAGTACTAAAAATTTAAATTTTTGCACTAAAAAGCTGCTTTAAGAAGCAGTGAGAAAGCTGTTCCAAACGAAGCCTTAGTAAAAAAGTAAAAGAAAATTTTGTTCAAATTCATCTAAGTTACATTAACGAATGAGTTAAATATGAACAGTTATAGAGCAAAACATAAGTTGCTCGTAAACATCGACCTTTATTTTTACTCCCCTAGATGAAATTTTCAGAAATATTGTCAGAATAAACTCATTTTACCGGCTGGTTTTTATAATTTAGGGGTGTCAATTTCGGGTCACGGGTTGGGTTCGGGTCGAACCCGAAACTAACCCGACACTATTCGGGTCAACCTGAACCCAACCCGCTTTAGGTCCGGGTCAATCCGACACGACCCGAATGACCCGGTGCCAACAAAAAACTGCTAGTTTTTGGGTCTAAAGAACGGGTTAATCTCCGCTTTTTCGTGTAAAAAACGGGTCAATCTCGGATTTTCGGGAAAAAAACGGGTCAATTTTAGTTCAAAGGGACAACCCAAACCTGACCCGATTTTTGAACCGGATCGAAAAGTTGAACTCGAACCCCACCCGTTTCGGGTTCGGGTTGACCCTAACCCGAAATTTTCAGGTCAGATTCAAGTCAGGTTTTCGGGTCGTGTCAAATATTGACACTCCTACTATAATTTATACCACCTGCCATTAAAGTGAAAAAAAAATATTAGAAACAAAATATTTAGTATAATTACCACATTTCTTCCTTCATGATTGAAATTGAAGTGAAAAAAGATATAAAGTTTTAAGTTGTTCCAGATGTTTCATCAGTAGTTAAAATGGAAAGATTTTCTTGTAGGTTTGCCTTCTTCGAAGCTGTGAAAGGAATGCTCATGGTGGGCAAGTATATTCAGCTGAAATATTTAGAGTATATAAGGGCCTTTTTATAGTCAAGCCGGTCCTTTACAGTTTAGCACAGCACAGCTGCTTTGTCTAATATTGTTAAGTTTCTCTGTAAGCTATGCTGAAATATATTTGGACTTTCAGGAATAAAATTCCTCATATTGGCTTATATTTAGTACAAATTGGAGATCTTTCGACTGGTTTTAGCTAATAGTTTGATCTTCACTGTAAAGTACCGTTAAGTTTTGAAAATAAATTTATGTAGAATAACTTGGGCTGTATGAGTACTTTAATACTCCTTTGATTGACGCGGATGAATGGATGATGAACTTGGGGCCTAACATGTATTGCCTCCGCTTGGCTACAGCCTTTGCAATTGCTTACAATTTGAGGATATAAATGCCCTAACTCCGTTTTAGAAAGCAATAAAAAAGCCGTCCCAAAGGAAGCCTAATCCTTAGGCTTCGTTTGGGATGATTTTTTTGCTGCTTCTTAAGGCTGCTTTCTCGAACAAAAATTAAAATTTTTGTACTAGAAAGCAATAAAAAATCATCCTGAACAAAGCCTAGTAATCGTTGAGTTGAACTCTGTCTTCCTATGATGTAATTAACTATAAGTGTTTGCGCTCGTAGGAGATTTAAAACCACACACACCTGATTTTCAAAATTGAACTTTTCAAAATTTAAATTGATTTCTTTGGGAAAGTTAAAAATTAATGATCGTTATCATCATATTCGAAGAATTATCATCGAATGACATTTTCTCCAATTGGGGAGATATATCTTTCATTAATAAAGCATTGGATATGAACTTAACGATCACCCTTCTTGATCATCGTAACTGGATATTTAGTTGAAACTCACTATGGCCCTTTGGGGCCATACGAAGTTCTCTTTAACATCCGGTCACAATACTCAAGATGAGATTCATAATTCTAAATATAAATCCCGTTCTGAAATTCTATTTTCATCTTTCGATATGATATACTTTTTTCTAATGAGATAATTCGATTTTAGAATTAGAATTTAACTTTAATTTTAAAATTCACAAAGAAAATCAAACTTTTCAAAACCTGTTTTCAAAATTCCATCAACAAGTGTACACACTAATAGTATGGACAGTTCTTTCCCGTATGGACTTCTCATGGAATAATTTCTCTAAAAGAAGAGGATGATTTCCATCATTGATTCTCTCTCTGCACGTTTTTCTCTTCGGATACCTCAATATACTGGAGAATTTAAATAAATCAATTCTCTCCTTATTTTGTATTTCTTCTTTTAAATCTCTGCATTAAGTGATATTCATTACAAATGTTAATTCACTTTTTTTTTTCTTTTAGCGCTATTTTTTCTGTAGCTATTATAAAAAGCTTCTGATCAAGATGAGTAAGAATTTTTTTCCTTCAATTATCATTCTCTACATGCTATGAGATCAAGTCAACTAACCGAGCTTTTCAATGCCCCTATTATTCTTAACCCATTTGATAAATTTCAAACCCTCATTGCAATCAACACCAACACAAAAATCAAATTTATCACCTCCAACTACTCATGAAGTCATTCTTGATGTTGAATGTATTACGAATCTCCTCAATAGTCTTGCCCTTTATCATGTTAGCGACTGTCTGGAAAGTAAGCTTAAGAGAAGACTCTTGGTGTTCAGATAGTTTGCAGTCGGAGCTACCAAATATAAGGATATCAATGTGGGCTCCGAAAATTTGGCCCCGACCTCCACCCGCGTTGCTTATATTTCGAGGGGAGTTTTAATGGAATTAAGTTCCGGGGTACATTTTGGGAAGGCTGATGGGTTTGTAGATAAGACACTACCCAGAGATTTCACCCTTATTTTGTGACGACTTTATGATTTGAGTTCTGGTTTCCTATAGGCGCAGGACCCTATAATTAATTACACCTCCCGATAATGAGAGAGAACTTTTGATTAAGGCTAGTCATCAATCAGATACATAGAGATACATGTTATCTAGCATATAGTAGCAGCATTCGATTTAGGTATTTGGAAATGTAAAGATTTTATATTTAAAATTGAAAATTTCACCATCTTGCACTTAAAGCGGATGGTGGGGGAATAGATGATAGAGCCGATCAAGATCACATGGTTCCGTCATCCCGGGCCATCGTGATCCCTGATCTACTTAGTCAGAGGAGGTAGTCGATCCAACCTGACAGAAGGATTCTTATCGGCAGCCATAGGTTGCTTCTTCCAAGGGGACCTTATAGACCTGATTTGAGTATTTGTCTAAGGGGACAAATTTGAATCCACTTTAACTAACAGCGGGCTTTTTGCCCTATCGATTATATCATATTGATTCATATCTCAAGGATTTGATGACACTAAAGAACGTATTGGCTCTGGCCATAACCGCTATCACGTGGTGTCATTTAGCAGTAAAACCACTCGGTTCAGAGGGCCTGAGTTATAACCGTTTATCCTGTGTTGCCATTTGGCAGCAAAATCATTGGTTAGAGGACACGTACCACGTTCTTACTAATAGGAGATTAATTGAGAATGAATCCTACTAATATTTTCGACCAAGCATTAGCTTTATGTAAGCTGAAATAAATTTTAATGTGTCCACTTCGACAAACTGTTGCAGAGGGCGGATGGATTTAGCTTTAAGTGGTTGATGATTGAATTTCAATTTTTAAATATTTTGAATTGAGATTTTCAGATGTTTGAATTTTTTAGTACTTAGGATGACATTTTGAAATATTTGAAATTAATCTCTCCGGTTGAGATCTACAATCAACACGTCTATCATCGGGGTGTGTGGGTTATTTTCATTTGTAAATTAAACCTTAAAAACTCTGTCAAGTTGTTGACATAGGATCAGGTTTTGTCATAGGCTTTGTACCTTTATTAGTGAATTCTCATTATATGGGTCTTGAATACCTAATATGAATATATTAAAACAAATATACCAGTCACCACAATCGTATATTTGTTTAATAGTTCGAACCCTGTCGACTCCTATTAATATGCATAGAAAAATCAGGTTCGAACTTGAATTCACTTATTGATCCACATAGCATCCCTATACATCATGTGTGTACTTATAACACGCTTGTCGGGGCCCATGCGGGTGTTTGGGGGTATTTTATAATTATTTTTTTAACCTTATTGACTCCTATTTACCTGCTTAGGAGGATCAGGTTAAAATTTATTGACCTGTGCAGCATCCTTAGACATCACATGTGTACCAATAATACACTCGCCAGGGTCCATGCGAGTCATGTGATTATACATGCCCTTTTTGCGTACCTATATGTATACAAATTACAGTGCATGTGCAGGTGCATTCTTGGAATATCTTGATGCCGATCAGTTGTACGGGTGACCGCCATTTGGACGCAGCGTTCTATTTGGATGCTCCTACACGCCTTTTGTCCACTTGCATGAATGTTGCGAATCCTGTGGCGTGTTGTAGCAGCTTGTGCATTGAGTTATTTGCTGCTTTATACAGGTAGATTGTCATGCACTACTTGTATAATTTATGTAGGTAAATTGTAGTGCACTAACTAATCTTTTACTTTTTCTCATGAATGCTGATAACAATTAGATGTCTTTTATATTTGCTCATAGATGACACTTTGCATACATGAAAAACTTCCTACGACGACTCCTATGAATTTGGATTTATCGTTGCCTTATATCTTTGCTTGCAGAGATAAGTACTTGTGTCCATAGAGGATTTATTGCACTTACTACGTATCCACTATTGTTATCGACAAGTAATTTCAGTGGTCGTCGTAGATCACAAGGAATGGTTGTATTCATCTACGAGTGAACCGACCTCAACCGTAGGGATCGATATCACAACCTTAGTTATATACCTCTTTAGTGTATTTGTCTTCCACTGGATGATTGTTGGCTATAGAGATGTTACAGTATCCATGCTACAACAGGTCGTAGGTACTATGCATTATGCTATAGGTATGTTATCTTTGCTTGCAGACAATATGCTTGTTTGTGTCTTGTTGTTGAATATGAGGATGCTAGAATACTCTTGCTACAAGAGTTTGCAGATGCTCGTATCTATTGCATATAAGTTGTTGTATCAACTAATAATTCCCTTTATTAGGGCTTTTGTTCTTCAATATGCAAGCTCATTAGTCGGTTGATATGAATACTTGCAAATTTCATGTTGGATATACATAAAAATCAAGAATCCTGTAGCATATATATTCCTCTCATTTGAAAGTAGACTATTATGTGCTCATTTACACGTTAGTCTGAATTGATAACATAGGATTCACTTCTACTACATCTCCCTTTCTTTGCTTGTGGCCTTGTCGTGTTCATTGCACATGATTGTGGACAAATCATCATGATCATTCCATGCATCTTATTATCCCTTCTCTAGAAAATTTATTGGGCATACTATCGATTATTCGTCATTCATAAGTGACCTTTCAATCTTCATCACTTAAAGCAGAGTGAACGTATTTATCTATATATTAGCACTTTGCAACGAGGTTGAGTTGCATTCAATATTAATTTCTTCATCCATATTTGTAGGAAAATTCATTATACTTGTAACATATCCAATACCACGACTTGTGAGCACAATCACTATACCCATTACAAATTTTAGGTGTTCGTAAGGGATCCACCATCCATGCAATATCTCTACTACTGTTGTTTGTAAGTAGATTCAGCGCATTTTATACGCATATTAATATAGACTGCTGAATGGATTGCATTCATCAATAATATCCTCATGTATGTTGATTGATGATTTGTTATATTTGTTGTAGTTGTTCTGTATTTACTTGTAGACAAAGTATTGTACATATGATGAGCTTTTGTAATAGCTCATAGGAGCTCGCATCTGCAACATATTCTCCATCTTCACTTGTAGGAGAGTAATGTGCTTGTTTGGATGAGATTTGGATGGATTGCCCTCCTTAATTAACATTCGCATTCTCAATAGAATGATAATTCCATAGGAACGTTGATTATCCCCCAAATCACATTCTTTAGAGCTCCTCTACTGATGCTTATTTGAATGCATGTCAAATTAAATGCCAGTTCATCACATGATATCTTGAGCTTGTTTCTTATAATCTATTCAAGTTAGATCCTTTATGATCCATTCAAACTTTTTGTTATTAATTAGAATGAAATTTTCTTTCTTTTTTTTTTTAATTTGATCACTTAGTTCAACTAGATCCATCCTCAATTTAGCTCATTTGTCTTAATTATGCTCAAATTCAAATTCATATTATCATAAGCTTAAGTTCAAAGCTTTTTTTTTTTCTTTTGCTTGAGCACAAGTTGTCCAAGTCATGTCCACTGAGAACTCAATTAATTTTAGTTCAAAATGAGTCTTCATCATTAGTTTAAGTCCCCTGTAAGTGTTCATTCGAGTTTGAATTCAATAATTGCAAGTTTATTTATTGTTTAAATTAAGTTAAAGTCACTTTATTTGCTCAATATTCGAGTCCAAGCCAAGTTCGAATTGTCCAAAATTGGTCCAAGTTAGATCTTCTATTTCACTAGAAAATTCCGCAGCCTCTCGACATCTCCCCCGTTTAGGGGAAACCACGGAAAACTTGGCCACCCCACCATGCTACTTGAGTGTGTATGATAGGTGTCGGGGGACATCGGGCCGTACATCTTTCATCCCACCACGCTACGTGAGCGTGTATGGGGCCTTCAAAAGTAACCGTATGAGAACACAAGTGGCTCTCCCCACCACGCTACAAGAGCGTGTATGGGGCTCACCCACCTCACAGTATGCGTCACACCGGGCTCCCTTCTACCGTGCTATAAGAGCACGTATAGGTGGTTCTTCGGTCCGCTACTAACGTCGAAAATAGGGTTTTAGGTTATTACCCATCTCGTTGTAGGCGTCGCACCAAGTTTCCTCCTACCATGCTACGAGAGAGCATATAGGGGGTTTGCCGGTCTGTCGCAAATGACAAATATAGAATTTTAGGTGATTATCCGCCTCGTCGTAGGCGTCGCATCGATTTTCCTAATGTCATACTACGAGAGCGCGTATAGGGGATTTGCCGGTCCACCGCAAACGACGAGAACGAGAATCTTAGTTTGAAAAGTTTAAACCTTTGAGATCGGCGGAAATTGCAAAATTTACATGAAGAAAATTCTCTCTTTTTTGTATCTTTCTTTCCTCTTTTTTTTATTTATCTTCTTCTTTTTTCCTTTTACTCTCCCTTTTTCTTTCTTTTTTTACTCTCTTTTTCTTTCTTTTTTTCTTTTTTTCTCCTTTTTTTTAATTCTTTTCTTCCCCCTTTTTTTTTGAACTCTCATTCATTTTTTTTTGCAAAAGAAAATACATATGCATGCGTATCTAAATAAATAAATATTCATACACACACATATGCATATGTACACATGTATATTTATTTGGCACTAACAAGCACAACAATAATACAAGTGATCGACAATATTAGCTACTATCAACAATATTAATTATACTAACCAACAATATTGATTTATGCTTAAAAGAGTTACAACAAACCTACTCTCTTCCACTTTTATTTTCTCTCTTCTCTCCAATTTTTCATTTTTAGTGGAAATAATACAAGTAATAGTGCCAATGATACTAGCTAATGACATCACTAATTATATCATTTAAATGAAGCTAACATTTAACAATAGGAAATGTCAATGAAGTGAAATAAAAGAAAAGGTGAGAGGCTTACTGTTTGGGTTTTTGTGTATGCCTATATAGACTATTGAAATGAAGTATTCTGAAATGGGCTTTGGCTTTGTTGCTTAGGAGAGAAGTGCTGCTCGTGGATGAACAAAAGGAGAAGTGGGTTGGGTGATGGGCCTTAAGAAGAAGGATGTAACTGGGTTAAAGGCAGCTATTCTGGACTTCGATTTGCTTAGGGAAAACTGCTGTAATTGCATATTTGGTGATGATAGGTTCCATATGGAGGCAAGCACAAAAGCAGCTTTTCGCATGAATGGGAAAATGATGGACTACATGAGGTGTTGTGAGCTGATTGGAACTATTTTTTGTACATCAATAAATGTTGATGAGTTTTGGACTTATAGTGAAGTAATCCAAATGACAGAACTCATTTAATAACGAGTAAAGTTTTGTAGCTTTTCATAAAGCTTTGCACTTTTCTTAAAGAAAGATTCTTTCACCTTATTGTTCTAGTTGCTTTTCACTGTTTTCATCAGCAAAGCAGAGAAAAAAAATGCGATTTTGGGGAAATTATTGAATTCGGACACCAGATGACGTCCAGAGCCCGATGAAAATGCGTCACATCACCGCCTACTCGGTACTAAGCTCGGTACTGTGAGGTATTGAGCTCGGTACCGTGAAGTACCAAGCAATTCTGCTCGGTACTCGATATCGTGAAGTACTGAACTCGGTACTGCTCAGTACCGAGCTCAATACTGTGAAGTACCAAACGTAAGATGTGTCCGGTGTCCGAATCCAATAATCACTCGAGATTTTGACACATATAATGATTTAAACTCTTTCTATACTTTTTTTTTGTTGTAGCTTAAATGGCAATAAAATAATTCCATCATTTATATAAATAAAGCTAAGCTTTCTTGCTCAAAGAATAACCCAAAACAGCTCTCCATACATGGGAAATTATTAGGTCCAAACACGATATCCAATTAAAATTTGTCACATGGACTACGTTTTAACTACGCTTTGGTTTGTGCTTTTTGACTGCGCTTTCCATACATGACTTGTGTCATGCATATATGTATCCAATGAGTTGAGCAATAAAGCATTTTCCATGACAAGCATTAACGACAAGCTAAAATAGCTAGATTATACTTTTTAAGATACAATAGATTAAGAAGAAACATTATTTGAACGCAGCACCATTAAATAAAAAACTACCAAGCAAAACTTACCTCTTCAGATTCTTAAATTTAGAAAAAAAAACAAACTAAAAGCAGAGCCAAAAATTTGAACCATGTTTCTTAAATTATGTATTGTTCATATATTATTAAAAAGAACATCAAAATGATTGCATAATTGATTAAAAAATGGAACATTTAAATTACCACTGAAACTGCTAAGCTGATCGCCATTAATGATTAACCAGTAATATACAATAAATAAGCATCAATTAAGGGAAAAGATGCTATCAGAAAAGCCGAACAGAAATGTAATAAAATTTACATTTAGGCTAGCTTCGGTTGGGATAGTTTTATACCACTATTTTTTTCCTGCTTTCATGATTTTTTGTAATAAAAAGTAGTTTAATAAAGCAATTAGAAAGCCGTCCTAAACAAAACATTAGGTTTCATTTGGGAGGGGCTTCTTCTTGCTTCTTAAAGCAGCATTTCAGTACAAAAATTAAAAATTTTTGCACTAGAAAGCCATTTTAAGAAGCAATAAGAAAGTCATCCCAAACGAAACCTTAGCCAGCTAGATACTACTTCCTCCTAGTTAAAAATAGCAATCAAACATAACTTCTCAAGGTTGCTTGAAATTATTAAAGAGTTGCCCAGCTTCAATCTTAACCTAGACAATCAAAAAATGGAAATATGAGGAAATGCTATGTCTAGCAAGAACTAGAGATAGCACTTGATATTGATCATAAGGCGATCGAATGGAAATTAAAGAGCTTAGCAATATTGTCTACGATGTGCTTGAAAGCCCTTCACAATTCCTGAAAAATAAATATTATAATAACAGTAACCACTGGACATTAAGCAACAGGAAAAAAATGAAGAACAAAAATAAATAAGCAGTTGCTCACTTGGATGTTTGTAAAATATATGCATGTGCTTTAGAAAAGTAGTTGCTCGATCGCTTTATTAAATACATGCGGTGTGCTTGGAAGGATCCATAGCATCACAACCAAGACTATTTTATTAAATACATACAGAGGTGAAACCAACCTTAGTTAGGCGGGGCAAAGTCGTGATCAACACTATTCAAATCCTGATCCACTAACAAGCCTAATATTGATATGCTGCAAAAACTGGGTGAATATATAACAAATCTCTGCTAGTCCTCCTTAGTGAAAATATATATGGAATGTTAAACTTGAATGCATTTGGTAATCTTGCACTATTTCTAAGTTATGATGCACAAAATTAGGCCACCATTTGGCTCTACAACTACATTATTTATGATCCTGAATTCATAAAAGAGGTACATATGCAATACAAGCACTTTTCTTCTCATGTTTCATGAACAATTAAAGTTTTGATATGTCATTAATTTTTTTACTAAAGATAAAAGATAAGTATATTTCCAAACCAAGTCAAGCCAAAGCAGCAATCATATACAAGGAACAAAACTAAGATGGAGCTAAAAGCAGTTTTACTTACAAGTTTACTTGGATTTGAGCTCTGATGGATAGATGAGACCTTCCAAGACAACAAGTTGGTCCAGAAGCCCAAGCTTATCATTTTCTAGAGCATTGATATCAGCTTCAACCATACTTAGCGCTCTATCCAATGAGAGGCTTTCTTCCTCTAATACAAGATATTTGTGCCTTAGTCCTCGGTAGTCGCCGCCCAAGGATGAGGAATCAGGCAAAGATTCTGATGCAGAGCCTTCCGTGTGTTGTAAGGGTGGTTGGGATGCATCAGCTTTGAGACCACGTTTTGAGGTATTCTTTGACGGTAGAGAACCTGTAAAACCAGCTTTCCCTTTATCAACCCCGCCCTTCTTAGTAAGAGATGGAGCAGACAAGAAGACTTTGGACGAGGGACTTCTTCCTGAGGCATTATTGGGGGCTCTTGCATTTCTTCAACAGATGGCATCCCTTCTTCACAGTGAGCGAGCTCCCGTCGTTGCTTCCGATCAAAATGATGTAACGTCTGATCCGACAGGAAGGGAACGTCGTCGAAGGAGCGAAGTCGAACAGCAACGAAGGAGCCGAAGAAGCGACTCGTGCAATCTCTAGCTACATCTCCTGCTCCTGCGAAGCAACGAAGCCGAACAACAACGACGAAAAAGAGACTGCGTAGTGCGGCTCTTTCAGGAGTATGCGTGCGATTAGGGCTAAACCCATACAACACACAATGCAATGCTATATATATATTTAGAAATTTTTACATACATAACACTTAAAACTATTAAAAATATCTATTCAACACCTAAAATAAAATATTTACTTATATACCACCTCTTTCTCATTTCTATTTGTGTTGTACCACTCTTTTAAGTCTCTGTCTAAAAGCGAAGAAAAACCCTACCTGCGCCTTCGCTTGCATTCAGTCGCGCAAGGAAAGATTTTGGAGCTGCTCCATTACTTTCGCACATGTTGGCTTTCCTCCGGTCGAGAGAGGGATTGTCTTCTCCATTGCATCTGAATCGCACGCCTCTGCTTCCATTGGCATCCATCTTCTAAGCTAGAAAATGCCAGATTAGCTTCTAAAGTTTAAGCGCTTCTTACTGATTTAAGCTTTTTCCAAAATTTCTTACAGGTTTCCCTCTCGCACGCATCTGCTTCCCTTGGCATCACAACTTGTAAGGTCGGCAAGGTCAAATTATGTTCTAAAGTTAAGCATTTCTTACTGATTTTAGCATTTCTTAAGGTCGGCAAGGTCAGATTATGTTTGAGTTGATTATTTCAAATTAAGTTTTTCCAAAATTTCTCAAAGATTGAAGTTATTCTAAAGTTTAAGCATAGCTAAGGGTCTTCAACGATTTCTTACAAATTTAGGCTTTTCCAAATTTCTTATTGATTTAGGCTTTTCCAAATTTCTTACAGTTTTCCCTTTTACTGGAAAAAATTATATAGGCAAAGCATTTCTTATGCCGATTAGAGATTTAGTCTAAATTATTTGTATGAGTATGAGCAATGTTTGAGATCTGTTTTGTTTGTTTAGAACCGCACTCAACATGAAATTTTCTGTTTTTTGTCTTTGATTTCATCTTTTAGTTGAATAGTTTTAGTTTTAGTTTTTTTTTTTGAGACAGCAACAATGAGTTCGAGCTCTTCAGCGATGCCGATTAGAAAACCAAGTAATCGAATTTATTGTCATTGCAATTTTCAATGTACAGTATACATGTCACACAAGTCGCATAGTAAAGGAAGAAAATTCTACAGATGCTCTCGGAAACGATCAGAAGACGATTGCGGCTGTGATGAAGTAAATGATTTGCCGTACGATTCAGACTCGCATTTTGCTGAAGAGCTTGCTATATCATCATTGAGAGATGAACTTTTACAGATAAAAAAATTGTTGGTTATAATCCTAAGTTTAATTGTAGCTATCGCTGTGAAAAATTTACTTACGAGCTGAAATTGTAATTGTTGATTAGGATTGAAACATTTGGATGTAACTTTGACTATGAAACGTAATATTAATTCATGAAATTTGTTGCTATAGTTTTTGGTTTCCTCTCGGTTAATCTGTTTGTATAAATAAAAGTTGGTTTGCTCTCGGTTTATGTAAGGTCAGATTATGTAATTGCTCTTGGTTTGCTCTCGGGAATTCATCATTACAGGAAAATATTAAGAACAACAACTACAAATGTGTTATAGAATAAATAAAAGTTGCTTTAACAGATAATCGTATTGCAATTGCTCTTGGTTTGCTATTGGGAATTCATCCTTACAGAAAGTATTAAGAACAACAACTGCAAATGTGTTATAGAATAAATAAAAGTTGCTTTAACAGATAATCGTATTGCGTTTGCTCTCGGGATTTGCTCTCAGGAATTCATCCTTAACAGATAAATAAAAGTTGTTGTAACACATTTCTAGCTGCTTCAGCCGAATTGAGCCAAAATCCTTACAGGAAAGTATTAAGAACAGCAATATTCCTTACATGAAAGTATTAAGAACAACAAAACATCTGTTAAAACTAATCTTCTATTACAGCAAAATTCTTGAAACAAAATCTGTAAACCCTTGCAACAAAATCTGTAACAAGAAATTCTGTTACAGCAAAATTCTTGAACTATGCAACATCTACGCAACATCTTGAACTATGCTCTCATTACCAATGTCTTCTACTACCGTATTTAATGGATTCTTGCAGGTACTTCTATGATGGCCTAATAAATTGCAATGACTGCACTTGTTTCCAAGTTTTGTTTTCTTTCCTACTTCTGAGAAATTTTTTATTCGCCTTTTTTGGGTCTGTCACATGGTCGAAGTGTATTAGGGGGGTAACTACCACATCATCACTGACTGCAACCCACATCTCCTTGCCTGGTAAGGTTGAGATCGCACCATCATATGTCATTTTATATATGTTCATAAAATCAAGGAAATATGTAACAAACTAGCATAGCATGTAGAAGGCAATTAATTAAGGCATTATTGGAATACCTATTTAGATACTAGTGATCATCAACATATGTATGCCATAATATGTGTTGTGTTGTTCCAATAAATGCTGCACTATGTATGCATGGTAGACCACTTATTTGCCAGAATCCACAGCTACAAAATTTCATTTCTATGTCCACCTCATGCCTTTCATGAATACCTTCAACTTCAACTCTGCTTGACGTCAATTGGCGAATGATAAAATGAACTTTTCTTGTTGTGATATCTCTAATATACTCTTCCACATGAGGAACAAGTTGACTTCTCCAGGATGCAGAAATTATATTTCTTTGCGAGCGTTGTTCCATAAGCTTAACTCTTATCATATCAATCAAATCAACAACAGGTTTACTTCTCGCATCTTCGACCCATGCGTTAAAGGATTAAGACATATTATTCGTATTGTAGTGATTTTTAATGTGCAAAGAGAACGTCATCTTAGATCACTTGCATGACAATGAATTCATGTAAGAGTGCATTTGTGGACTAATTTTGAAGATCTCCTCATTTTTCTTTTGCAAGTCATGTAGGTTATAACTATTTGCAACTGTTCATACCAAATTTTGGAGTTTGTTGCCATCCTCACAACGAAAGTATTTTTTAATATTTTTCCACAGGTGTCTCATGCAAACCCTGTGCTCTGCATTTGGAAAAATAAGTTTTATAGCTTCACTAAGGCCCTTTTCCATGTCGGAAATGAATGCTAAATGTTCTATATCACAACCCAAGCTATCCAACAAGTTCCTCATAAACCATTCCCAAGATTTCTTAGATTCCGATTCTGCAACGGCATATGCTATTGTGTAGAGCCCATTATTTCCATCCAAACCATTTGTAGAAAGCAGTACGCCAAGATACTTTGATTTGAGGTGACATGCATCTACTCCAATTAAATGTCTACATCCATTAATGAAACCTTCAATACATACTTTGAAAGAAACAAAGAATCGCTTGAATGCATTGCTTTTGATGTCACATATGTATGTAATGTGATAGCCAACATTCATGTTCAGTAATTCAGATCGCAACGTAGGAACCCACATATAGTTATCATCGACATATCCAAACATGACATCTCTTGCTAACTCTCTGGATCGCCAAATTTTCATATATGGTAAGGATAATCCCTAAGTAACCTCAAAATTATTGCTAATATCTTTGGGTGTGATATCAGGATTTCTCTTTACAATGTCCATGATTTCATGAGCAACCCAACTCGTAGTTGCTTGTTTGTTTCCTGCTCTATTGACCCCAGGGCATAAATGAGTTGATTCAATTTTCCTGACTTCGAAGGAGTGTCCATCATGACACAATGAAGCACTTATTCTCCAAGGACAACCTCTATACGCACAAGTAACAATCACTCTAGATTTGTCACTAGCCTTTATCTTAATAGCATAATTCTTTAAAATTGCAGCCGACCTAACAGCTTGCTTGAAACTTTGAGAATCGTCAAACCATGAACCAACAAATAGACTATTTGCCTCATCAATTTGGGGTACAAAAAGATCATCACACACATCATCTACTATAATATCATTATAGTCTCCAATATTCGAACTGTTCTGATACATTTCATTTGATTGGTTGTTTAATTCAGTTTGAATGTTCTGGGACATATCTACCTCGTAATGTTTCATTACAACCGCTATCTCAAATCTATTTCTTTCATAGGAACTGCTCAGCATGTCAACTAAATCTGAGTCGCTTCTGCTCAGCATGTCAACTAAATCTGAGTCGCTTGCAACCAACATGTAATTCTTAGGTGAAGTTCCAATAACATGAGAGTGTAAGTCGAACGGTTGCCCCCGTATCCAATGACAAAGTGCTTCAACTCGTTCTTTTAGTAACACCAAACTAATTTCATCTCTTTGAAGCTTTAAGGTTTTCTAACTTCCACCTATATACTTCATTCGAGTTTGACCTTACATCTCACTCCAATATCCACCGAATTTCAAGACGATGTAGCAAAAATTAATCGAACTCATTTATGTGCATAGAAATAATAAATGAGTTAAACAAAATTATTAGCATTAATAAACATTAGTAAATTTTGGTGAAAAAAAAACCAAAAATTAATCAAACTTATTTCTGGGCATGGAATATTAAATGAGTTAAAAAAAAGGAGCATGAATAAAAATCCGTAAGCATTGGTGAAAAATTTTTCCATTCGTTGCTAAGCATTGATTCGATTTGCCAGGACTCCTATATTAGCTGTGTAAAAGGATTTGCCAGGACTCCTATATCAGCCCGCATTTTTTTACCTAGGGCACACGATGAACCGTGATCAAGCGAAGAAGAGGAAACGTAGGAGAGCCGGGATTCATACCTGCTCGAGAGAAGAAGAGGCGACGAAGCTTTCACGCGGGAAATCGAGTGGGTTCGGGGAGAGGGGTTTGACGAAAGCTAACGGAGTGCTATCTCTAATGTTTAGAATGAGAAAGAGGTGGTATATAAGTAAATATTTTATTTTAGGTGTTGAATAGGTATTTTTAGTAGTTTTAAGTGTTATGTATGTAAAAATCCCATATATTTATATGTTTGAAATATGTGATTCTATTGAGCTATGAAGTTGGAGGAGGTTATTGTGCGAGATACACAGGAAGTAATCAGAGCATGAATTTTTGAATATTTGATATGTGCTAAACATTGAGAGTCATAAGCACATGAATTTTCATATATGTTTCTGATGAAAGGTATAGGGGTCTAAGAAAAATCTGTTATTTTCTTCTATATTATATAAAGTGCTTGGTTAATTATTTCACTGCATTATTATTTAAATTTCTGATATCTACAAATATTATTTTGCTGGGCACAATGAATTACTAATAATTGCTTTTGAAAATCAGTTAAGTGCATAATGAATTTTTATTAAAAAAATTAGATCAATTGGTTTGGTCTACTGAGCTATGTTGGTTCATTCATATTATGTATTCTATTACTCAACACGATATGGTATTGTGAGCTCCAAAAATTTCTAGCCCCCGACTTCTCCACGCCGACTTTTTCTTTTGTATTTGACGGTTGAGAGTTTTAATGTATTTATGTTCCAGGTAAATTTTTATAATGTAGATTAGGTTTTAGATAAGACACTACCGAGAGATTTCGGTATCATTTTATGAGGACTTTATGATCTGAGTTTTGGTTTCCTATAGGCGCAAACCTCTATAGTTCATTATCCCTCCTAATAACGAGAGAGAAGTTTCGATTAAGGTTAGTTGTTAAATAGGTCGCAAACTTAACATATAATAGCAATAATTTTATGATTTGAATTTGATATTGAATTTCAGAATTTATGATTTGAAATTTATCATTGTATATTTAAAACAGAAGATGGGGGGAATGAAGACAAGCCTGATCAAAATCCCATAATTATGTCATCCCGGACTGTCATGATCCATAGTCGACTTAGTTAGAGGAGGTAGTCGACCCAACTTGATAGAAGGCATCTTAGCGGCAACCATGGGTTGCTTTGTTCAAGAATACCTCTTAGACTTGGGGTGATGTTTATCTAAGCGGATACATTTGAATTCACCTTAGCTAACAAAAAGGGCTTTATGCCTATCGAATATATCCTATGATTCATTACTCAAAGGTTTGACGCCATTAGGAAACATACATGCTCTGGCTTTGATCGTGATATAATGATGCAATTTTGTGACAAAATCATCCAATCTGAGGGTCTATGCCACATATCTGTTGGCAAAAGACTTTGAGGATGAATCTTAGTGATACACTAGACATGACATTTTCTCTTTCTGAGTTGAGGTTAATTTCAAATTTATCACCCATGACAAACACTTGCGGGAGGTGGATTAGTTTTAGTTTTAAGTTTTTTATAATTAAATTTTTATTTATATGTTTAGAATTGATCCCTCTAGTTGATATTCACTTTCATCATGGCTATCATCGTGGTAAGAATTTGGGAGGCATTTTAAATATTTGGGGTTCCCTATAATTGAGATTAGATTTCAACACAATCATCATTGGGGTAGGAATTTTGGAGACATTTTAAATATTTGGGGTCCTCTCTGGTTGAGATTAGCTTTCAACACAGTCATCATCATGGTAGGAATTAAAATTATTTGAACATTGTCAATCATGTTTGTCTACTAACAGAGGATCGAGTGCTTCCATTAGAAATGACATATAGGGCTTAGCTCAGTGTGATTTTAGCAGCAATTCTATAATTTTGCACACTTCACTACCTCGACGCAAGTACTAGTATTTTTGTTTTAGTGCTAGTCTAGAGTACAATAACATCTTTTGTTTTAGTATCATCTTTTCCTATAGTACTAGTGTTGTTTCAGCACTAGTCTTTTTCTTTCAGTACTAGTTTTGTTTGTCATCATGTGCCAACTCTTGTTTACTTTTCTGTATGTTTTGGGGCCTGTACAACAAAGAGTTTTTTAGAGTCAGGGCTTGTGGCTTGCGAGGAGTTAGAGTTTCCTAAGAGCTGGAGTTTTGGTGTTTTAGTTTTAGGTTGCTATTTGTATGGAGTTTTAGTTTGCTGGACCGTTGTATAGGGGTTGATTATAGAGCAAACATTCATTTATGTTTCTTTTATTGCATTTTCATTTAAATGTTTCAATTAATCAAATTATTAAGCTTTGGTATAGCTCAACTAATCAATTTATTAATTATATTTTATTAATTGCACAAGATTATTAATTGTATTTTCATACTTGATCAATTATTTAATTAATTAATTATAGTTTGTTATTTTAATTGCTCGATTAATTAATCATCTCATCAATTAATTAAATTAATATTTTAATTAATTAGTTGGTTAATTAATTAAAACCCTCGTGCTCTTTGATGGTTATATTAAATCTGACAGCCTCCCGGCATTTCCCCTCCGCGAAGGGAGGTTGGGAGAGCAATTTCCCTTTAAAATCCGCTCGACCAGACATCTATTCAAAGACCGAGGGCTTCAGGGGAAGAATCAACCCCAATATTGGTCTTCAATTGCTTGTCGTACCTAGTAATTAATTATGATTTAATTTAATTGACCTTTTTAATTTTCTTAGAAATTCGAAAGCCTCTCGGTGTCCCCTCTTAGCGAGGGGAGGTTGGGAGGGCACTTGCCCTTTTGGATCCACTCGGTTGGTTTAAAATTGACAACTGATGGCTTTAGAGAAATAATAGATCCCGGTATAAATCTCCGAGTCATCCAATTGCTTGTAGCACCTATGATTTAAATTTAAAAATACTCATTTTTATTCCCCTTAAATCTGGCAGCCTTTAGGTACCCCTAGCTGCTAGGGGAGGTTAGGATTGAAACTTGTCCATTCAAATCCGCTCAGTTGGATTAAAGGGTCAATGACCAAAGGCTTCGAGGGAATAATTGACCCGAAATTACACGAGATCGTGAATCAACTCGATCAATTTGATCATTGTGTGCAAAACAAAGAACCAGTTAGGATATCGGGCTCCGCATAAGTTCAAACAGGTATGACTAGCGAGATCATAGTGAGTATGGGGCAGATTCAGGCTGGTTGGTCGTGGATTGTGTGTATAAGGGCTGGAGTTTAGCTGAATGCATAACAATATCCTTTATTGTTTCATTATGTCTATGAGTGCTTCTTCTATTGATTTAATTCGCCTGGTAATATGAAGATAACTTATTTCTAATTTCATTAAGACACTTAAATGTTAAGAGAATTAGTATGGACCATCTAATAGGGTGTTTTAAATATTGGTTATTTTCAGAAAGAGTGTACTCTAAAAAATTATTAATAGCCTTGCACTCTCTATATAAAGGGAGCCTGAGTGGAGATTGGTGAGAGATTAAGGGTTTAAAGAATCTTGAAACTCTATTGGCTACTATCATTCGACTTTTGATGTTGAACCACAACTGCCAAACCACCTCCATTGAAAGGCCACCACCTGATCTCTGTCACCAGATTTCAATTGTTAGACAACTATCATTAGAATACCCCCGAACTGCTTTCATCATACCATAACCATTGAACAACCGTTATCTATTACCAGCTTCATGATATTGTCCACAGTTACGATAACATGAAATGCTAGCAACTAATACTCTTGTAATCCTACATTCTCCAATTAAGAGGGTGGCCAATCTTTGTAACCGATACTTAATAGAACCATTTGATTAGATCATGAGGTAACGCCCTATGATTTTTTTTTTCTTTCTAAATTTTCCACTTTCAATCTTTAGTATTTTCTACATTTTCTTATTTAAAATATATGCGCTAGATCTTCATATAAAAATAAACCATTAAAGTTTCTCTCAATAACCCTGAATTTTTTAGTATACAACAAATAGTATAGTAACAAAGCAAAGAATGCTTGTTAAAAGACTTTGAATATTAAAAAAAAACAATCAAACATATTGTAGTACATTATTCAATATTTTAAATTTGAATATTTAGTTGGTATCTATCATAAATATATCAAAAATATTTTCTTTTAATTTTATGTTTTATATTAGCCTATGTATGCTTTTATTTACTTGCAAAACTTTATAAAATTTGTTAGCAAGTCCCATTATTAATTTATTCTAATAAATTCAACTCAGTGGAAATCATACATATTATATTTTTTAAAAAAATCCTTAATACTATAACTCCAATTAAATATAGAAATAGAACTTTTAACTCCATGATAAATAAGTTGAAAATATATTTATATAAAATATACTTAAAATATATATTGGAATTTAGGTGTGAATTATAAAGCTATTAAAAATATTTTAAACTTATATCTTTCACTTCCTTATATCAAATAATTCTTTATTATTTATATTCTAATTTGTCATTATTTTTATAAATTTATATAATAATTGTTTGAATCATATTCATTTTTTCTTTTTGTTATAAACGACCCGGCCCGCTCATGAACCAGCTCCAAGTCATTGAGTTAACCTTGAGCTCGAGCTCGAGCTCTATTAATTAATCAAGTTCAAGTTCAAACAAAGAGGTGACTCGAGCTCATCTCGACTCATTATCAATAAATTTGGTTAAGATATTTTTGATCATTATTTAAATTTAATGAATGATATTTAATAAATTTATTTAAAATCCATAATGAATATAATTGAAGTAGATAAAAAAGAACTATGATTGTCAAACATATAAACAATAAATTATGAAGTTCTTAAGAAAAATACTTTGAGTACCTCCATAAATTTTTGTCCAATCAACAAATTTAGGGATTATTTGAGGTTGTTTTTGTATAATTTTAGTTCACTAAAATTTTCTTAGAAAGTTAAAACATAAGTTTTTATGAATATTTGATGATTGTAAAATATGTTATTATTATTATTTTTTAATATAATTTTAATTAAGAATGACTTTAAAATTATTAAATTTACTTCAAAATTAATGGTATGCATATAAAAATTTATGTTATACCAATATCAAAATAAATTCAATAATTTTCAGACTCAATATAATAAAAGATTGTATTAAGATAAGAAATTTATTTCTTTATATTCTAATATTAATGGTATCAAAATTTGCTTCACAATTGTTAAATATGCTTTAAAATTAATGTAATACAAGCTCTTCATATTTAATATTAATATAAAAAATCAATGATTTCAAACCATCTTAATATAACTTATTAAGATATCTTGACATTGCTTTTTTTTTTTTTCTGTAGATAACCTTAACAAATATTTTTAAAATAAAAATTTTGTCAAGATATTCTAATGTAAATTATGCATTTTTTAAATATAATACAATACAAATTTAACATATATATCATTAATATCAAAACATATTTAATAAAATTTAAGCTTGTTGCGTCCTGGAATATTCGCGATGGTAGAGAAATATAAAGTTTAATGTCATAGCTTTGTACGAAGATCCAACATACAATCACATAAAAAGAGAGGATGTAGTATTCATAAGAGACACAAAGATTTTTATGTGGAAAACCCTCAAAAAGAAAAAAAAAATCATGGTGTCTAGCACAGTTTGAATGAATCAACTATTATTTGCAGTTGATTACAAATGAGATCCTTCCTTGGGGGAAGGCCTTGGCTTCATGTAAGAAATATACATCATATAAAATGCATTACATGATGTGACTTGAAAGAATCACTTTTGATATATTTGTTTGGTCGGTAGAACCATACACAGTGGGCGACGGAGGTCGGAAAGACTGTAGTTGACGGGCGACAGTGGTAAGAAAAGACCATTTTTCGGTGACGGAGGTCGGAAGGACTGCAATCTGACTTTTAAGGTTGGAAGGACCGTAGTAGACGGGCGGTAGTTATAAAAATATAATTTTCTGACGATAGATGTCAGAAGGGCCTTAGTCGGCGGGCAATATTGGCCAGAAAGATCATTATCTAGCGACAGATGTTGAAAGGATTGTAGTCGGCGGGCAGCAGTGGTCATAAAGACTGTTGTATGGTAAAGGAGGTCAGATGGACCGTAGTCGGGAAGCGACAAAGGTCAGAAGTCCGACGATGGGAAGAAGTTCGGTGTCAGAAAGAAGTTCAATGATGGACGGAAGTCCGACGTTAGATACAAGTCTAGTGGAAGTCCGACAATAGGCAGGAGTCCGACGTCAGGTAGATATCCGGCAACGAGCGGAAGTCCGATAAAAGCTTGGCGACTCGCAGAAGTCCGACATTTGGTGGAAGTTCGACGACTAGTAGAAGTCTGACGATGGACAAAAGTCTGACGTCGGATAGAAGTCCAATGATAGGTAGAAGTCCGACGTCGGGTAGAAATTTGATGAAAGTCCGGCTGCGGGCAGAAGTCTGGCGACGGGTGGAAGTCAGGTGTCGAGTAGAAATTCGGTGACCGACAAAAGTTTGACATCGGGCAGAAGTCCGATGACAGGCAAAAGTTTGGTGTCGGTCGGTGGTCAGGAGGTGGTTGAGGAGGAGTCTAGTGGCAAGAGAATTCTTCATTCTCTTATTGCTTTGACCCTTTTCCATGAGAAATGGGGGGTCTATTTATAGTTTTCTGAGAGTAGAATTACCAGTAAATAGGAGGGGTATCAGGAGCAAGTTGGGAGTGGTTCAAGGCCGATATTGACCCCCTTTGATCAAAGATCATTTATCAAGTGTTTAAGTGCCTTAGTGATATCAAAATTCGGAGATCTTGGGCTTGTTGGATTCGTCTTGTCGAGCCGCTCGATTCGACTATAAACATCTCACGTTTGCAAACCACTTATTAATCCAAATTATGTTGAACCTTCCAAATGCTCTTCAGGACTTTGATTTTGATCCATTTGGATTCGGGATCGAGACAAATTTGGTATTGTTGGGTTTGTATTTTCGAGACGTTCAATTTAACTATAAATTTGTTGGAATCAGAGTTCTGTTAATCCCGAATTTTATCTTTGAAGCTTCCAACTTGCTTTTGCTTTGAGATTCATGTAGATCAAGATAATTTTCTGATGATATACCAAAGCTCATCATGATATTATTAATAGGGAAATTAATTATATCAAAATATATTAATAAATTTAGATCTAACTTTAAATTATTAATTTTTTTAAAAAAAATTATATTTATTTTAAAATAAATTTAAATATATTTTTTTGAAAGTATAATTTAAATAATTTAAAGTCTAATTCACTCCTACTTTCCCGGAACGGACATCAAATCCTACGGAGTCGCCGCAGAGAGAAAACCTTTTCCCTCGCTCGTCTGCGAAGTTCCAATATTTCCGGCCTCCCATTGTTTCCATAAGGAGTTCTTGCCTAACCTCTTTCCTCCGCTCCTTATAAAATTCCAAACCCTAGCAATTGATTAATCCAATTTCGTTCGGATCGGCGATGGAAACGAACTTTGGGAATAAGATTACTTTGAAGAGCTCGGATGGTGAGGAATTCGTCGTAGACGAGGCGGTGGCGAAGGAGTCGCAGACGATCTTGCACATGATTGAGGACGGATGCGCGGACAGCGGCATCCCTCTCCCCAACGTCAACAGTAGGATCCTCGCCAAGGTCATCGAATACTGCAAGAAGCATGTCGATTATGTCGCGAAATCTTCCTCTACCGTTGTTGTTGTGGACAAGTCAGCCGAGGAAGAGCTCAAGAGTTGGGATTCCGAATTCGTGAAGGTTGATCAGGCTACTCTCTACGATCTCATCCTGGTATGATCTTGATCCTTGCCTAAGCTTTACTGGCGCTTGGTTTGCTAAACAGGGAGTATGGTTTTTTTTTTTTTCTTTTATCTATCTTTATTAATTGTTCATCAGATCAATTTACCATTCTCGTAGCATTGCTTTATTATTTATTTTTTTCATCTTATTATTTTTGGATGTGATGATCTTACAGGTTTGTTTGGTGATAGGAATTTTCTAGGATATAAGCTAGATATAACTTAAATTAAATTCGTAATTTTGTTGTCCTTTTTAAATAATGGATTTCATAAATCCAAGATTTTGTTGGATTTTATATATTTAAGATTTTGTTGAAAAATGCATAATCATGATTAAAATACAAATGGTGAATAATAATCCTGGACCTGTAATTGAATATCAATGAATAATCCATAGGGGAAATGGCATACAAAATCTCCAATACATATGAATGACGAACGATGAAGTTCAATTGACCTACAATGTTGGAACAATCGCAAGCAAGTTTCAACAAGCAATACAAGAAATCACATTAAACTCTCTGAATAATAATCCATAACATGCAAGGAATATGACATGTCTACGAGCAGAACGAGATGACAACAGTGCTGGCTGTCATCCTACAAGTACATACCAAAAGGCTATGATGAATACAACTTGCACACAAACAACATCAATCAGTGACAAAGAAGGCATACACTTCCTATAGGCAACAAAAGAAGACTTCTCATGCATGCATCCGCCTGCTTGTAGATTAAACTAGAAATGCTTGCGAGCAATGGTAGAGATTCTATCACGTGTGCGACAGCCATCATGCAAGTAATTATAGCGACATGTTAATCAATATGTGTGGGGAAATCAACAACGAATACAATTCACCTTGTAGTCAGCATTAGTGTGCAGATGAATATGCTGATTCATATGTGGATAATGGAATTTCTTGCAAACAATATAGTGCGGCATACAATGAATGCGAACATTCACAAGCAAATGTAGGAGACTCATCATGCATATAGTAGTCCACATACAGGTGACAATGAACAATGTGTAGTAGATGCTTGATTCCCCTCCACAGTCAATAACTATGCAATGACAGTTAAATCAAGGTTTAAAATTGCGTAAATAAGCCTCGACGCGGTCTGAGGCGTAAGCCTCACGGATGAAGAATTGTGTAAATGAGAATTTAAGGATTTTAGCAGGTAAATAATAGTAAGATTCTATCATACAATAAAAACATCTAAATGACAAGTGAAATTAGTGGAAAGTAAGAAAATAAATGTAATAAAATCATGTTCCAAAGTACATAATCACAAAATATTAGTCTATTAAAACTTCCAAAGTACAAATAAGAAAGAACATATAAAATTCAACCATGTCCCATCACTAAATGGGTCTTCAAGGGAATCTTCTTCTCCAATTGTATCTTTGAATGTCATATCTTCATCATCTTCAATGTGACTCTCTTTTCTCTTTCATGTCAATAAGAATGATCATTATCATGTTAATTGCCCAATTGATATAAATATAATGTAATATTAGCATATAATAAGTTGTGGAATACCTTTATTTTATTGTTGTGCTGTAGAACTAGTGGATGTGTATGGTGTGGTAGTAGTGAATGTGTCCATTTGACCTCCTTTGTCCCTCAAGACATCCACACTTAGATCCTCTAGTTGCAGATCTGATAATGATAAATCTGTCTCATCATCTATGGTCCTTATCATTTAGAATTAGCCTTCTTATTTTCTTTCCCTCTATTTTCTTCCCCCACATAGAATTAATCCAGTGTGTTGATGTAAACATTGCTTCAAGAGATTGTCTCACATATAGCAGGCTCTGCAATGTCAAATAAGATGTGACAAACCTTTAGAATAAATTTGAATTAAGAATTGAAAATGATTTGCAGTGAACAAATATAATAACGACCCTAATGGTTGTAAGGCGAATGATTTCCTTCTTTGAAAACTTTCTCATTAAGGCTAAGACCCATGAGTGGTTGTATATGAACTTTGTGATCTTCTTCACCCTAGAAAGAGTGCTCTTGTGTTGAGATAAATCATCAAGTTCCTCCAATATGAGATCGATACAGTGCGCTGTGCAGGGGGTCCAATATAGGTGTTTTCATCTTCTTCATCAACATCTGACCAGCTGCTTTGTATGTACTGGCATTGTCAGTCATCACCTGAACAACCAATTGCTCCCCAATCTCCTTAACAACCCTATCTAGTAAATTGAAAATGAATTCAACATTTTTAACCTCATTTGAAACTTCAACTGATCCTAAAAAAACCGTGTCGTAGGGATTGTTGACAAGGATATTAATCAAGCTCCTGCTCTTCATGTTAGACCATCCATCTGACATAATGGTAACACCAGTCTCAATCCATGTCCGTTTAATCTCATCAATGCTCTGCTCTGTGTTATGCAACTCCTTCAAAATCCATGTTCGCAACTCGTACATGGAAGGTGCTTTCAACCCTCTCCCATACAACCCTACAGACTGCAGCATATTAAAGTAGGCCGGCAATGTCGCAACATTAAATGGTATGACATTCTCAAAAAAAAAAAAAAACTGTCAATATCCATGCAAACTTACCGTCAACCCTCTCTGGTACCAGCAGCAAACATCATCTGTGCTTGTCTTCAATCCTCTCCTAGATTAGTTATATACTGGTCCATAGGACCCCGTGCACCTTTATTATGTATAGTGGAGGAAGAGCTATTTCTACTCTCGCTTCCGAAGCATCATGTTCGACCATTTCATCAAATTGCTCATGTTGTAAATGTTTGGTCGTCGTACTCTTTTTCATATAAGCTGTAATTTCCTCTTTCACGTTATCCGGAACATTTACACAATGTGCTACATTTTTATGTGAGCCAGATAAGTGTTCCTTCATGCAAGTTACTCCCCCCTTCACCACCTTATCACAAAAATTGCATTTTAAATACACATATGTCTTTTCGCCGTCTCCTACATCAACTTGCACACTATATTTCCAATAAGAGTCACGCCGCAATGACGTATTTGCCTTTTTCTTGCCTCTAACCATGTTTCCTAATGCAAAAATGCGAAAACTAACAAAAAATCTCAAAAAAACCCTAAATTTTCTTTCTCTTGAAAAATTTTTTGTTGAACTAAAAAAAAATACCTAAAATCGTTTGTGGACTTCTCCTAGAGGGCGGCCGGACACTTCAAGCTCGCCGGAGTGAGGTGGCGCCGGCAGGAAGGGAGGCCGAGCGGATGTGCGGAAAAACTTGCGGGCTGCGGGTTTTTTCCCTTCTCGGTTTTGGGTAGGCTGCTATAAGAGGGAGGAAGAAGCCTTATTTCATTTAGATTTAAGTGTGTGGGTCCTGGTTATTAGAGGCGTGTGCCTCACACTAAATTGCGTAATTCAGCCTCGGAGGCGCGCCTCACACTGCAAGAGACGTACGCCTCATGAGGAACCAAAATTGCTTAGGCAATGAGGCGATTTTGCCCAAAATTGCGTAGAGGCGCGCCTCTGATTGCATAATTTTAAACTATGAGTTAAACACACTGATCCTCTATAAGCAAAGGATGATGACATGTAGCAAATACAAGCTCCTACAAGTCATTCTAGGAGACTCCCCATTCATACAGTAATCTACCTATGGGTGATGGCTGGCAATATGCCACTAACACAACAGAGTTTCTTGCAAGCGATGCAACAGGTAATGAACGCAAACACCTATTAACAATGACAGAAGATTTGTTGTATGCACAACACTGATAATCAACAATATGCAATGAATGCTATGAGACCCCTGCAATCAACATCAATTCACTTATAAACGAATACAACAATTCTCTGTGAACTACGATGGTAAGAATGCATGGAGAAGTTGACGATGAATGCATCTACCTAGCATCAATCTGCAAATGAACATATCAACTTGCCTCTAAGCAACAATAGTAGTATACTACAAAGACGAAGGATCCTCTGTAAATATAGAAGCGCAATATGTCATTTACAATTGAAGACCGAAGATCACAGCAAATGCAGGACTACAATAAATGCAATCATCTACGGGTTACTATAGGGGGCTCTTCATACACACAACAAGTTCATGACAAATGTAAATGCCTGCAAGTAACAATAGTGGACATACTGCAGGTGTAGTGGATCCTCTATAAGCATAAGTAAGAAGATCGCAGCAAGCGTGACTCACTACATGCAAGTAAAAGCAACAAGCTTATGGCAAAAGCAAGCATCTATGACCAACTGCGGGGAATTCATCTACACACAACATACATTTCTACAAGAAGTAGAAAACAGATCATCTATAGGCTTCCAAATGAAACCTAGCACATCTTTTAATAACAGTCATTTGTGCAAGCTGATTACCCCTCATGTCTTAAAATATGATTACATGCATGAGCCTCAACGAGTGTGTGGTATGCACACATGCGACGTCTGAGGATGCTGAGTGGGTGAAACAATAAACTTAAGTTCAAGCCCATCCTCCTATGCGAGCAGATAGGAGTCGACACGACTTGAACTATCAAACAAATATACGAGCATGACATTGACCAAAATATTTATTTTAATACGTTCATATTAGACTTTCAAAGTCCATAACAAAGAAATTTAACTAATAGAGGCATCAAGTCTGCAATGAACCCAATCCTTTTTTGGCAAGTATACAGAGTCGACAAGGTTCAATCAAGAAAATGAAAATGCCCATGAAAATTTTGATGATGGCCGTGCTGACAGAAGATTTCAATCGGAGGGGATCTTAAACATTTAAAAATGGCACCCAAATGCCCATAAAAATTCAAAATACCAAAGATACAAAAAATCTAATATATTTAAAATTGAAATAAAACACTAAAGATTTAAAGTAAAATCCATCCGCCTTCCACAATAATTTTTCGAGGTGGACAAATTTAAAAATGTCTTCAGCTCATAAAGAGTAAATGTCTGGCCGAGAATATCACTAGGATTTATTCTCAGATAGTCTCTTGCCAGTAAGGATGTGGCATGCGTCCTCTAACCGATGGTTTCACCACCAAATGGCGCCACAAGTAAACAGTTATGGCTGGGACCCTCTGAACGGGTGATTTTGTCGTCAAATAGCACCACTAAATTATGGTCATGTTCAGAGCTCGTTTGTTCCCCAATAGCTTCAAATCTTTGAGATATGAATCAATAGGGCACAAAGCCCTCTATTACTCTGTTAGTTAAGGTGGATTCAGATTTGTCCCCTTAGATAAATACTCACCACATGTCTATAAGGTACCCTTAGACGAAGAAACTCATAGTTGCGATAAGGATCCTTTTGTCAGGTTGGGTCGACTACTTCCTCTGACTAAGTAGATTAGGGATCATGATGACCCGGGACGATAGAACCACGGGATCTTGATTGGGTACATCATCATTTCTCCTACTATCCGTTTAAAATACAAGGTGGTAAATTTTTAATTTTAAATATCAAATCATGCTGCTAATATACGCTAGATACTCTGTATCTGTTTGATGACTAGTCTTAATCAAAAGTTCTCTCTTGTTATCAGGAGAGGTAATTAACTATTAGGGCTTGCGCCTATAGGAAACATGAAAGTCCTCGCAAAATGAGAGCGAAATCTCTGGGTGGTCTTATTCACAATCCAGTCTGCCTTCTAAAAATGCCTAAGAACTTAAGCGTTAAAATTATCCTCGATGGCCCGAAAAAGAAAGAAAGGACCCGTGGAGAGGCCGGGGCACGGATTTTTGGAGCCCACATTCTTCTTAACCTTTTATAACTTAAAAAACTATAATCGAGCTATTTTAGCATGTCGTAAATGCTTTATAGGGCTGCAAATGAACCAAGCGTCACATTCTTCTTAATCTTTTATAACTTAAAAAATTATAATCGAGCTATTTTAGCATGTCGTAAATGCTTGATAGGGTTGCAAATGAATCAAACGTTCGACGAGCTACTCGTGATTCAGCTCGATAAGAGCTCGTTCATGTTCATTTGATAAGGTAAATGAACGAGCTTGAACACTTTTGATAAATACTCGATAGCTAAATAAACGACCTTGAACAACTTGGCGTTTTGTTTGTTTATGTTCATGAACAATATTGTTTAATGCTCGTAAACAATCTCGTTAAGAAGCTCGATTAGAGCTCGACTAAGAAGCACGATTAGAACTATATTAGAAAATTTACTAATTTTGTCTAAAATTATTTAATAATTTATTTTATTTCCCGCATTCGCTTAAAATTGCGAACAACCCGTTCTCTAAACGAATATAAGATGAATCATAGATTGTTTATTCATAAATGAGCACATTTGGTAGCTTGAAAATAATAATTAAATATGTTCATGAACGGGTTTGTTTCATAGCTTAAAACATTTGTTAGATATGCTCATGACATGCTCGATATAATTGTTTGTTAGATGACTCGATAAGGATCGTTTGTTAAGTTAATGTACATCTGGAAGTAGAGCTCGTTTATAGCTCAATAAGACTCATTTGTTTAAAGTTCGACCAGCACAAAATGAACCGAATATGAACCAAACATGAATCAAACATGATCATCCGTTAATTTAAATGAACCAAACTTGAACACAAACAAAAAAGTTCAAAACAAACTCGAACTGAACTTAAACAAGCTGATAATAAATGAACTTAAATATGAACACGCACATACTCGGGTTAGCTCGGTTCGTTTGCATCCCTAATGCTTGATATGGAAAATGCTTTGTGGCTCAACTTATTGGATAGGTAACATGTGATATATGCATGACACGAGTCATGCATGGAGACCTGTTTTGGGTTATTCTTTGAGAAGTGAAGCATTACTCTGTTTGTATAAACGATGGAACAATTTTCTTGCCGCTTGATATCATTATATTTTGTTGCTCAGGCTGCAAATTATCTGAACATCAAAGGTCTTCTTGACCTTACTTGCCAGACAGTCGCTGACATGATAAAGGGCAAGACACCTGAAGAGATCCGGAAAACCTTCAATATCAAGAATGACTTCACTCCCGAGGAAGAGGAAGAAGTGCGGAGAGAGAACCAGTGGGCCTTTGCCGAGTAATGGGAATCATACTCTTCTTTTGCCTGTTTTGTTTTGTTGACGATGATGATGCAGTCTAATGGCTTGGCTTGAAGAAGGAAGTACTTTTTGTTATAAGTTTTGCCACTTTCTTATGTAAATATGGATGTTTTATCTTTTAGTCGCAAATGCTGTGGACCAATGTCAAGTACAGAACTTGTTTTAAAAATTTGTTGTTCTTAACCTACAGAAGCATTTCTTTGTGCTATTTTGTCGGTTAGTTGTTATTGCTGAAATTACTACAGATAAAGACTCAGTAGATGGTTGTTCTATAAAAAAGTTAATCCACATTTGATAATTTAATTCGCATGGAATGATATCAAGCTGATATGTCGGATCCCATGTCTGCTTTGGGCAAATAATTTATTTTGCAGTAGCTTTCATTAAACACATCATAAATCATCCAAGTAGTTAACCGAGAAGAAGCTATACTTCAAATATTTATTTAAAACACGATGCGCTGCTGATCATAGAGCAATTTAACTCTTACAATGATCTTTCTTATTCTAATTTTCATTCCCTACTTATTAAATACTAAAAAATACCCAAATTTTAGGCTTTAGTTCAACTGCTTTTAACCACAAAAGGGCTTCTAACCTTATGAGTTCCATCTGACCAAGTAATGGATCCAAAGTAGTCACCTTTCTGTAGAGAACTTGAAGCAGAAAAACTTACTTGGTAGCTCAAGTTTGTTACACTTTTGCTGAACTGTAGCTTATCCGGTAAAACCTCCACGTTCAACTCTGGTGGTGATTTTATGCTAACAACATAGGTAGTAGCTTCTGCACCTCCAACATTCTTCACCACTCGTTTAACTATTCTTCTTTCCTTGAAATCTGAAATCGCAATTGAAGGGTAATTGAGGTTGGAGATCAAATCCTTACTTGAATTTTTTGAGCACTTGAATCCATTTGGAATGACTGTCATGTTCTTGATTATATCTGTTGTGTAACCATAGTTGCAGAGGAATTGCAGGTAGTCATTTTTCTCTGTTTCATACACCAAACCAGGCTGCAATACACTAGAAGGGTTTATTACTCCTGATCCATAATCATATGGTGTTGCAGCAAGACCTGAATCTATTGTTATTGGAGATTTATTGTTGTTTGTTTGCATTGCTGCGAATAGGTGATAGCTTCTTCATCAGTTTCATTGCTCAAAATTTCGGGAGTTGGACCATCTCCTAATTTCTCAAATAGATCCAAATTTAAATTGATGTCACATCAACTGCCACAGTATGCATCAATTGATATGACACCTTAGATTAACAAATTAATACACAATTCCTCAAATTCGACTTCTCATATTTCATATAGGAAAAAATAAGGCATTTCACGTAGATATACGGTATTCCACCTAAATATAAGATATTCCACTTGTAAATAAAAGTTTTTAATTTGGAATATGCTTAGGGCATCTCCAACCGAAAATCCCATTTTTCACTCCAAAATGCAGTGAAGTTAAAAAATGTCTTAATTCATCTCCAATCGAACTCCATTTTGCACCCTTAACCGTTTTTCTCCTCTTTCGCGTGTTTCTTCAGCAAATCCGGTAGAGACAGAAAAATAGCGTGGATGAATAGTCTGTTCACCCGCAACCAAATAGCGAAAGTTTTACCGTTCGGCTGGAGCTCGCCAGCGACGCCATTTATGCGTTTGGAATTCGGTTGGAGAAGGCCTTAGTGTTTGGTGGAATAGCTTTTTTTTTCTGGAGAAATCGTTTTGTTATTTGAGGGGAATGGGACTAGAGCAGTGGTTAAAATGCCTCTACTGTAATCTATTAGTCCCATGCTCACATCACAGATTTAAGTGTGGATCTATTTGGGAAGTATTAGTGTCAAATAAAACTTTCTAACCTGTTGTCATGATTGCTGATCTTATGGCTGCTGGACTCCAAGTTGGATTCCATGATTTGATGATTGCAGCAATCCCTGCAACATGAGGGCAAGCCATGGAGGTTCCAGAAACAAGATTAAAGTGTGAGGGCTTATGGCCAGATGGCCCCACATTGTTGTCTTTATTTTGTGTCCATGAAGCTAGTATGTTCACTCCTGGAGCACTAATGTCAGGCTGCAGCTCAAAAACACTTAAATGTGAGCTCAGCAAAGCAAGTTATCACTTGAAAATTGAAATCTAATTCTACTTTCAAAACTTTCTTGCCTTGACAATATTGCTTGTTTCAGGAGAAGGCCCTCTTGATGAAAAATAGGCCACTTCTGGTGCCGGCTTATACTTTGGAACCGTGATCGAAGGAAGAATTGTAGCCACTGGGTTTCTTCAAGTCAAAAAGACAAGTAAGTTAGCTCACTCTAGATACAAGAGGTTAAAAAAAATTTTGTAGCTTGTTTTTAAGCTTTTTTACTTTGTGGAATTGATATACTTCATGATCTGGATAGATGCTTCTGTGGTAACCTCGGTGACAGGAAAGTCGATATATAATGTGGGAACAGATTTTCCCAAATCATTGACAAAAATAGCGCCTATCGCTCCATTGTTTTTTATATCTTCGGCTTTCGTACCGGTCGAGTAATCATTATCTGATTGCTTACAAATGACAATCTTTCCTTTGATCTTTGTCCCATTTAGTGTGTCAAGATAACAGTGGCTTGATTGTAGTTCAATGATATGATCAGAATAAGTAATATTTGAAGGACTTATATATGAATTCCAATATTAAAAATCATATTAGAGATAGCTACCTTGCATCATCAGCAGAGCTTGAATTTGATCTTGCTGAGGCAGCATAGATGAGGGGATAAGTTGCAGACTTTGTTAGATTAGAAAAGTTTATAGCTTCACCCTGAAATCAAAGCCTAAGAGCCATGAACATAAGGACCAACTTCAAGAATGAAATCACATTTTGATAAAAATTGTCTATACTTCTCGAAATCAAAACCTCTAAATGACAATGATTATATACGTATATGGGAGAAAGATTATTCTGTGTGATGTTCGAACGTGTCCGGAGGTCAATTCGGATGCACCACATCATCTAATGCACTATCCGGAGACGTCCAAACACCGCACGTAATATTTTTTCATGGGGGAAGGGGAGGGAGACAGAGAGAAAAGATACCTTTACTGCCTTACTATTCCCGCCCAAAACAACATCAGATTCAAAATACCGGTCAATAGTTGTCGCACCGACGGTGAGAATCCAAGGTGCAGTATTCACAATAGATCCAACGTCAGGTCCATCATTCCCAGCTGAACACACAACTGTAATCCCCTTTTCAACAGCATGAAAGGCTCCAATGGCAATTGGATCAGTCGAAAAATCGGGACGAAGAAATATGGATGCTCCGATCGAAATCGACAAGAGATCGACTCCATCTGCAATTGCATCATCGAATGCGGATAGCATTGCTGAGCCTGGACACCCATCTATTCCACAGACTTTGTACATGGCAATTCTTGAAGAAATAGATCCACCTTTTGCAGTCCCATCAGCTAAGCCATAGAAGGAAGCTTCCTTTATTGGATTTCCTGCTGCAGTAGAAGAGGTATGGGTGCCATGACCAAGATCATCTCTTGGGGAGTTTACATCAGTTGGAAGAACATTGACAGAAGAAGAGTCATCATCATCAATATCATAATGTCTTGCTCCAATAATCTTCCTGCGTGAAAATTAATATCATGGTTGATTATTTTCACTCACAAATATGTGCAAAATACTATTAAAGTTGATATTAAAAATTGTTGTTGAATTTGTTGTTCTTCGTGGCGTCCCCTCTACAAAAGCTATTTTAGCTATGCCACTAATCCTGAGGGCATCTCCAACCGAAAATCCCATTTTTCACTCTAAAATGCCGTAAAACTTCAAAATGCGGCAGTTCTCTCCAATAGAATTTCATTTTTCTTTTTTCGCGTGCGTCTTTTGCCAATGTAACCATCTCTCTCCTGTTTCGCGCGCTTCCTGCGAAGCTAAGCAGAGTGTGAAGGTAATCACTTTTTTTGGTGTAGGTGAACAATCTGATGCCGGCATCGCAATATTCACCTATCGATTTTTGGTTTGAGATTTGGAGTTCAAATGCAACAATTCGCAGACTGCATACAATGGTATGCAGTTCGGTTTGAGATGATTTGAAGTAATAGTGGAGGCATACAAGCATTATAGTATTTTCCATCATTTGTTATCACACAAATTGAAATTATGGTATGTAACTCTTTTATAAGCCTATTTTGTTGGGTGAAAATTTTTTATAAACTGTCCAATTAAGTATTTACACATATACATTATGTTTGTTTTAAAATAAAGCCCAAGTAATCTTTTGTGTTCTTACCGCTATCAAAGTTTGATGTAATTGTCCTATATTACTTAAAAATGTCATTATTAATTGCATATCTTAAAATTTTAATGTAATCTTATTGTTAGGACTTAATTAGCCAGACTTTATAATCATGATTAAGAAAAGTTCTTGCAAGTTATCAAAGATAGGCTACATAAAGCTTAAAATTTAGCTCACTTGTTACAGTTAGAAGAATCGAAGTCATCCCCTTTCATGCAAGTTCCTTTCCAACGGCTAGGAATAGGACCCATGCCACTATCTCCAAAGCTTTCAGATTCTGGCCAGATTCCTGCAATTTTTTATTGTTAAAAGGGAAAAAAATTACCATTTATGTCCCCTTCAAAAACCTTACAAGCTTCCATGTGTAAAGCTTGCCTGTGTCCAATAGCCCAATGATGGTATCCGACCCACCAGAGGTGGGAGATGAGCCAGCTTCAGTGGTTGGGTTCAAGTCGGTCTCGACCGATGTTTCTTCCAAGAAGTCCCATGACCTTGTTGTGTGTAGCTGATAAATTGGGTCTACAAAGACTGAGATAACACCTGCTTTCTTGCTAATGGCATCAGCCTCGTTCTTCGATAGCCTTGCGGCGAATCCGGAGAAGCTGCGTTTGTAGCGACGTAGAAGATACTTCTCAACAGGTTGTCCCCTGTCACCATTTCAAGTTGAATCAGTCTAAGGATTAATTATTCTGTGCGGATGCTAAACGCCGTCTGGAGACTAATCATAATGCACCACGTCACTTCTTTGTTGTGTACCACGGTTCGGTATCGCTGACGTGGCTACAGCTGATTCGTCTCTGTACGTAAAGATGCGTTCAGCCTCCAGACGTAAAGTAGATCCTTGAACTTATTTTTAATTGATAAAAGAAGAAATTGGACTTTTAAAAACATAGAAAGTAGCCAATCTAAAATCTATAGCTGTATAGCAGTTGGGTTAAGAATTAAGGGTATGTTTGGGACAACTGTAATATTTTATAAAGTTGATTGTGAAGTTGTTATTGGGAAAATATCTTAACTACTCTGGTTGTAAAAACCAGTTTTTTAACGATAAAAATTTTTTGAAAAAAAAATTGTAATAAATTAACAAGAAAGCAGTAATAAAATGAAATTAGGATTACTATTTCAAAGCAAAGCAACTAAAAAAATTGTCCTAAACTGACATTATATTTAGGACAAAGTTGTCTATTTTTTCTTATAGGGTATATTTATAATACATATAGTAATTTTTTAAATAATATTTTCCTAATAACATCTTCCTAATCATTTTTATGAAAAAATTATAGCCACTCAAAATAAATCCTAAGCCACTTTAATAAAATCAGTCCCTCTAAAACACTTCCACTTTATTTTCATATAATGTTTACTAATTTAAAAATTTTATTTTATGACCATGAGTTGCTTGATACTATTTTTATAAAGTGGGCAATATCTCCTTTATAAAAAAATACTTTTTTTTAGAAAGGCATTAGCAGTATGGTTATCTCTTAATCTAATTAATTTCATATTTAATACCTCCAATTGAATATAAGCAATACAATTATGAAATGGAACTTTCATGAAATAAGCGCGTTCTAAAAAGTGATTGGAAGAGTGATACATTAAATGATTTTTAGTTGAAAATTTTTTGGTTTTAGTAAGGATAAGGTAGCGAGGATAAAAAGAAGAGGAAATAGGGAAGGCAGCAAAGAATAGCAATGGTGTAGAAGTCATGGTTGAAATTAAGGGTTCGTTTAGGATTGCAATCGTACTGTTTTTTAAAATGATTTTTTAGTATTAAATTTTCTAATTCAAGAAATTTTTGTACTAAAAAGCTATTTTATAAAGCAAAAAAAAAGCTATCCCAAACGAAGCCTAAGTAGGGGGAGATGAGAGAAATGTATTAACTCTACAACATGGGATGTTGTGCCTTTTGTCATGCTATGCTAGGCTTTACCATGCTTTGCCTCTCTTATTGGAGATGCAACTACTCAAAATGTTCAACCTTTATTTTAATATTGAATTATGGGTTTATTATTTTTAAGCTCAAAAAAGCATGAAGATGTGAAAGGGATTCAAAGCATCAGCGCAATTTTGTCAATTTGGTATCTCTCTCTCTCTCGGCAAATTATTGCGTCCGGCACCTGACATGCGGACAGCCAATCCAGAGACGCCACCTCACCCGGATGCACTGGGCCCCAGTATTTTTGAGTGATTTGGCGTGTTTTTATTGGTGTCCGGACGAATACAAACACTGAATACAATAATTTGCCCCCTCTCTCTCTCTCTCTCTAAACTTATAGTAATATTTGTATATGATAAGCCTAGATCGCAGAACCTTGTAGTTGAAAATAAGAGTCTGTTTGGAGTGATTGTAGCATTTTATAAAATAAGTTGTGAAGTTGCTACGAAGAAAGTCAATCGGCTACTCTGGTTGCAAAATAAACAGCTTTCCACCATAGAAAATTTTGAGAAAATAGTAGCTCGATAAAATTATAGTTGTTGCTGGAAAGCAAAGCAGTAAGAAAACTATCTCAAACAAAACCTAAAGCATCTAATCACTAAGTCAAGATTATTATCCGTGTGATGGCGAAAGCTCAAAACCCAAAGTAGTTCAAAAGAAAAAAATTGTCGTCAATTAATGAAGATAAAAAAAACTTATAAATGAAATGAAAAAAAAAAAATGAACAAAAGCAAAATGCCTAAAGTTAAAATTGTCAATGCATGGTCTAGCAACAAAAAAGAATAAGAACAAATGAATTTATTCTACATCGAAATCACTCTAATATCTAAAACACATCAAAATATATACATAAAAAGTTAAATTTTTCTTTAAATAAGTTAATGTTAGTGGTTCTTTTGATAAATTTAAAGATTAAAACATTATATAAATAAATATAAAGATTTAGATGTTAAAAACACACGTGACCAATGGCATTTATGTAAATTCTATAACTGAAAACCATTTTATATGAACAAAATAAATCTTGAAAGAATTGAAGCAAGAAGCTAGATTTGGTTTTCTTTGAGAGTATTCTCAGATGTCTGTGAAGGAATTACAGCCCCCATATAAACCACATAAACTTCTCCTCTCTCTTATTTTCTTCATTCTCATTTATATCATTGAAATTTGCTTTAAATTATATTTATTTAACAAAAAAGAAGAAGATGAATGCATAATAAAATTAAAAAGAATTAATGTAAGAATGATCATATTAGAGAAGCATTTAAGAAAAATCTACTCAAAATGAGATAATTAAAAATAAATTTAAATCATTTAGCATATATAACAAATATTAATAAATGCACCAAACAGACAAATGCATAAAATTACTATCAGAGGATCATAAAGTAGACTGCATAAAACTAAGAAAACATTAAACAAATTTATTAAGAATAGATTTAGGCTTCGTTTGGGACGGCTTTCTTCTTGCTTCATAAAGCTGCTTTCTAGTACAAAAATTAAAATTTTTATACAAAAAAATCGCTTTAAGAAGAAGCAGTAAGAAAGCCGTCTCAAACAAAGCCTTAGATTTCGTTTAGGACAGTTTTTTTTACAGCTTTCTTAAGATTATCGAATCATTTCTATATGAAAAAGTTAAACCTTGGAAGTATAGAAGAAAGAAGCTGAAGGTGATTTTCTTTGAGAGTATTATCAGATGCCTGTGATTGAATAGCTCCCATATAAACCACATAAACCTCTCTTTTATCTCCTTCCTGCCCATTTACTCCAACAAGGAGAAGAAGGCAAAGGAGAAATGAAAGGTAAATAGTAACTGAAAAACCTCTCATTTTTCTTTCAAGCTTAATTGATCGATTGAGTTAGTTCTCTTCATTCCCAGCAACATATATATATATAGAGAGAGAGAGAAAGAGATTTTAGTGGGGGCGAATTATTACGACCGGCGGACGTCCGGACATCCAATCCAGACGCGTCACGTCACCCAAATACATTAGGACCCAGTATATTTTGATGACGTGATACGTCTGAATTGATGTCTGGAAGAATCCGGACACCGAACGTAATAATTTGCATTTAGTGGGAAGGTGAAAAGTTGGCTTCTTCGGTGGAATATCTGCTTATCCGCACTGGCAGCCATTCCTGTGAAAGTGCGCCACTGTTCTTTTTTCGGCCTATCATTAGTTTCAATGCAATTTTTAGGCCACTTTTTCTTGAATTATATTTTGCTTAGTAGCTCAATGGTTTGCTTGTTCATAGAAAATATTTTTAAAAATAATTAAAATGTGCTTTAATTTTATTTTTTATTTCAAAAATTAAGTTTTTCTATTTTTAAGCAACTAAATGAATTCTCAAGAAGGTTAGTTTAAAAATTGGACAAAGTTCAAAACTTTTTTTTTTTTTTTAATTAGAATGCATATAGGCTTCGTTTTGAAAAACTTCTTATTACTTTCTGAAGTAGTTTTCTAGTACAAAAAATTTTGCTTTAAAAAATCTTTATACAAAAAAATTATTTTAGAAAGCAGCTGCCCAAATAAAACCTTAAACAAATCATATCTCAATTTAATTTTTGGCATGAATGTATGTATAAAATTACTCCCTTTATGAAATTTCATTCACATGATTTTCATATAATTTTTATATGACTTAGGATCCATTTGGGACGGTTGCATTTTCTTATAAAAGTAATTATAAAACTGCTTTGGAGACAGCAGCTTCCTAATACAAAAAAAAATTATTAAAAGCAGTGAAAAAGCAACGGCCAAATAAAAAATTATGATTGAGATCTTAAAAGCTAAGCAATAAGAAAGCTGTCCCAAATAAAATCATACTAAAATTTTTTTATAAAATGATGAATTGATTGATACTATTTATAAAAAGTGGGCAATATCTTGTTTATTATAAAGTCTTTTTTTTTCCTTTTAGAATTGCATTTATACTCAGCTTGCTTTATATCTAATTAATTTGATATTTAACCTCCAATTGAGTGCAAACAATCCAATTATGAAAAGAATCTCGCATGCCCTGAAAAATGATTGGAAGATTGGTGTATTAATTGATTCTTAGTTGAAAATAAGTTAGCCTTAGTAAAAAAGATAAGATAGTGGGAGTGAAGAGGAGGGAGATAGGGAAGGCAAAGAACAGTAGTTCTAGTGGAGAAGTCAAGGCTAGAATTAAGTGGGAGAAGGTGCAGAAAAATGTGAAAACTTTGCTATATCAGATACTGTGACATTTTTCAACTTAATTAAACTCCACATGGCTTGCCTCTCTTATTGCAGATGCAACTATTCAAATTTGGCAGCCTTCATTGGGAACTTAAAAGTAATTAATATGGATTTATGGACTTGAATTATTTTTAAGCTTAAAAAAAATATGAAGATTTCAAGAGGGTTGATTGAGCTTTGTCGTTTATGTCTTATTCTTTTGCTAGCATTCTATCCACACAAAATTATAACACTAACTCATGTGACTGTTGACCCCTACACATCAAACCATACGTAAAAGGGGTAAAACCGGCGAATCAAGCAACACGCTCGTCGCATCGATGTGCCATGCGGCACATCACTTGAATGGTCAAATGGCCTCCAACTGTCAAATGGACAACACCATTGCAATTAGGAAATCGAGTTCACATAAGAGCACCCATGACAATTAAATCAGAAGACCGGTTCAAAGGGATGACAGACACCCGAAATTGAAATGCGAAGTCGCCTAAACAACGTCCAATCGCAAAACGAATTTCGTTGTTGCGTCCGGAACGCTGTCAACACCCAAAAAATTAATGTCAATCTATTCAATTGGGGGTCGTCCGATGCAACGACCCGAATTATGAGGTGACGACTCGCAAATCGAGGAAAATGACATACGTCATCTCTCAAATGACATCCGATCGCAAAACGTACTTGGCAGTTGTGTTCATAACGTCATCAATACCCAAAAGTGACAGTCAATTTGAGCAATTAAAAATCATGTAAAAAGATCTACAAGCATCTCAAAGCAACGCATGCAAATCGAGGAAATTGGAGTGCAACGTTGTCCAAACAACGTCCGATCGTAAAACAAACTTTGTCGTTGCGTTTGGAACGTTGTTAATACTCAAAAATCATTGTTAATTTGCTCAATCACTGGTCTCGAGGCAACAATGCACAAGTCGAAGAATTGACGCGCGGTAATACTCAAATGGCGTCCAATCGCAAAACATACTTCAACATTGAGTCCGGAACGTCGACATTATCCAAAATCAATCTTAATTTTGCCTAAAAACAATCACACACACAAATCGGCGCGGGTTCCAATACAATTACTCATCGATTACTCATTATTATTATTGATACTATAGCTTACATTACACTAATATTGTTTATTGTCAATACTATTATTAATGTTGATACTGAGACTATTTAATATTACTAATATTGTAACTAACATTGACATGGATTTTTGTTATTGGTATGAATTGTTGTTACTGACACAATTACTGATGATATAATAGACTAAGATTTGATGTGTTATAAACTAAGTTAGTAGAGATAACTGATGTAGATTTTGATGCATATATTTTTTTATCTAACTTACAACATAATATTTCTCTTTTCATTGCATTGATTTTAGTTATTAGATTTTAATTACTACTAGGCATTTATGCTCATTACATGATTTTATGTCTTCAAAAAAGGATAAGGACCCTACAATGTGGGACTTTGAATATCATGTTTTTTTGTGATACTTGTAGTTCATTTTGTAGTCATGATGTAGTTATAATAATGTAATTAATCTTTTGTATTATGACTATTGTATACATAATATTTTGAGCTTTTATTAAATATACATATTGATGAATATGCAATTAAATTTCTTTCCGTTATATATATGAAATGTGTAATATCTAAATCAAAGAAAAGAAAGTAAGATAAATACATTTCTTCTAGCATAGATTCTGCGGCGTGACACTTTAGTTTTTTAGTTATTCTCTAATGTTTCTTTAATCTTTTCTTTTTTCATGCCGACAATAGCATGAATTGAAACTAGTGACCAGAAGAAAGGAACTTCTCGAAGAGCAATAGAACAAATAACCACCCATGAACATGAATGCCCTCAACTAGACCACTCATCACGACCTCATGAAGATGGAGGAGAGACTTATAAAGATGATACAAGATGCACCAAGAGTATCATCGAGGCATGCACTACGCAAGAGTACACCAAAGGGATACCCTAACTCGGCCATTCATCATAAAGGTAAGAAACTTGGGCGCTCACTTCAACACCCATTGTGAATACCACTCGTATCGTCACCAAGGACGAAGAGTATAATTATGCTCCACAACTAGTTAGAAGACATCCCAATCTAACTAATATTTCCTCTAAGGAGATAACAAAGGTGAGGCCACTTCCAAAGTTCTTGATGCCTATAGCCTAGAGTCCTACAGAGGAAGGATTGACCCGAATATGACTCGAAATGGATAAAAAAACTAAGTATGATCCCAATATTAGGCTCAATTGCTTAGCTCACTTACTAAGTATGATCCCAAAACTACTTTAAGAAGCAATAAGAAAGCCGTCCCAAACGAAGCCTATAGATGTAACAACGAAGGATGACGATGTACCGCGAAAAAACAAACTACCAAAAGCTTGCACATAATAATCAAACTCTCCTTGACAAATTTTAAATTGAAGGATACAAAATAGGAAAAACAGCAAGTCTAATGAAAACATAGAAATTAGATTCAGATGGCCGCATACATCAAATATTTATGCATAGGAGCCAACTCATCTGATGTCTGGGACAAGCCAAAGAGCAAACTATAAGTATTGACTACAGCAGAGGGAGAGAAAAGGGAACACATCAAAGCTTATGTTTCCCACCACAATTCGTTAATGCTGCTGTTAGTTAAATATACACCTAAGAAATTTTGTCCAAACTCTGCGGGTTGGCTGAGATTTTTACTCCTTCCATCTTCATAAAATGGAGCAAGCTTTCTGTGATCTTCTCTTCTTCTTCTTCTTGTGCTTTGGTGGCAGGAGAACCACTTTAATGGCAGCATCAAAGACCGCCTTGACATTCTGTGCCAGATACTAAGACTAAATGCCGATTCTTTTGCTTTTATAGGGGGAAATAAAATCCTGAATTAAGAATAATAGACATACCTGTTGTGTCTTTGAGCTGCATTCGACATAGGCAAGAGCGCCTATTTGCTTCCTAAGCTCTTCTCCCTATATATATATCATTAAATAGAAAATGATTTAGCATTATTTGTATGATGAGGACATTTTCGTAACATTGCCGTTAGCCTCACCTGTGCAGAACTAATAGCCACAGCACCCGGGTGGTCGATAAAGAACTGGTTATCATCCCGAAGATCTAAAAAAAAATTAAAAAATTTATGCACATAGTGATAGAGGTAATATAGCATAATCTAGCAAGTATAATATCAATATATCATTACCAAAATGTGCTGAAAACCAAGTCATCAAATAGTGTGTGTGTGTGTGTGTATTTATAGCAGCATAGGAAAAAGCATAATTTTCAGCACTTATGAGTTGGGCTGATAGGAGTAGATGAATAACAATCGATCCAAAAAAGTTACTTAAAGGTAAAGATCCATCTACAACATGAAGGTAAAAAGGTTTTAATTCCATATTACAAAAATATTCCCCTCACATGAGACTCCTCTTCATCAATCATCCCTCTCAAGTGTAAAGCTTTATTCAAAATTAGGAGAGACTTGTTGAATGATTATATCATAGATATTGTGAGATTTTTGAAGATGGTGAAAAAATAAATCTTAAAGGATTAGAAAGGTAGAGAGAGAATCAAAGATAACATTTTCGGAAGTTGTGTAATAAAATCTTTACTAAATGGGGTTAACACATCTTTCAACACTTGAGATGAATAAATGTCGAATGATGAGTCATTAAGCCAAACCTAAATAGTTAGGATGAGACTAACAATCATGCTGATGATGAGTCTGATGGTCATCTCTCATGGTTCATCAAGATCTTGATCTATAAAGTTTGACTTAGTTGAATGGTTTTTTTCATGAATGAGATTCGATGGCAAACATCCATCTTAACGTTCTAACATTTAACAAACTAATCTAAACTATCGAACTATATAAAAAAAAACTAGAAACCAGCCGAATTATCAACTTTGAATAACTCTTGTTAAGGGTGGAGCACCAGGTCCCGAGTTGTTGGGCTCACCACATGGTGGATGGAAACTTATAAAGTAAAAAGATTAAGCCTTACATAAGGGCCGCTGCCAATATAAAAATACCAACTCCTTATTTTAAGAAAGTGTGGCAGCTCAAAAAGTCTCAACTACTCTCGTTTCTATCCAAACGTCAGTTTTACAACAGCTAGTTGGTGTGGTATTATCGCCATTAATGTAACCCAATATAACAGGACCCAAAAACAAACATACATATCAATGTGACCGATCTTTCAAGAAAACAAAAACCCTATGTGCAATTAAGATATTAATGGAATGCGAAGGAATGAATAAATACAATGAGCTAGTCTAATCATTTCTATAAAATAATTAAGAAAAATGATGACAAGGCATGCATTTTCCTTTCCACAAGTGTAAAAAATGAGGAGATCAAGATTGTGAAAATCGGACCAGACATAAAACCGGAAGGAGAGGTTTTGGTTTAATGGTTCGACCCGGGTTGAACCGGATGATGTAATAAGTATGAAACTAATTTAAATAAAACTAAAATGATAGAATAATCATGTAAATTTTTATTTAAGAAATAAATTGAATTCACACATTAATAATATCTTATGTAATTTCAAATTTAATTCATTTTTTTAAAACTTTAACTTACATATAAATTTATAAATTTAATCTAAATTATTATTTATTTATGTTATATGTTTAGATATAATTTACACCTATAAATTATATATTAAATTTATATTATAAATTTACATTTATAAATTATTAAGTTTAAATCATTTATTATTATTAATTATTTAATTAATTAATTTTTTTAGTACAAAAATAATAAATGAAGTATATAGTTTATTTAATATTATTTACATCATAAAAAATTTATTTAAAAATATATAATATATGTTGTAAGCTTAAGAAGTAAGAACTTAAACTTATTTAGTCTCACTTCACTTAGGAAACTTCCTGTTCATAATTTTTACACTTTACATTGTCTTTTGAGTTTGAATAGGATAAGAACTCACATTGAGTGATGGAATCATGTGAAATATTTAATTGGAATTTCTTTATTTAAAAATTAAGTATTTTAAATTTAAATTAATTTATTAAATTATTAATATTACTTAATCATTAATGTATTAAATTAGTTTATTTAACTATTTAAATAATTCAAAAATTGAACCGGCCAGTTCAAGAGAATAAGGACCGATTCACAGATTGAATCGGCGGTTATGTCCGGTTCAGCTCGGTTTGATATAGAAAACGATTTTCAATATGAACCAGGCTGGCCTTAAAGACCGGTTCACGGTTAAACCAGTTTGACTAACAAATCTGGTCCGATTTTTAAAACCATGGAGGATATTGCTTACCTAAAGGCAAATTCCATTTATCAGAAGGTTTTCATGAAATTCTGAACCTAAACAAATTGTAAATTGCAGTTCATTCTCATCATGTGCATACCACATTGGATAATCAAAAAATGTCACGCCATCCCAGGATTGATATTGGCGTTGGCATGGCTTTATGCAACATCCATTTAAAGATTTCCAATGTTACTTAACCTACATCGTACTGACACTTTCAGGCTCCTCGCATTTAAGGTCATGACAGGGGAATGGAATGCACGACAACTTGGGTGATCCAACCAACCTAAAGAAACCCTGCTGTCATTCCGAGTGTATACGCTATACAGTTTAGCAAGTTATCAACATTCACATACCATGTAACTTACATGGCTTCCTTCATGACCACTTTCTATTCCAACAACACTCCAGTCAGCATCACGTATAACACCAAGAACACAAGGCTCTATATGATTAGCAATCTACGCAAACATATTGTTCACCTACAAATGTGTAAAGAGGCAATATAAACTAGACTCGGTCAAAATTGACGTTGATGCTAGTTGTTGAACATAAAATCACAAGAAGTAAATTAAATGCTTCGATCGTAATTGTAATCACTAGGCACGGTCACCGGCTTCATGAAATAGATTTCGTTTGTGTGTTTAGAGCACTTAAAATATCTAAAAAATAATTCTTATATCACTAAATAACTAATTTGAGTAGATGTGACCAGAGCAACGTGACATCTTATAAATTGAGTTTGAAACACCTTGATCCCAATCAAAGTCGCTCTAAGTCACCCGTTTGTGAAACGGATTGTATCAACATGTCTGAAACATTGAATTTAACAATAAAATACCTCTCACGCACTCTTCAACCAAACACAACGAAGATATTAAAAAACAGATGCAACATCGTACAAAAAGTTACTTGAATGTTGCTCATTCGCAAAACAAACCGTACAGATGTGTTCGGAATATCAAAGTTGCTTGAAAAGCGCACCCATTGCTTTGGTTGTCACACGAAGACAAAATGCAAAATTTTCCCAGAGCATGATGGCAGCATGCATTTCGGGACGCATGAGAAACAAGGAACCGCACAAAAATACATACACCCCTTTTTAATTAAGTAATTTATTATTATTACTTCAAGAATTTATTTTAAAAAAATAAAATAAAATAATCAAATAAATTGAATACATCATCCCACCCTCACATGCCAAAAGCCCAAATATCTTGAACTCGTACATTGCCACAGTGGTGTCCCATCTCCTTCCTGGTTATATATAAACCTAAAAGTCTAAAACACTTGTACAAGCCCTTCCCCACTCCCTCCATCTCCTCTCATTTTCACACAAACCTGCAAGTTGCCACACTCCCTCATCTCTTCTCGGTTTCACACAAACCCGCGCTTGCTCCACTCTCCCACTCTACTCATCCCTTCAATCAGCGCCAATGCCAGCCCTAGTAGCGTCGAACCCACACTCTTGCCTTCCTCTCTTCTCTCCCTCTTTTCCTCTCCATCCCTCTTTTCTAAATAGATAGAACATCTCTCTAAGCCTCTCTTTCTCCACTCTAACCCACCCTCTCACTCGGCTCTCTACCTCACCCTTCCTCTCTAAATAGAGAAAACAAAAAAGCCATCCCTCTCTGTGTGCATGTGAGTGAATTAGAGCAAAAAAAATGGAAAGTAAATAAAACGAGAAAAAGATTCCACAAAGAAAATAAAAGAAAATTAAAAATATGTATAATACGAAAATCTCAAAATTAAATACTCATGCATGTTGTTCTAACGAGAAGACAAAATTTGCAAATTAAATACTTGCGTGCTATTTTATTGTGTCAGGCAAATTCTGCATATTCTCAATCTATGTGCGCTTTTTTAAGCACAAAGGAATAGAGCCATCGACGGCAGACCGCAATGTCTCTTAACACCCATGAAACGTTTTTTTAAGCATGTTGTGAATGCTAGGCACGCCTTAAAAACACATCTTATGTTGAAAGACTACTGAAATTTACACTCAAACCGAACAAAAACATAACAAAATAAAATAATTTTTAGGAGGTAAATGCAACAAAATAAACAAAATACAAAACTGCTTAAATTATAAGACGAGCAAAATTATAAACTATGAACAAAATATTGGGTAGTGAATTGAAGACAAGAACTTATAGGGCACTTGTAATGAACATTGCATCTCTTTAAGGAGCACAAACAGAATCTCCACTATACTCATAACATTCAAAAAAATCTCTAGAATGTTTGTAAGCAAATGAGAAACCCATGTGAATTCAAAATGAATTACAACACCCCCTCATATTTCTAGGAGGATAATTCCCCGTGGGGCTTGTCACACTAAAATCTAAACATATTAAAACAATGGAAAAGGATAATATGAAAAACTTCTAAAAAATTTATCTTGCCTTCCACGATACTGGATCCAAACAAGTACACACAAGCATACAAAAGGTATTATTTAAAAATTTAAAAATGAAACTTGGTGCATATTTTAACAACAAATATTCACGCATACATGTAACTGCCTCAAGAATGATGTAGATACTTAGAGAAGCATGACATTATTCTAAAAGCACACAAATGCATCATGTAAAAGCATCGAAGAGCATGTAAAGGCAAAGTGCAGATACACCAAAAAGCGTATAAATGCACCAGAAATGTGAAATTCAATAAAAATCATGCAAATGCATTATGTAGACGCATCGATAAACACACAAGTACATTGAAAAATGTACAAGTACAATGTACAAATATATCAAAAAATATGCATCTCACAGCTAGCATGTTATCCAAAAGAGAGGTCAAATTGTCAAAATTGCTCTGATAAAATTGCTAAATGTTCAAACATAAAATGTGATAATATTGTGAGGGATAAGAACAAGTTGAACTAACATTCTCTAGTTTTAAAAAATATGCAATTACTCTACAAATATTATAATCATTTTAAAATTTATAAACTTATTCATATGAGCTTGGACAAATGTATTAAACATAAAACCAAAGAATGTTGCACAAACTTAAAAAAAAAAATTTGATTCTTCCCGCTCGAAAAATCATGTAACCCTTTTTGAAAATGAGCAACTATTTTGAAAATTCGCAACCTATCTTATAAGTACAAATTCAAGTTCTTATTTCACACAATATTCTTGAGTGGCCCGCCTAGCTTATAAGATGAGGCCGTAATCCCCATATTTCAAGTTTGGTCCTCATTCTTGCAAGACCTAGAATTGACAAGACTTAAACCCCAAAGATAATCATGTTAACAATGACTCTCAACTAGAGGAAAATTTTATTCTCAAAATATCCCCAAATCCCAATACAAATTATTTGTCTTTAATCTAAAAATAATAATAATTAAAATATCAAAATTTATAAACCGTGAAAAAGCACAAGTGCAATCTAACCCCTATAACAAAATTCATCCACCCTCTACAACATTTTATTAAGAGTGTTAAATTTAAGATTAATCTCTACTCATAAAGAGCCAATATCTTATAAAGTGTATTGCTATATTTATTCTCAAAAGATCTCTCTTCAACAAGGATGTGACATATGTTCTCTAATAAATAATTTTGTCGTCAAATGACAACACAGGCAAACGATTATGATTGGGACCTATGATTTCACTGCAAAATGGTAGAATTTGCAAATTCCCTGATAGCAAATTCCCTGATAGCTTAAAAATCCTTAAGTTGTAAATAATAGGGTGCTCTTGATAGGGCACAAAACTCTTTGTTAGTTAAGGTCAACTTAAACTTATTCTCTTAGACAAACATCCACGTTATGTCTAAAAAATACCTTAAAATAATGCAAACTATGGCTACCGATAAAGATCCTTCGATCAAATCAGGTCATTATCTCTACTAAGTAGGCAATAGTACATGATAACGAAAATGAAGGTACTAAAGGATCTTAATCGGGTTCTTGATCATCTCTCCCCTCCCCCCCCAACCATCCACTTTAAGTTCCAGGCGGTAAATTTCAAATCCTAAATCAAATTACTACTCTTATAAACTAAGCATTTAGGTTCTAACGACTAGCCTTAATCAAAAATACTCTCATCATTAGGAGTGATAATTAACCATAAGGACTTACACCTATAAGAAGCCAAGAACCACACCTTAAAGCCCTCCCAAAATGAGAGTAAATCTTTGGATAGTGCTTTGTTTTAAATCTAATCTACCTTGTAAAAATTTAATCTGAAACAACAAAACTCTCACAATAGAGCTCGGGCGTAGATTTTTGGAGCCCACAAATGTGACACAACCTTTGACAATTTTTTTCCAAATGAATGTAATGCATAAGATAACACCTATTGATACATGATTGTGCCAAAACCTAACAATTTTGGCACCAAAATTTTCTTCTGTCCAATGTAAGAATATCCTCATCATGATAGGCTAAAACGCATTGCATGCAAGACAAAACATTATTCAGATGATTGCAAGAATATAAAATTGTTTTATTAACCAAAGCCAATACTCAGTAATGACAAAGGCAAAATGCTCGAATATTGAAAGAATGAAAGAAGTGGATTCTAAATCCTGCATTTTCACTCACATAGTTGGATGTGAAGACTGGTTTTACACTAAATTTCATTGACGAGCACTTAACCATTAGCAACTACCTTGCATGAAGCAATATTTTAAATACCAGAGATAAGAACTCTAGCTGCTGTCTATAAAAAAATAAATATGAGAATATAGAATCATCAAAATCAAGATAGCAAGCTCACAAACATGAAGGAATCACCATGCTCCTCATCGTAAGTCTTAATCCCAACTACTCGGGGTAGCTTTGTGAATCATCATTGTCGATTCTCTCACATTTATCCTTGTATAAGATGTCAAACAAATTTTGTAAAGTACAAAAGTCTAACCAGGCGATGGTTGGACTGCCTGCTTTTCTTTGTAATCCCTCAACAATAATTTTATTTAACTTGTTTTTCTTTAAAATTCTCTCGGATAAAATTTATCTATTACTTTATTCCTACTGGAGTATCAGCTACCTATATTATATATGTTCAAACCATCAATGTATGTTTGCAACGACCTTACATTCAATAGATAATGATCTCACCATCCACCTAATATAATCATTTCTTGATATACCTTCATAATTTTAACACACATCAATCTTAACATTCTTATTTCTATCAAACTAAATTAAACTGTCACAAAGAATGAAGATAGATAAGCCATATGCATCATTAAAAAAATAATTTAAACTACAACTTTTATAACTAAAAAAAGAATCAATAAATGCCTTATCATTTAGATTTTCATTAAATCCGAGCAACATACAAGAACAAAATACTTAATTGCCGTTAAGCAATGATTCACTAAACAACATACAAGAACAAACTACCAACTAAATTGATGCTAAACACTGATTCACCGCACCTCAAAATTAAACCACTAGTGCTGATGTAGAAAGATCAAGGACCTAGAGTTCTTAATGCAACTAAAATAACACAATGAATACATCAAAAACAACAATAACAACAAGCCTTTATCTCACTAGGTGAGCTCGGCCACATAAATCCTTTTTCACCATTGTGTCCTAATAAAACAGGTCATTTTTCAATACTTTCTAATTAAGTCATTTTTAAGTCTACCCTTACCTTTCTTAACATAGACAGACTCTAATACATCTACTCTCCTAACCAAATCATCAGAAAGCCAAAACTTTATGTGACCAAAGCATATAAGGCAACTCTCTCTAATCTTATCTTCCAATTGATTTAATCCAACATTTTCACGTATGCACTTGTTTTGTATTGTCTCTAAGTGTAAAGCCACTCATCCACATGAGCATCCTCATCTTTACAACACTTAACTTAATTTTATGCTTCTCTTTTAATAGCCAACATCATGCGCCATAAAACATCGCAGGTCCCACCACCATCTTATTAAATTTTCTCTTAAGTTTGAGGGATGTTTTTCTACCACACAACAGATCTGATACATTCCTCCACTTCACTAATCCAACTCTAATTATACTAATAATATCCCCATCCATTTCATCATCGCTCGGAACAATAGACTTGGAGATATCTGATAGGTTCCACTTGAATATTCCAAGTGATTCCTATCGGATTCTTGCCAAAACACAATTATTCCACTGTTTTCAATAGAAAACAGCCACCAAACAGTAGAAAAACTGAGAGAATAAGGAGAAAACGTTGGGAAACAATAAAAAACAATTGTATTCCCTTAGTAGATGATCAAAACCAAAGCAAGATACAATGTTCTTCAATTCGAGAGGAAGAACAACTCTCCAACAATCTCCGGCAACGCCAAGAGCCCAAGCAAGAAAACCTAGAACACAAAACTCTTTTCAAAATCAAGATGATAACCTAATCCCCCCATAACTCCCTATTAGTACAATCTAATTCAAGTTAAAAGCAAAAGGACTTCTCTACCCCTCCTTCTCCCTCCAAAAACACTTAAACTATGTTTGAATTGCAAGTGGACCCCACCCCTTGGCCCTTTCCCTCTTCCGCCTCCCCTCTGTTCCGTTTTCGCCTGGAGAAGACCCGGACCGGCTGGGCCGGTCCAGGTTGGGCCGGTCCAGGCTGGACCGGCATAACAATATCTAAATTCTAAACATGCACTATTTTAATCATTTGGTCACCCAAATCCTACCACGATTACTATAAACGGATAGCATACACCTTTGATATCTAAACGGATAGCATACACAATTCAATGATGTTAGATGATGTTGCCTAAACCCTAAACTAACAAAACTAAATAAAACCAAGGTGAACAAACAACAAATAAAAAAAAGAAACCGGTAAAACCAACATAGCAATTTAGATAATACTACCCTCGCTCTATAAAGATAATCATCATAGGTATGCTCAAAACTACTAAAACTAGAACAAAACTTCTGAAAATTATAAATCGACTAAAGTAACATTAATAAGGGATAAAATCAAACTCATAATGTTGATTTGCATCAAATTTGCCAAGCTAGAAACAATTCAACTTTGGGCACTCGATAATCTTAAAGCTATTTTTCGCAGAAATGTTATGCTTCCTATGAAGCAATTAATGAATCATCATATTTAGGTCTATCATACTAGTGCATAAGATACCCCCAGTATAAACCGTAAGTAATGATCAAAATTTCATTAGCCAATATAACTTAAGCAACAAATAGTCAGCCAATAAAACTTCAGAGAATAAATAGTGTAGAATTGTTGAGCAAAATTTTAGATGCAAATTCATGAGGGGATGGGAAAAGGAGATGAACAAGGTTTTGATAATAAGTTCATGAACTAAAGCCAACTTAGACACATTGATGACTGAATTGATGTCAAAACTACATGGAATATCTAATTAATTCGGCATTAGTTACAATGCGCTGCAAAAAAATTAAAATGATCATGTTTTCTCGTATTCAATTTCTTCAAAGTTCATAAATGAAACTTTTCTAAATCTAAAGGCGCATTAGTTATCCCCTTGCTCAAATTGCTTAAATTTCACGTAACTTCAATTTACATAAAAAGAAACTTATAATTATCATATCAAATGGTCCATGTCCAATGAGTTGATTTTGAAATGTAAGGAGCCAGATGAAAGTAAGTTAGTTACAAACGGTCATGTGTCAAAAACAAGGAAACTTCTACCAACTAAAGGGCACATCATGGCATTCACTATTGAGAAAAGAAGTTTAGGTTAAACTTATGAAAAAGAACAAACAAAGTTTTCATTCCCAGATCAACAGATGATTGAATTGATTAGCTCCACCAAAAGGCAAAAAGTAATATAAATAAATAAAAAATATCAGCAACATTTTTGGATTGTATTCACAACGGCAAAAATGAAGTTTAGCAAGCAAAATATGAAGGAATTCAACCATTAAAAGAAGAAAAAAAAAATTACCTAGCTTTGTTCCAACAAGTATTATAGGAACACCAGGGGCATAGTGCCTCAGCTCCGGAATCCACTGCAAATAGAATAAAACCACCAAAAAGGGCCATAGGTATCAATGTACCACAAAAGCTGCAAAAGGACAACATAAACTTGAGAAATTACGAATTAGCTTGGTAGCTTTTGCACCTTCTTTGCAATATTTTCATAGCTGGCCTTGCTGATGAGAGAAAAGGCCAGGATAAAAACATCTGCTCCACGATAGCTCAAAGGTCTTAATCTATTATAATCCTCCTGGCCTGTATATAAAGAAAATAAAGAAATTGTTGGTTTAATCTCATCGATCTGAGGGCCAATGCAATTCAAAGCAACTTCAAGGAGGCAGACATTAAAAATATGGCCACTTACCTGCAGTGTCCCATAACCCTAGGTTAACAGTGCTTCCATCAACAACAACATTTGCACTGAAGTTGTCAAACACAGTAGGTACATAATCCTGTTTATACAACAGATATGCAGTGGTAAAAACTTTATAACAGTTCTTGAATTGAATATCGAAGCATCATTCAATCTAACATTAAAAATGTCAAAGGCAGACTGTACCTTTGGACAAAAAAAATTGTCAAAGATATTCCATTAACTGAAAGAAGAAGGATTCATGCTTTCTAGGAAAAAAAAAACCCTATACAAAGTAAAAAAAAAAAAGAATATACGATGACATAAATCCTAAGGTCATCTTTATCTTTAAGCTTAATTAAATATTCTCTCACAAATCTTTAAGCTCAATTAAATATTTCTCTCACAAAAAGTGAATATAGTAAACTTCAAATAAGCTTTACAATTTAAGTTAACAAAACAATTTGCAGGGAAAGAAAAACAATGTGAAACTTTTCATGATTAAATGTTGAAAATGCACTTTTTTTTACATCCACTTTCACTTTTTATCTCATCAATCTGCAAGAAACTTTTGTTTCGCCAATGTTTATGATAGCCATAATGGATCCTAATCATTTTTCCAACACACTTCACTAAGGGCATCTCCAACCGAAAATCTCATTTTTCACTCCAAAATGCAATGAAACCAAAAAGTGACGTGATTCATCTCCAATCGAACGTCATTTTGCCCTTGACTGTCGCTCTCTTCTTTCGCGCCTTTATTCCGCAAGTTTGGTAGAGACCAAAAAATGGCGTAGATGAACAGTGCGGCGTCGCACTGTTCATCCGCGCTCAAATGGCGGAGTAAAAGGCGTTCGGTTGCGACGTTTGAGGGCCTCCATTTGGTTGTTTGCCGAACGGTTGGAGATGGTCTAAGAAAATCAAAGAGTTGCCAATATAACGTCACTCTTATCTCATATTCAAAAGACTTATCCAGATATATGAGGGTTCACAAATTAGATACAACTTTGGTTAATAAATCTAAACTATAAGAATAATCTGCAAGAGCTTTCTGAAAAAGAAATAACAACAGTAAATTCGTATCTCCTTCAATGAAAGAATCTTAGGTACATGAAGCTTCGTAATTCTAAAATTCAAATTAATAAAACTCAGTTCCTTAAGATCCGCTGCCAGATATACGCATTAACATCTCCAGCATAATTTTCAAACAGAAAAAAACAGCGTAACTAATCATGCTCCACACTTCAGATCCCTAACTAAAAATCCCATCCCAAATCCACAAATATCAAAACACCAGCCACAGAAAGCATTTAACAACAAATCAACAATCAATCCTATGAAAGAAAGAGAAATTTTCCAAACTCACCGTAGGAAATGTGTTGCTCGTGTACGATATAAGCATGCAGGTCTTTCCCACGGCACCGTCCCCAACAGTAACACACTTAATAAATCTCGAAGCACTCATCTCCTCCTCACCAATTCACCCTCCCACACGACAAGAATCAACCCCAGACTCTTGATTAGCAAACAAAATACCTCTCTTCACTCAGATTCGCATCAAAAACCGCATCGCACTACTTCCCCGATCAACCAAATCCTCGGCTGGAAAGGCACGGAATCCTAAACCCTAAATAAGAGACCGTAAGATCTGTAAATGGATCCGTTCCCTTCCGATCCTTCAGCCTTCACCGCGATGAGAAATCTCTGAAAGGAGGACGAGAGAATTATAAAGGGCGCGCCTTTTGGGATGCGGTTGAAGCGGTCTCGCATCGATTGGGATCAAAATATGTAATTTCATTGAATTAATAAGAAATTTGATAATTATAGCTGATTAGCTGAATTGTTTTTTCACTTGCTGCCAAAATGACAGCTAATACAATTTCTAATCCCTAACAAAATCCTGTGCCAAATGGGACAGATGGTTTTTTTTTTTTTTTTTGGGGAATTAGATGGAGAAATTTCAGAAGAGAAGACACTGTATTCCTGAGAATTCTCATACCAAGTGGAAATATAATAAATATATAAAAAAGGGAAATTAATATCAACAATAAAAATAAAAATCTAGGATAATTCTAATTCCAAAAAAAAAAAAATATACCTCACATAATAACATTAAATAATTGATAAAAAAAATTATGATAATTATTGATTATGTAATTAAAAATTTATCCAATCAAATATGGAGATTAATTAAAAATTTCCAGAACAAATTCGTAAATATAAATATATATGATAAATTTATAGCCGAACCAAAAGTGTAATAATATATGTCTGAATTATTGCATTGTTTTGATAAAATCAATAAATTGAATTGAATTGGTCTTATTTGATTAGTTTGATTTCATTGCTAAAGTAATCGTTTGATTATTATTTATAATTATTTTTGTTGTTGCTTTTGTAAAATCAATCAAATTAAAATTATATTATGTTTATTTTAAAATGTTAAATCAATAAAAATAATATAAATAAGCAAGTGACATAAAAATAAATATAAAGATTATTAATTAATATAGAGGTTATTTATTCCACGGCCACCATAATTAAATTTAATAAAAATATTTAATATTTTTCTTAATGCATATTTTTAAGATTAAAATTATTAGACTTTCTTTTGTTAAAGTTAATTATATTTTATTCGTCCAAATTTGAATTAAGCTAACTAAGACTTCGTTTGGGACGACTTTCTTACTGCATCTTAAAATAAATAATTAATAAAATAATTGAAAGATATGATTGATCGATGATGTTGATGAGTTGATAAAATAGATGGATGACATATAAAATGATGAAAATACTACTTTAAAAGCTAAATGTCCTACCATGTTGAATTCAACATTAATATGCATATATAATAGCATACATAATTACATACATGATATTATAGATATAGAAATAACAATTATTAATATATATGATATATATAGATAACATATGTAAATGATGATTAATGACTAATAAGACTGATTGACAAGATTGGATGATTGACATACTGGTAGACATATAAGGTATTAATATGAGTATATGATATATGACGGGGACATGATTGATCTATATAGGATAGGACCTTTTATGAATTATATTACAGATAAATATATTATTCTTACAGTTATATGTTTATTATTTCTAGATATTGATTACGTGTTGGGTTATATGCTCATTATGTGATTTTTATATATTTTCAGGTAAGGATAAGAACATGTAGATTGAGGTTATTGTGAGCTGCATGCTTGAGTTACTTCATCTGTGGGTCATTCACTTTTTTTATAGTTATGATGTATTATTTTAGTAATTAATTATTATGATTGATCGTCATGATTATTGTATAAATTATTTTGAGGTATGGTGTAAATATTTGATGAAAAGATATAAAATTATGTTTTATGTTATTTATATTTTATGAATGCAAGTGGTCAGCTCTGATTGTTGATTGAAAAATAATAAAAATATGAAATTCCTATGCAAGTGGTCAGCTCGTATACTATGTATTCATATCAATACAATCTGCACATCAATCATCAGTTATGCTTTTATTATCATTCAATCAGTCAATAAATCATATCAATTGTATCATATATCATATGTCTTGTAGCCTATATCTTTCATATATTGTATCATATATATATTGTATATTATATCTCATATCATGTCCCTTGTATCATGTATCTATATGTCCTGAGGACAACCCAACATGAATCAGTCTCATTAGTCATATGATCAACCCATTAGGAATTGATCTCATCAATCATGTCCCATCATCCATCAATCATCAGTCTTACCTATCATCAATCTTATCAATCACCAATCTTATCTATTACCAATCTTATTAATCATCAGTCATAAGTTTCATTTATCATTAGCCTTATCTATCATCTATCTTATCAATCATCAGTCTTCTTAATCAGATTAATATCAATCACATCTATCTCATATAATACATCAATTCATTTATTTTTGTTATTCTTACAAGCATTTCGTATCATGAATATCATAATAATAGACATTATGTACACATCATTTATAATTATCATAACATATAAATTTATCAAGTGTACTCATCAATATGCATGTTGTTATGCCCAAGAATCTAAATTGAAATAATTGTATATTTTTAAATCTTTTAATCATAAACTAGAGCTCACATTATGCAATATAAGTGGGAAGCATAATTATATTTATATATCATTTAATATTTACAACTGATACAAGCTTAAAATGGCATATGTATAATAGTCATAATATAAAATAAATAAATAAATCAATCACTATAAATATATCCTGACTAAAAATGATTATCTACTAGATGTAGAAGGAAAGACATAAACCCGAAGCAACAAACAAAAAAATCTCAAAAGTCTCTCTCTCTCTCTCTCTCTCTCCCCCTCTCTCCCTCTCTCCTTTATTCCCCGGCAAGGCAAATGAAATGAGGCTTTTTGAGTTATGATGAGGGATATTTCATATTGTATATATATAAACATCATTTAGTGCTTAGCATTGATGCACTGCATGAAGAATTCTAAGTTATTATAGAATAGAGAATATAGCACCACTATGCTCTCCAGCTCAGCAATGTAACAATGCAAATCAAATTTTTATATTTTTAAATTAATTCATTTTACAATTCTACGATATTACAAAAGCATTTGTCAAAGATGACCAAAGGCACCTGCTAAAAGGGCCCAAGCTAGAGGCTGTTGGCAACATATATTTACCAGAGTCTCATCCACATGTCTATTCTATAACAATTAAACCTTGTGTTACTTTGTTATTTCTAAGTATAGCCTTGCAACACCTTGGCCCTATAAATAAAGAGTTAAGAGGATTTTTTTTAAGCTTGTGTGAATCTTACTATTCATGAAGATAAATAGAATCTTAAAACTCAGTATCTTACCTTTCTCTTCCCTTTTTACTCTGTGATAACCTAGTTAATCTTGCAAGTAAGATATGGTACCACCCACTATTAGATTTAAATCCAACCAATGGTGATGAACATAAACTTTATTAATGAGGGTACAAATTAACTTTTTTTATTAGGGTGTTTCTATTAATTATCATCATAAAATGTTTATTATAATATTATAATATAATTTATTTCCATACAAAAGTCATAATTATAAGAAGATGAATAAGAAATTAAAGATGATTAGCTATGCTTCTAGTTTAATAAAAATAAACAGCAATATATATATATATACATATATATGAGCTCTTTTTATTTGAAATCTGTGATTAGTTTAACTATTTTATTGCTCTCTAATTTTTTCCATTTTATCAATTTATTTATAATAAAATGATTAGAGACAATTTGAAGAGCTCATGGCATGAAATATTATAGCATAATCATTTAATATTACTATGAGGTGATGGTCTTCGTGGTGATGTAGATGAAGTATTGAATATGTTTATCCTTTTGATTTATAACTTGCTTAATTAATAGACATAGTCATAGTACAAAACATAATGGAATGTAGTGGAGCCGACTCATAAGTTGGCTCAAGTTCGACTCAATAAATACTTATGAGCTGAGCTCAATAAGCTAACAAGTTAAGTTTGAGCTAGCCTTGACTCGACTTGTTAGCTTGTGAGCCGGTTATTTAAAAATATTAATAAAAATATCGGTAAAATATATTAGTATTTTCAAGCTCACTTATAAAATTGATAAACATACTAAAACAATTCTATATTGTTTTCTTAAAGAGCTAATTTCTTGTTTGGGACAATTTTTTTTAAAAAAATTTTAAGGCAGATTTCTACTATAAAATTTTTAATTCTACTTCAAAAAGCAGTAGTTTTGTTGCTTTAAAAAACAATAAAAACATAATCTCAAACAAAGCAAAAAGTTAACAAAATTTATTTAAAAAATAAGTACAATATAAATTTTAATTTATTAATAGTTAAATTTAATTATTTTTTTAAGTTAAAATTAATTCTAATCAAATTTAAATAAGAATATCCTAAAATTAAATTCATACTAATTATATTTTGTATTATAGACAATTATTGTGTCATTAAAAAGCTCTCAAAATAGCAGGTACACTGCAAGATTGTCACTTGTAAAGTATAGAGTTAATTAAAGTGTAAATAAACTGAATGTTTATATTTGCATTTAAGCCCTTGTGTTTGACCGGTTGAACCACCTTGTTCACCAATCCGACATGATACGCAACCCCTCAACTGCTCTAACAAACTATCCAACAACCCTACAATAAATTACTAAATTGCGTTTCCATCCTACTAACTACCAAGATATTTTCAATATTTTGAAAATCTGATAACCTAAGTACCTAACAATCTTTATCATTATTGCTCAAGCCATTTTATTTATTTATTTTAGAGTTCAAGCCAAATTTGAATATAAGTCAGAACTCTTAAATTTTGCCCTAGATTAAATATAGTTAATTATATATTTAATGGCCCACGTTAAAAAAAAAAAATTTAAAATGTAAATGAAAATATAAATTTATAGGGGTGTCAATTCGAGTCAACGGGTCGGGTTCGGGTCCAACCCGAGTTGACTTGAGAGGAAATGGGTTGACCCTAACACGATCCGTTTAGCTAAATTAGCCAGGATTTTCAACCCAGACCTCACCCGAGTGGGTTTTTGGGTTGACCCGACCCAACCAACGAACATGAACATTTGGCTTCTTTTAGTGGGCGCAATCGCTGAATCGCGCGACAGCGTGAGCCTCCGGGTGCATAGGTTCGGGGCGAGGTCAAGAGGACTTGGAGTTGCAGAGTTGTAGAGGCGGGGCGAACCGCGAATGAGGCAGGGTTATAGAGGTCAGAGGCGGACAGCAGATGATTAGGATTTCTGACCCGAGGGTGGCGAGGCAGGAGCTCGCTGGAGTTGGACATGGGGCTGACGGTCAAAGCCATTGGCACTTGGCATGTGGCAGCGCGGGCTAGGCCGACACCCGACGATCGACTAGGCTAGATTAGCGAGGGATCCAGGGTTGTCGGGTCAACCCGAAATCGAATTGTTCCGGGTCGGGTCTGATTTCGGATCGGGTCTGATTTTGGGTCGTGTCAACTTTTGACACCCCTAAAAATTAAGTTATTACTTTTACACTGAGCAACCAATAAAACACCACAAAAAATAATATTTGCGGGAATTTTGATCCCGCAAAAAGCATGTGAGAGTAATAAAGAGAATAAAGATACATCAAAATTTTAAAAATTTGAGAACTTTTAAAATAAAAAATAGAAAAAAATTACAAAATTTAAGGCATAGAGCATAAATGCATGACACACCTCAACCTTGGTTGTGTTCAAATACAAAAGCCTCGACAGCTTGTCCTTCCCACACAACATTACACAATAAAACTAACTAAATAATCTCCATTCCTTGCATCTTTATTGCACAGAATAGAACTTTAGTTGAGGCAACAAAAGCAAAAGTAAACTGCAATTAACGTTAAAAGCAATCTCAAAGTTTGCATGAGATCCTTTTTGATAAGAAATTAGGTTTCTTTTGGCACGACTTTCTTACTGCTTCTTAAAATTATTTTTCATAAAAACAATAAGAAATCAGTCACAAACGAACGAAGCCTTAGATGATAGATGAGTACATAAATTCTTTGTATTTAATTTTTTTGGACTATTGCATGCAAGATAAAGATTCAAATCAGTCAGCTAGTATGCAAAGAATATAACTTATGATATAGCTATTTCAGGGGAAAAAAAAAATCAAAATAAAGCTCGGAAGAAGAAGAAAAAAAAACTACTATTACTCATAATTTGCTTTGCAAGCTCAAGTCGTAGCTCATCTTTAAGATTAGGGGTGTCAATTTCGGGTCACGGGTCGGGTTCGGGTCGGACCCGAAACTGACCTGGGTTCAAACGGGTCGACCCTAACCCGACCCGGTTAGGCAAACAGGTCGAAAATCCGAACCCGAACCCGACCCTGCGGGTTGTCGGGTTGACCCGACCCGGAACCGTGACCCGAAATCGCCGCAGTGCGGAGCGGCAGCAGCGCATTGCGCATTCGCGCGAGCGCGGGCGGAGCGCTGGCGGAGGGAGGGGTCAACCATATGAAGCTCAAGTCGTAGCTCATCTTTAAGAATTAAGACCAAAATCGTATGAGTAATTTAAATTATAAAAAAAAAATCATAAAGAACTCTAATAACACCATAATATAATAGAAAAAAAAAAGAATAATTTAAGTCAATCATCAAGCAAGGTAGAGTGAATATATAACTCAGTAAGCAAACAACAACAATGCCTAAAGTCTCTTAATGAATTCTCAAAATTTCCTGAAAGTATTATTAGATATCACATAACATTATTCAAAACAAAGGTACAAAACCAATAAAAGTATTGTGTAAATAAAATATTAAAAAAATGATATTAAAATATCCTAACAAAAAAAAAAGTGTTGAAATATTCTCATTGTCCACAAAACTACTTTTAGATGAGAGCAAATTATAAATAATTAATATCTTCTCACAAATTTATTGGTAAAAACTCCCTATCTGCATATAATATAATAAAATCATTAATATGCTAAGGCATCAGTCAAATATTATTTTTCTTGTAAAATAAAAAAGCAAACAAAATAGAAAGGAAAACACAAAAAAAAAGATAGTAGCAGCAATATCTATCATGGTTGTATAGAAGACTTTAACAAAATTAAGGCGTTGTTTGGGACTATATTTTTACTATTTTTTTATAAAAAATTGTTTTAAAAAGAATAAGAAAGCTTTCCAAACGAAGCCTAACTTGACGGCCACCCTAAGTAGTAAGTACTGGAATTATAATTAATAGAAATTGCTTATTCCAAAAAGTTTGAAATTCTATAGGACATCTCATTATTAAATTTCATAACCAAGTCGTAATGCTAATTATAATGGCCAATATATGTGATAGTTAATTACAATGGTTGTAATCACTCTCATATTATATTACATTAAAGAGAATATAGAAAAAAAGAAAAAAAAAAACTCAAACAAGCATTTTTGCATATATATAGTTTTCTATTGAAAAATGGTCTTTCATATTATATATTGTTGCGGGCTAGAATATACACAGCGATAGAGTTAGAATATTATGTCTTAGCATTGTACGGATATCCAGTTCACACACAGATGACACAAGATTTTTTACGTGGAAAATCCTGGAAAGGGGAAAAACCACGGGGCCTGGCCCAGTTGAAAATGATTGCAGTAGACTTCGAGTAGATTACAGTGGGCTGACTCGCTCTCAAGGGCGATCAGATTACAAATTTTAATTGTATGGTTGGAATCTAGTGACAACCTGGATGAAAGTTTGGCGGCACTAGGTGGTATCTCGGAAGTCCGGCGTTACTTGAAAATTTGGACATCATTTGGTAGTCCGATGGGGGTTTGGCAGAACTTCGGCGTCGAGTCGTGATCCGATAGAACTTCGACGTCAGGAGGAAGTCTGATAAAACTCCAGCGTCGGGTGGTAATCTGACAGAACTCTGGGAGTCGGTAGGTGGTCTGGCGGAACTCCGATCGTTAGGTGGTGGTCTGATGGAGGTTAGGGTGTTAGGTGGTGGTCCGACGAAACTCATGGCTTCTGATGATTGTCCAACGAAACTTTGAGCGTCAGGTGGTGGTCCGATGGAACTTAGGGCGTTAGGTGGTGGTTTGACGGAACTCGGGGCATCAAGTGGTGGTCAGGCAAAACTCGAGGAGCTACGTGGTGGTCCGCCGGAGTGCAGGGCATTATGTGGTGGTCCGATGGACCTCAGGGCATCACGTGGTGGTCCGACAAAACTCAGGGCATCAGATGGTGTTCTGGTGGAGCTCAGGGCATTAGGTAGTGGTTCGGCGGAACTCAGGGAATCAGGTGGTGGTTTGGCAGAGCTCAGGGCGTCAAGTAGTGGTCCGCGGAACTCAGGGCGTCATGTGGTCAAGGAGGCAAGTGTTAGGAAAGTTGCTATTTGCATGTTTTACATTCTTGCAACTTGTATTATTTTGATGATTCCAAATATTATTGTTTTATGTGTAGTTATCTCCTAACACTTTTTGGAAGATTTGTTTTTGCTCTTGTGTGTACTAATATTTCAGGAAAATCAAACTCCAGACTACGAAGACTTCAAATCAAATTCAGCATGAGATACTTTGTGAAATTGAAGCTTGTACTTTTTATTTGAATTAAATTTGAGATGGAGTGATTGTAATTGAGTGAATAAATTTACACAAACTTAAAGGAGATCTTGAAAAAGTTTTTATACTGATCGTACGGGACGAACATTGTTCGTACGGGACGATCAGATCAGTTATCTCCTTGTAAGAGCAATGGAACGGACAACAACTGAACTGGAAATATTTTCTAAGTCCTAATCGTCCAGACGAAATCATTTTCGTCCCAAGACGAGTTTCTTTCTGCAAAAATTTCGTCCAGACGAAGTACAGTTCGTCCAGGACGATGGGAACCGACTATGGCAGTTTCTGGCAGTTTTCGAAACCGACTTTTGATATAACTGTTCGTCCAGACGAAATATTTTCGTCCCGGGACGAACCAATTTCGTCCAGGACGAAATTGGTTCGTACAGATGAACAAAATTTCGTACGGGACGATCCAGTGCGCAGAAAAACTTGTTTTGGGCAGTTTTTTGGACGGTTTTTCTTCTCCTTTCAATATAAGGAGTCCTAGAAATTATTACAAAAGCCTTTGGAGTTGTTTTCTCTTGAGAGGGATCATTGAGAGGGAGAAGATACTTGGAGGGGATTTCAAGGGAGTGTGGAGGGGATATTCACACGGTTGCTCCGGCGAAGGCTCTCAAGTGAAGTTCAACCAGGGATATTCACACAGTTGCTCCGGCGAACTTGCACCTCATTACCATCGGATTCAAGGGTCGTCTTGAGGGAAGTTTTGGCAAGAAGAAGATCTCTTTGGTGTTAAAGAACCCGGCTACTCCGCCGCACCGGGGAAGGTGAAAGTGATTTTGTACAGGCTTCTCCGCCTTGCTGTGGGAGCAAAAGGAGAGTCACTTTGTGGTATTAGTGCAATACTCAGAGGGTGCCTCTGGGGAGTGGATGTAGGTCAAGGTTTGACCGAACCACTATAAATCTGGTGTGTTCTTTCTTATTTTTTATTCCGCATTTAATTTCATTGCAAGTTGTTTACTCTGGTTGAAAAGTTTATTTTAAACTTTAATTTTAACTTGCATCAATAATTCAAAAGGTTTTCTAAAATTCCAAGAGTTGAAGTTACATTTTTTAAATTGCCAATTCACCCCCCCCTCTTGGTTAGCCTTGGGACATTCACTTAGGCTTAACATCCTAATTACTAGACCCAACAAGTGGTATCAGAGCTTTGTTTCAAAATCATAAGTTTAGACTACTTCTTGAAAAACGAATATGGCTAATTTTAGAAACCATAAATTGTTAGATGGATGTTCGATTGTTATACCACCTTTATTTGAAAGTATTTCTTTTGATTTTTGGAAAATTCGAATGTCTACTTTCTTGCAATCAATAGATTATCGCATGTGGCATATGATTCAAAGTGGTTATTCTGTACCGTCACGTATTATAGATGGAATCAAAACTGATATCCCTTTTTCTGAATGGAGTAGAGTAGAACAAATTTATGCACAATTAAATGCTAAATGTATGAATTGTTTGTTCTGTGCTTTAAATTCTGAAGATTATATGAGAGTCTCTACATGTACTACAGGTAAGGAAATTTGGGACAGTTTATGCATTACATATGAAGGTACTAGTGAAGTCAAGCAATCTAAGTTGAATTTTTTGATGAATGACTATGAACTCTTTAGCATGAAACCTTATGAGTCGATCTTAGACATGTATACTAGGTTTATTCAAATTGTAACATCATTACATGCTTTAGGTAAAGAGTTTTCTAACTTTGAAATAGTCAATAAAATTCTACGTTGTTTACTTGACAATTTTGATGCCAAAGTTGTTGCTATTTGTGAATCAAAAAATTTGAATGAATATTTTATTTATAATTTGATTGGCTCACTCATTGCCTACGAGGAATGTTTGGGTCAAAGACTTTTGGATGCAGGTGAAACAATAATGCTAAAAGCGGAAAACATGGAGAAAAGTGACTTAGTTGGTGAGAAAAGCGATGACTTAACAAGCAAATTGAAAAGTCCACTAAAGCACAAGAATAAGCATCAACAAAAGTGGAATAAAGGTAAAAATGGTAAGAATGTTCTGATTTCTTCAAATATTATTTGCTTTGGATGTAGGAAATCTGGACATCTGAAAAGTCAGTGCCCTAATTTGAGAACTCTTCTTGCTAAAGAAAAGGGCAAAGCTAAGAAAATTATAAAATGGGAAAATAATGAAAAGCAAAAAATCTCCTAGGCGGATCTAGCTTCTGAATCATCAGACCAGGAGAAAAATGATGTTTAAAACCCTTTGTTTATTTGTTTTTGTTGTATTTTTATTTTTGTTTGTTTTGTGTATTTTTGTGTTTTTATTTTTAGTGTTTTGAATGATTTTGAAATGTTTTCTCATTTGATTTCATGTTTTAGATCGATGTTAATGTTCTTAATCTTTATGAAATTCATTTAGTACTTTTAATCTCTATTGTGCCTAAACTAAAATTGTAATTAGAAATTAATTTCATTAGAAAATCTAGTTTATCTAAATTTAATTTTTTGCCTATAACTTGTTTTAGTTAGAATTTTTTTTTAATTTCATGTCTTTCATTTTAGACTACAAAATATTAATTATTATTATTGTATCTTAGATGTCTATCTTATTTTGTATTTCATTTTTCAATTAATATTTATGCACTTAGAAAAATTTGAGATTCTAGATTATTGTCTTTGGAAAGAATTCAATTACTCTTGAAAATTGTACAAATGTACAAAATCAAAAGGAATGTGCAACAAAGTTGCAAATGTGAAAAAGAGGCACAAAATAAGCCCAATAAAGAAAGATGCACAAAAATGTGCTACCTATATGAAAAAGATGCACAAAAATATGCCACCTATATGAAAAAGATGCGCAAAGCGCCACTTGTGGTGATTTTTTCTTTCCAGATTCTTTTTAGTCTATTAATTCAAGTAGATCTAATGTTCATTTATATTTCAATTGATTTTTGGAATATGCAATTTTTTACTCATCTTTATTACAATGATTTTTCATATCATAAATGTCTAAATTGAATCATGTTTTTCATAAATTCTTACTTATTACAATGTTATATCAATTTTTTAAATTCTATGAAATTCTATGATTTGACTAATGTTCTTAATTCTTAGTTGCATTCTTATGTCAATCACTTTTTTAGATTAAATTTACATATGAATTTTTCATAAGATTTTCTACAATACTAGTCTATTTTTTCTTCACTTTTTGTTGTTGTCAAAAAGGGGGAGAGATTATTGTTTGTATTGTTTAGGAGGAGAATTTTTTTAAAATTTTGTGTGTGTCTTGTAATGTTTTTTTTTATGTATTGTTTTTGTGTATGTGTGTATATGTTTTTTTTTTATGTATTGTTTTTGTGTATGTGTGTATGTAAAATTTTAAAACAAAAATTCTTTTTTTAAAATGCCTCCTTATTTTAATGTATTCATCAATTCAGGGAGAGTTTAGGAGATTTTAAAATGGTTTGAAATTTTACTAACAATAATTGTTTTGCCATCATCAAAAAGGGGGAGATTGTTAGGAAAGTTGCTATTTGCATGTTTTACATTCTTGCAACTTGTATTATTTTGATGATTCTAAATATTATTGTTTTATGTGTAGTTATCTCCTAACACTTTTTGGAAGATTTGTTTTTGCTCTTGTGTGTACTAATATTTCAGGAAAATCAAACTCCAGACTACGAAGACTTCAAATCAAATTCAGCATGAGATACTTTGTGAAATTGAAGCTTGTACTTTTTATTTGAATTAAATTTGAGATGGAGTGATTGTAATTGAGTGAATAAATTTACACAAACTTAAAGGAGATATTGAAAAAGTTTTTATACTGATCGTACGGGACGAACATTGTTCGTACGGGACGATCAGATCAGTTATCTCCTTGTAAGAGCAATGGAACGGACAACAACTGAACTGGAAATATTTTCTAAGTCCTAATCGTCCAGACGAAATCATTTTCGTCCCAAGACGAGTTTCTTTCTGCAAAAATTTCGTCCAGACGAAGTACAGTTCGTCCAGGACGATGGGAACCGACTATGGCAGTTTCTGGCAGTTTTCAAAACCGACTTTTGATATAACTGTTCGTCCAGACGAAATATTTTCGTCCCGGGACGAACCAATTTCGTCCAGGACGAAATTGGTTCGTACAGATGAACAAAATTTCATACGGGACGATCCAGTGCGCAGAAAAACTTGTTTTGGGCAGTTTTTTGGACGGTTTTTCTTCTCCTTTTAATATAAGGAGTCCTAGAAACTATTACAAAAGCCTTTGGAGTTGTTTTCTCTTAAGAGGGATCATTGAGAGGGAGAAGATCCTTGGAGGGGATTTCAAGGGAGTGTGGAGGGGATATTCACACGGTTGCTCCGGCGAAGGCTCTCAAGTGAAGTTCAACAACATCAGTCCGGTTCTCTGCCGACACTTGGAGAAGTGTAAAAGGACGACAAAGTGTATCTTTAACAGTCATTGTGTCTTCATTCTTGTGGAGAAAACTTGAAGAGAGAACTTGAAAGGGAGAGAGGAAAGGGTGGAGTTTGAGAGGGAGAAGATCCTTGAAGGGGATTTCAAGGGAGTGTGAAGGGGATATTCACACAGTTGCTCCGGCGAACTTGCACCTCATTACCATCGGATTCAAGGGGGTCGTCTTGAGGGAAGTTTTGGCAAGAAGAATATCTCTTTGGTGTTTTAAAACCCGGCTACTCCGCCGCACCGGGGAAGGTGAAAGTGATTTTGTACAGGCTTCTCCGCCTTGCTGTGGGAGCAAAAGGAGAGTCACTTTGTGGTATTAGTGCAATACTCAGATGGTGCCTCTGGGGAGTGGATGTAGGGTCAAGGTTTGACCGAACCACTATAAATCTGGTGTGTTCTTTCTTATTTTTTATTCCGCATTTAATTTCATTGCAAGTTGTTTACTCTGGTTGAAAAGTTTATTTTAAACTTTAATTTTAACTTGCATCAATAATTCAAAAGGTTTTCTAAAATTCCAAGAGTTGAAGTTACATTTTTTAAATTGCCAATTCACCCCCCCCCCCTCTTGGTTAGCCTTGGGACATTCACTTAGGCTTAACATCCTAATTACTAGACCCAACAGCAAGAGCGTTCTTCAGTCTCTCTATTTTTTTCTTAGGCTTAGGGGTCCCCTTTCATGAGAAAGGAGGGGGGGAGGGGGTTCTATTTATATATTTTTTAGGGTGGCATGACTCGTAAATAGGAGGAAGATCAAGGGTATTTTTAGAGTAGTTTGTATGGACGACCGATGTTGATTCCCTTGATCATTGACCGTTTTCTAGACATTTAGACGTCTTAGTGACATTGGAATTCAGTGATCTTGGGCTCGTTAGAATCGTCTCGTCGAGCCAATCGATTCAACTATAAGAATGTCACGTTTGGCAATCCAAATTGTGGTTTGAATCTTCCAACGATGCTTTGGGTCCTTGATTTGGAACCATTTGGACTTGTATTGAGTCGAATTTGGTGTCTTTGGGTTCGTATTTTTGAGACGTTCAGTTTGATTGTAAGTTTGCTAAAATCAGAGTTCGAATGAGCCCAATTTTAATTTCGAATGTTTCTAACTTAGTTTTGCCTCGAGATTCATGCCCGATCAAGAAAATGTTTTAATGATATATTGCAGAAAAAATGAGAATGCATGAAGTCACAAGTAGGGGTGTCAATTTCGGGTCACGGGTCGGGTTGGGGTCGAACCCGAATTGACCCAGCACTATTCAGGTCAACCCTACACGTTTTTTTTTTTAAAATGGGTCAATTTTTCGGACCCGAACCAGACCCGCTTCGGGTCCGGGTCAACCCGACATGACCCGAATGATCTATTTCCAACAAAAAATTACTAGTTTTCGGGTAAAAAATGGGTCAATATCCTCTTTTTTGGGTCAATATCCGGTTGCCGGGTCAAAATAGGATTTTCGGGTAAAAACAGGTCAATTTTGAGTCAATTTCGGATCAAAGGGTTAACCTGAATTCGACCCGTTTTTTGAAACGGGTCAAAATGTTGAACTCGACACCGTTTCGGGTTCGGGTTGACCCTAACCCAAAATTTTCGGGTCGAGTTCTAATCGGGTTTTCGGGTCGTGTCGAATATTGACACCCCTAGTCACAAGGTTTTAGTGTAGAAATCACACACCAAATGTCATGCCTCATGATTTAATGTGGAAGAATTTAATCTATGTTCTTTTTAATATTTATGTTTTCTTTTTTTAATTCATATTATTATCTATTTTCAGTTAACAATCGATATTTATTTATAACCAGATCATCACCAACTAAGGCCGACTATTTGCATTTTGTGTGTTGTGTTTTGGAAAAAAAATATAAATAACTAAAAACAAAATTACATTGATGTTGTCAATATTTGCATCTTGATTTACAAGACAAAAGTCCAAAATAACATATATAAGAGCCACAAGAGGCAACTATATATATATATAACTAAAGACCTAGAAATAAAACTAAACTAACATCACTGTCTAGCCTCACACTACAAGACCCATACATTTACATGAAATCATATAAAATCACATAATGAGCATAAAAATCCCAAAAAATCTCTAAAATATTACAATTGAAACTAATGCACAAAAAGAGAAATATTATGTTATAAATCATGTAAGGAAATAAATAAATAAATATATGTACTTATATTATGTACGAGTCACTTGTATCGATTTATCAGTCTATTACATATCACATGTGTAATAACTCAAATATGTAAAATATTTTTTTTTTTTGAAAAATATGAAAATTCTGAAGTATAGTGCTTTGGCGTTGATTTGGTGAACACTGTAATGCTGGGCCATGAACAATGTGTGTGTGTGTGTGTGTGTGTATTCTTGCCTCACCCAACCAACTCCCTCACTTAATTGCTTAGCTAGTAAGAAATTGGAAGAGGTGAAGAACAAAGAAGAGAGAAATATCTTTGGATCATATTTATTAGTCATGCATGTTACATATTTTGTTATGTTAGTTATAGGCGACTAATCTCTTACTTCTGTTTTCAATAATTTTAATTATATGAATTTTATCTCTCCTAAATTTATCATGAATGTGTTATCTCTTGATTTCATAAGCTTTCACCATGCAAGTTTGGATATGTTATAGTTTTGATTATTCTAAATAATTTGATATGATTTTATTATATTTTAAATGAAGTACTGAATATTGATTGAGAGTTATAAGGAGTCGGGGCGACTGATTCATGTAGTTTAATAGGAGTTATAAGGAAAACATTGATTGAGAGTTACAAGGGAGACAATTGGGAGTCATAAGTGCAGAAACAATATATTCTTAAGATACACTCATTGAATATATGAATATTAATACGAACACTATTAAGAACACTATATTATTGATATTGTGACTAACAATAATATGATTTACTATTATGAATACTATTTAACGGTATTGGTTAACACTGTTGACTGTTACTGCTATTATGACTAATGATGTAATGAATTGAGATGTGATGAATTATAGAATGATAAATTGATGCAGATAATCAGTATAGACATTAATGTGTATATATTTCTTTATATATTTTATAACATGTTATTCTTTTTTATTTTGTATTGATTTTAGTTGTAAGATTTTAATTACTTGTTGGGCTATGTTCTTATTACGTGCTTTTACATGTTTTCAAAAAAAGTTAAAGGATCATATGACATATATAAGGCTCCAGACAAGAAAAATATGTTATCATATTTTTTTCTGTTGTTCATTGGTAAGCTTTAGTTAAATGGTTAAAATGCAAGATAGATGTAATTCTTCCAATATACATCAATGAGTGTGACAACATTTACATTAATTTTTATTAGTTAATAAATCGATCAAACTGTCTTTATCATTTAATCATCATAATTCAATCAATCAATCTCATCATTCGTTCTATCTTATCGGTTGATCAATTATACTATCAAAGAACTTGTATCAATATTCTTATCATTTATTAGTATTATTTATCGTATATCAATACTATCAGTACTCTTATCATTTACTAGATATTAAGATGCATGTACCTTAATTTTGCTCCTACACTTATGACTCATGTATCAGTCTCCATCTTCTTATGATTTTCAATCAATTAATCACTTAGATCTTTCTCATGCACTTTTGACTCGTGTATCAATCTCTAGCTCCTTATATTTCCCATCAGTAAATCATGTGGATCTTAAGGATATCACATTGGGTTATCATATCATATATATGATATCAATCAATATATTATTTCACCATACCTTACGCTATTTCATATCAATCATCCGGCTTCCCAATTCTATACATATATGTTAATTATTTCATCTTATCATATTCATCATGTCAGTATTCTTATCAGATCAATATCAATATTATTTTTCAATACATATTAATTATATTAAGTATTTCAATACATATCACACTTCAGTATCATAACAAAATTATAGTACATCATTTTTAACCTGCTTTTAGTATACATTTTTCCCTACTCATTTCACATAGAAATTCTTATACCCATATTTACCCAGTAAGAATACAATAAAATCATATGAAATTATTCACGATGATCAAGTCGGTAGCATATTAAAAGTTACACGATAAAAACTTATGAAATCAATAGAATGCATTTTTTACAGATTTAGGAGAGAAAAAACATGTATAAATCAAAACCATCGAAAACAATAGTAAGAGTATTATCACTTAATGCAGGCAGAATAATTTTCATCACATAAACAATGGATGAAAAAAGCCCATAATGATTCTCTCTCTCCTCTCTCTCTCCTCCTCTTCCCCTCTTCTTCTTATTTTCCTTTCTTATCAATCAAACAACTAGAGTGAGGGAGGGAGTGGGTGGTGTATATATATTAATGTCTGACGCCACGATGCTCCAAACCAACATCACTGTGCTGTATGCTAAATCTAAAATTACTGTAGTTCAAAGCCTTCAAAGTCGTAGCATCAATTTATGGGGCTGCTGCGCTCTCAAGCACAGGGCCGCAATGCTCCAGTTCAGACAAAAAATTAGTTATTCATTTTAAAATTATTTTCATAATTATCAGAGTTTTACACCAAATAAGATGAAATATATTGAACATTATCCATTCTAAAATTCTTTATAGCATTCCAAATATACTTGCTCAAAGACAAGTGAAATAGCCATTTCTCCATGTCCCTTATAATATCAATCTCAAGTACTCATTTGGCTCAATGATGCTTTTAAGTTTGTTATCTTCACCAATATTGCCACTTGCTATGTGTATATCGTTAACATACAAAAGTAGATAGCTTTATTCTTTAAACCTCTTGAAATAGACCATATTGATGCATCTCTTTGACTGGCTCAAACCCATATAAATATTTTCTATGAAGAAAAACTTTATTCTGTGACCATATTAATGTATCCCTTTTGACTTGCTCATATAGAAAACCCCCTTAAGTTCTTCATTTAAAAAAAAAAAAAAACTATTTCACTAAATCATATTTGGCTACTATAGATCTAAGAACCGAACAATAATCAAATCGAAAATAATGGTTAAGTTCATAGATAATATATGTCAATTTCAATTGCAATAATAAACTTATGAAATTAAATATAATCAAACAAATTTTGTGTCATGATGTCTTAATAAAAAAATAGTTATGATAAATTTTAAAGGCTTTAATTATGCTTTAAGATGAGTGTAATATAAAAAAAAATTATAATAAAAAATTAGTCATGATAAATTTTAAAATAAAATTTGAAGTCCTTAGTTTTGTTTATAATGCACGCATCATAAATTAAATAAAATATTTTAAAATATATAATGACAAAAATTTTAATTAATATATTTTTATATAAATGTTTTTATATAACTGGTTCAAACATGGATCCTGATTAAAAATTTAGAAATATAATATTTACATAGGCCATTCAAAGTATCATGGTACTTACAGTATGCTAAACAGAGCGCTGAACAGAGCACTGCATTGGGTACCCATACCCACACCCACCCATGTACCCACCCATACCCATTATGGGTGGGTATGTGTACGTCCATGACCTTGTGGGTGGGTATGGGTGGGTACTCAACATCTTATATTATTGCAATCATTACTAAATATTGTGTAACACTTAACCATGCTGCGACTACGATAAATTATGATATGCATTTTGAAAGTTTGCAATCAGAGCAAAGGGCAGCAAGCCTCAAGGCCATCAATTAGTGGCAGACTACGTTCAAAAATATGGAAAGTGAGTGGGTATAGGTGGGTATGGCATCCCGAAAGTCACCATGGGTGGGTGTGGGTGGGCAAAGCTCATCCGAGTAAAGCCTGGGTACCCAATCGGGGCCCCATGTAGGGCTTTGATGCTGAAGCATATCTCAGGAAAAGGAAGGCCTTAAGTTGATCGATGCAATTTGATATATTAACATTCAATTTTCAAAAAATAGTTTTATTAATATGAAAAAATAATAAATTTATGATTTGATTGTTATAGATGTGTGAATAAATCTCTTAATGGCTATAGAGGAGCAATTATCTCAGATATGGCTCTAGTTCTCTTAATGCCTCTTATGAGCACCTGTAGTAATGAGGCTATTATGGCGAGTTGATAAGTGTATATGTAATTCTCCTATAGTTTAGATGAGGGGCACTCTATGGGGGAAAATAGTCAAATATTCATTTAGGACGAGTTCTCATAATGTTGGTATCTCCTTGAGGAACTTTTATTTGGTCTGGTGAAAGGACGTAGAGCTACGTTAGGCCGGCACTAAATCGCGCCACATAGCACGCACAAAATCACGTATTTGTCAATTTTGTTCGGCAATAACGAGAAATGCCATTATTGATTTTAAAAGCAATCATGGTGGCCATGGATTTGGAGCGACGAATGAAGGTGGCAAGACCATATTGGATTTTTGTTTAGCTTATGATTTTTTAATTGCTAATACCTTATTTAAGAAAAGAAATGAGCATCTCATCACTTATAAAAATGGATATAATACAACCCAGATTGATTATTTTCTTATTAGAAAATTAAATCATTTAGATTGCAAAGATTGTAAAGTTATTCCGAGTGAAAATTTATGTACCCAACATCGATTATTAGTTTTGGACTTTAAGATAAAGGGGCATAAAATAAAAAATAAAGTAAAACAATTTTTCTAGGATTAAATGGGGGCATTTAAAGAATATTAACAAAAATATTTTTGGAAATAAGATTTTAGATCTTAAGATTTTTGTCTGTGCATGAGGATGCTAATATTATGTGGAAAAAAGTGGCTAGTGATATTAAGAATATTGCAAAAGATGTCCTTGGAGTTTCAAAGGGAAAAGCTCTCAATAGTAAAAATAGTTGGTGGTGGAATCCTAATGTGCAAGAAAAAATTAAAAATAAGAAGCTTTGTTATAAAAATTGGTTTAATTTTAAAAATTCTGATAATTGGGAAATATATAAAGTGGCTCGTAAGGATGCTAAGAAAGCAATATGCGATGCTAAGGCATTAGCTTTTAGTGATTTATATAATAGATTAGATACTAAAGAGGGAGAAAGATATATGTATAAGTTAGCCAAACAAAGAGATATGAGTAGTAAGGATTTAGTTCATGTGAAGTGTATTAAAGATGAAGATCAAAAAATACTTTTCTTAGAAGATGATATTCAACAAAGATGGATGATATATTTTGCTAAACTTTTTAATGAAGATTGTGAAAATAAGATTGACTATAGTGACCTTAGCACCCTAGATGAAACTAAAGATTTATGTTTTTATCGGCGTATTAGTAAAACTGAAGTTAGAGAGGCTTTAAAGAAAATGAAGGGTGGAAAAGCTGTTGGACCTGATGATATTCCAATAGAGGTGTGGAAATGCTTAGGAGATGAAGGAATTTCATGGCTTACTAAACTTTTTAATACTATTTTGAAGACTAAGAAGATGACAGATAAGTGGAGAATGAGTGTGTTAATTCCTATTTTTAAGAATAAAGGTGATGCACAAGATTGTGTGAATTATAGAGGTATTAAGTTAATGTGTCATACTTTAAAACTATGGGAGCGAGTTATGGAGCATAGGTTGCGGCGTGATACTAATGTTTCTCAAAATCAATTTGGATTCATGCCGGGTAGGTCGACTATGGAAGCCATACATTTATTAAGAGGTTTGATGGAGAAATATAGAGAAAATAAGGAGGACCTACATATGATATTTATTGATTTAGAAAAAGCATATGATAAAGTTCCAAGAGAAGTGCTATGGAGAGTTCTTGAAAAGAAAGGAGTCAATAATGCTTATATTCAAATCATTAAAGATATGTATGCAGGAGCTATTACTTGTGTTCAAACACAAGGTGGATTGACCAAGTATTTTCCTATTTCGGTTGGGTTACATCAAGGATCAGCCTTAAGCCCATATCTTTTTGCTTTAGTCATGGACGTTCTCACTAGACATTTGCAAGAGGATGTACCTTGGTGTATGCTTTTTGCTGATGATATTCTTCTTGTTGATAAGACTAGAGAGGGAGTTGAAGGTAAACTTGAATTATGGAGGTCAACCTTAGAGTCTAAAGGTTTTCGCTTGAGTAGATCTAAAACGGAATATATGGAGTGTAATTTTAGTAGTAATAGACCTAGCGAGGGGATTGTGACTTTGGGCGATCAAGTCATTAATAAGAGTACACGTTTTAGATATCTTGGATCTATTGTTCAGAGTGATGGTGAAATAGATGGGGATATTATCAGCAGAATTCAAGTTGGATGGTTGAAGTGGAGGAATGCATCGGGCTTGTTATGTGATAGAAATGTACCCCTCAAACTTAAGGGAAAATTCTATAAGATGGTAGTGAGGCCTGCAATGCTTTATGGTGCTGAATGTTGGCCTTTAAAAGAGAAGCATAATACTAAGTTAAGTGTGGCAGAGATGAGGATGCTTAGGTGGATGAGTGGCTTTACCCTTAGAGATAGGATACGAAATGAGCATATACGTGAAAAGGTTGGAGTAGCTCCAGTAGAAGATAAGATTAGAGAAAGTCGCCTTAAATGGTTTGGTCACATAAAACGGCGGCCTTGCGATGACCCGGTTAGGAGAGTAGAGGTATTAGATTTGACTTATGTTAAGAAAGGTAGGGGTAGACCTAAAAAGACCTGGTTAGAAAATATTAGGAATGACCTTTCTTTATTAGATTTAAACGAGAATTTGACTTTTAATAGGACACAATGGAGAAAAAGGATTCATGTAGCCGACCCCACGTAGTGGGATAAAGGCTTGATGTTGTTGTAATAACGAGAAATGCCATTATGTGAAGACAAATATCGAGCAATACCGAGTAATACCGAGCAAGACCGAGCAATACCGAGTTTTCTCTAGAAAAACTCGGTATTGCTCGGTATTACTCGATATTGATCTTCACATAGCGGTATTTCTCGTTATTGCCAAGCAATACCTAGCAATACCGAGCAAAAACCGAGTAAATACCGAGTAACTCAATGGTGACCGTACGTAGAGCTACGTCCGATCATTGGACCTAATAATTGTTCCTCCTTGCTGTTGACTTCCTCAATTAAATATGCTTCCATGATTGAGCTTCTTTTGGTGAGATTTATTAGGGCGAGTGTCTGCTTTTATGAAATGTTGCTAGGAACATCCTTCTAAATTACTAGACAAGTGCATCTCTTACTGTTTTTTAAAGTAGATTTATAGTACAAAGTTTTTTTGAACTATAAATTTTTGTACTAAAAATTTATTTTAGAAAACATTAAGGGCATCTCCAACCGAACTCCATACGCTTGAATGGCGTTCCTGGCCAGCTCCAACCGAACCTCAAAATTTTTGCTATTTGGCTGCGGGTGAACAGTGGGACGCCATTATTGGCATTGCATTGTTCATTTCCGCTATTTTTACCTCTCAACCGAACTCGCCGTGGGAAAGAAGAGGCATCCGTTACCTGCAAAAGGGTGAACAAATGAAGTTCGATTGGAGATGAATCTCATGACATTTTGCAGTTTCACGACATTTTGGAGTGAAAAATGAGATTTTCCGTTGGAGATGCTCTAAGAAAGCTGCCCCAAATGAAGCCTTTATCCCACTATGTGAGATCACTTTTATAAATATTTTTTTCTCTAGAGTCAAAATCTCATTTATTATAAATGTGTATCCATTTACTCACTCAAAGTTAGGGGTGTCAATTTCGGGTCATGGGTTAGGTTCTGGTCAAACTTGAAACTGACTCGAACCCGAAACTGGCCAAGGACTATTCATATCAATTTTTTGGACCAGAACCCGACCCATTTTTGCAAACGGGTCAATTTTTTTGGAGCAAAACCCGACATGATTTGGGTTCGGGTCAACCCGACATGACCACCCGAATGATCTGGGGCCGTGAAAAAAATTGTTAGTTTTCAGGTCAAACTCCATTTTTTCGGGTAAAACCGGTCGAAAACATGTATATCTTGGAGTTCCAGGTCAAAAACTAGTTTTCGGGTAAGAACGAGTCAATTCGGGTCAATTTCAGGTCAAAGGGTCAACCCGAACCTAACCAGATTTTTGAAACGGGCCGAATTATTGAACCCGAACTCGACCAATTTTGGGTCCGGATTAATCCTAATCCAAAATTTTTGAATCTAATTCAAATTGAATTTTCAGACTATGTCAAATATTGACACCGATACTCAAAACCTATATCAGTGGCCATTTGGGTTGAAAAGCTACTGTAAACTGACACTATGACATAATCGAGCCTGTATGGCTGTATTATGTATTTTTTTTTAAAAGTACAATGTGACGAGTAATAATAATGCCGGATGCGTTCGGTACTTCGAAACCCTAGCAATCAACTGATCTCTGCTCTCTGCTCTCTGGATCTTCCGTTTGAACTGCGGCAAGCTATTCAGCGTTGAAATCCTACATCTTTCAATCTTTGTTCTTTGAGACTTCAACCGAAGCGGTTGTATCCTCGTTGAGAATAAGAATCTATCAATTCTATCCTACCCATATCACCCCTCCTACATTCTTCAGCCCGACTCTTCACCTGTCGACGCTCCTCTCACTTTGCTTCTTCGATAGAATGGAGTCGGGATCAAAAGGCGAAGAGGCTCTTGCTTACAGCAACGCCGTCACCAAGAGAGCTCGCCTGCAGTCGATGCTCTCAGCTCTACTCGATGATCCAATTTTGGCTGACGTTCCGAAGAAACCCACGGTTACAGATGTCGAAACTTTAATCAACTTGGAGCTTGGCAGTGCTATGAAATTAACTGTTGTTAAGATGGACAACACCCATTTTGGTCAGTATTTCTCTTTGTATGAATTAGAAATAAATTTATCCTCAAAGTTTATTTGTTTGCTTTTTTGTTTCCAGATATTGCAGTTCTAAATTCATCCACTGTTAAGGACTTGAAAATGGCTGTTGAAAGGAAAACGAATGAGATCGAGCAAGGACAAATGGGTCACAGGCATATATCATGGTATTATTGTACAGTGGATTTAAGATTTTATTAATTGTTTTTTTTTTTTAAATTAAACATTGCGTAGTTCATTATCTTTCCTGCCGTTAATACTAGCAACTTATTATGTTTTGGGCCTTAATTGACACAGTTCATTGTCTATATTGCACGAATGTTCCCAGCAATAGATTTCCTATATTTTCTTCCCATCTTTCCCAATCCTATGATTTTATGTTTTTGATGCGATTAAACCACTTGATTGTTACTAAGATCTTATTGTACTAAGTACAGGAGGCATGTCTGGGCTAACTATTGCCTATGTCATCATAATGAGAAGCTTCTTGATGACGCCTCTTTACTTTCTAACTATGGCCTTCGAAACAATTCCAAGGTTAGTTCTGCTATGTAAAGCATATAAAGAATTATTTCCCTTTTGTTGAATTCTCAAAATGGTGAGTTCTTTTATGCTACAGTTTCACTTGCTTCAATGGTTACTTATGATCAGAATCTGCAATCGTGCTCATTTTTCCTGACTTTTGTATGCAGTAGCATTTATAATATGCTCCCTTAACATTTGAGCAATTGTAAAGATGAACACCTCTTTCCTTGTAACAACGTCTTTTAAGTGTAGATTTATTTGGGCTTGAGTTGCTATGCAAGCATAATGACCTCCGATCTAAGACTCAGATATCAGATATCTAATGTATTTGTAATTTGGATTTTCCAAATTCTTTTTTGAATGTTTGAAAGTATTCCAGGTTGAATTTAGAAAATATGTTAAAAGTGGTGAAACAATGAAAATAACAACTTCAATTGACATACAAGCTGCTGGATTCTACTGTTAAATGGATGAAATGATGATGAGATGAGGGAATCAACAAAAATTTTATAGCTGGTTTATTACAAATGAGAAATTGTTTTTTTAATGCTATTCTAATTTTTCCATGAACTAATTCATTTTTTTACAAGCAATCTTTGAACAATGAACAATTACAATTATTTCATGTAGCCAACCGATGGTCTTTTTTAAGTAGCGTTCATAATTCAATATCAATTGGTCCTGTCCAAAGAAAGATTCAGTGAAACATTGTAAGCACCCACGTTATGTATTCAAATGGCTAGTTTGACATTGTCACAGAGAAGAGTGGATCTATAATATGATGACTCTCATTCATAATGCCTTTACTGATGATCTAAATGAGTAGCTGTTTTATAATGTTTTAGTACTTAACTGGTTGATTAAACTTAAGAGTTTTGATGCACATTAATCTTATTTGGCATGTTATTCTGGAGGTGTTTTTATTTTTCTTAATTGATGAGCAAGATAGTCTAAATGTGGTGTCCCTGTTAACGCAACAAGATAATGATTTTGTGATGCCTATAGTATTATTGGTTTCCAAAGTAACTGTAGTAAGTTTTAGATGAAAAATGAATCATCATCGTAATCATCTTGAACCTTTTCTCACTATTTGGATTTGATTTTATGTTGAGCTGCATGGAAAGTAGATTTTTTCACCAAGTTGATGCATCTACATTCAATGGGAGAATAAATTATGAAGTCTTTTTTTCTTGAAATCTAAATCATGAAGTTTTTACTAATTCGCTAATGTATGTGGATAAATTGTTTTTTTTTTTTTTGATAAATGATTTCTAGTGAGTGGCAACGCTTGTTAAACTCAAACTAACTTGGCAAATTTAAATGTACTAGATGAGTATGGGGGGAGAAGGAGAGAGATCAGAGCTAGAGCCTACAAATAAATGGGCTGAAATAAAACAACTTTTAAAAGAAAAGTACCTATCGTTAATTCTACTAAGATCAAATACTTGATGAATTTAACTTATTGAAACAAATTACCAGGATTGCAGCTATTACATAAACAAGGTTGAAGAATTATTGTTACGTTTTAAAATTTATGAGGTTAAAAAAAATGATGCTTTGAACTTAAAAAGAGATAGGACACCACGTAACGGTAATCCGTTTGAGCAAACTTTTCAACTTGTTTTAATTTCGAATAACTACTAAAATTTCTTGCGCCTTGAAGAATCCTTTCATATATTTGGAACACTTATTATTGCTTAAGTAATCAAACTAAAACAATTGCATCTAAAGATTGTAGCATTACCACCGATAAAGAATCATAAGAAAAGTTGGTAGCTATTGCTTTGGATCCAAGATTTTTGCTAGTCTTATTTTGGATGTCACATAAGGGGTCACTTTGTAGTGAGTGCACATGTATAAACTTACATATTAATGTTGAAGAAGAAGAGAATGAGGATGAAAAAGGAGAAGATATGCATGAATTCAACAAGGAGATCAATGCTTTTGAAAATGCTTAATTTGAGAATTTTTTTGATGTCATGTGAGGCATTATTTCCATACTTAGGTGGAACTTGATTGGAAAATAATTTCAATATTGCAAATGTATTTTAAGCAATGTGAAACACTATAAACTTATTATTGATAGTGAAAGTTATATGAATGTTGTTTCCAAAATTGCCATTGAACACGTGAATTAAAGGCTAAATTGCACCCATAACTGTATAAAGTAGCTTAGGTATATAAGTTTGCAATTTCAGTAACTCAAAGATGCTTGGTACTCATTGAACTTGCTACCTTTAATGATAAGATATGATGTAATTTCTTATCTATATATATCATACATCATTTTTTGTTGACCTTGACTGTATGATTTAGATGTGACATATTTTGGAAAGTCCAGTGCTTATGCGTTTAAGGTAAATGGGTGGAGGATAGTTTTTAAACCTGCCAAATAAGAGTCCTATTAAAACATTCAAGTCCTTCAAACAAACAAAAGAAACATTTGCATTTTATAAGCTGCCATGCTTTTGTGATAGAGAAATAGAGCTAAAGGAGTAATCTATATGCTTGATTGCTGTTGATTTGAAAATCAAGATGACTGAGGGTATATCAACGTTTGATGAATTTAAGGAACAGTGCATTAACAAACTATTTGATAAATTACTACTACTTATGGATATGCGGCGTGCTATTGATTTGGTTCATGGATCATCCATCAGTGCTTAGTTTATCACATAATAAATTGAGCTTTATGAATAGTTTGAACTTAAAAGATAGATCGATGAATTACTTTGGAAAGAATCAATTAGTGAGAGTATGAGTCCATGCGTTGGCATACATTACTTACACCTAAGAAGAGAAAGACTTGGAGAATGTATGGATAGTTAAGCAATATTAAAATCACCGTCAAGTGTCAATTCTCCATATCGTGATTATATGATGTGTTAGATATAATGTTTTAGGTTATTATTTTCTCAAAAATTGATTTCAGGAGTGGTTACCATCAAGTAAGGATAAGAGAAGGGGATGAATGGAATATTGCTTTTAAGATGAATAATTAATGATGCCTTTCAAATTAACTAACGCCTTGAGTGCTTTCATTACAATTATGAACCATGTTCGATGTTTTATGAGAAAATTTCTTGTTGTATACTTTAAATATATTTTAACTTAGAACAAATCTAAAGAGGGCACTTAGAACATTTTGGAAAAGCCTTCGGGAAGTTGGAATATAAGAATTGTATCTAAATAAAAAAAAATGATTTTTAATCACCACATCTGTTAGATTTTTAGGATTTATAGAGTACACTGATAGCTTAGTTATTGATCTTGATAAGGTTAAAGTGATTAGTGATTGGTCATAACTTATAATATGACGATATTTAGAGTTATCATGATTTTGCTATTTTTACCTGTTATTTATAAGTGGGTTTTGTTGGCATAAATCACTAATTGCCTTATGAAAGGGGAATTTACATTGAAGAATTTTTCTGAGCTTGCCTTCAGTGTGACATTAAGGAAATATTTAATTATGCACCTATGCACTAAGATCAGCCAACTGTAATAAAATTTATGATGTTTCGTTTGATGCATCTAGCATAGGAATTTGAGGAGGCACTAATATTAGCCAACTTTAAGAAAATTTATGATGTTTCGTTTGATGCATCTAGCATAGGAATTTGAGGAGTTTTGAGTCAAGTTGTACATTGTTTTAGTGAGAAGTTAAATGAAGTAAAATATTAATATTTCAATTACTATGATTGAGAATTTTATGCTATTTTACATTCAGTTTTATTTTATAGGCATAATTTGTTGTTTAAGGAATTTTTCCTATATGTAAATCATCTGGTTCTGAAATATTTATACTCCAAAAAATAAATTAGGAGATTGGCATGCTAAATGAGTTGAATTCTTACAAGAATGCACTTTTTTGCTAAAACATTATGATGGAACCGACAATAAGCCCGCTGAAACCTATAGTTATTGTCATCTTACACCATGCAAATTAAGGTGATTAGGTTTCACTTCTTTAAAGAGATAGTGTCAATAATAAGATTTCGCCCTCGGTCTTCTCCAGGCGGAAACGGAACAGAGGGGAGGCGGAAGAGGGAAAGGGCCAAGGGGTGGGGTCCACTTGCAATTCAAACATGGTTTAAGTGTTTTTGAAGGGAGAAGGAGGGGTAGAGAAGTCCTTTTGCTTTTAATTTGAATTAGATTGTACTAATAGGGAGTTATGGGGGGATTAGGTTATCATCTGGATTTTGAAAAGAGTTTTGTGTTCTAGGTTTTCTTGCTTGGGCTCTTGGCGTTGCCGGAGATTGTTGGAGAGTTGTTCTTCCTCTCGAATTGAAGAACATTGTATCTTGCTTTGGTTTGGATCATCTACTAAGGGAATACAATTGTTTTCTATTGTTTTCCAACGTTTTCTCCTTATTCTCTCAGTTTTTCTACTGTTTGGTGGCTGTTTTCTATCGAAAACAGTGGAATAATTGTGTTTTGGCAAGAATCCGATAGGAATCACTTGGAATATTCAAGTGGAACCTATCAAATTGGTATCAGAGCGAAGATCCGGACGGTGGGGGGCTGTTTTCCACTGTTTCGCTGCAGATTTTTGCTTTTCGGAAGGGATCCGGAGACCATTTTTTGGTTCCCATGGCATCTAAACGTGTAGAAGTCTTGGAGACCGAAGTGGGTCAATTTAAGGCGGATCTGGAGGAGAAGATGGCGACGTTGAGTGAGAATATGGAAGGGAAATTCATGGCATTGGAGGAGATGATGAAAAAGTTGTTGGAAGGGCAAGCAAGAGCTGTGCCAGCGGAGGAAAGAGGAGAAGGTAGTGGGAGCAAGGGTAAGGAGAAGGCAAATCCGGAAGGGGAAGATGAGGTGGAACTGCTTGGTAGCAATGGAAGAATGCTACATCGGGAGTCCATCAGGAGGGAAGAGCAGGAAAGAAGGAGAGACTTCAGGGAAGAAAGAGAGGATGATTGGCGTCGTCAGAGGCCCGACCCAGTGGACCGGCCATGGGGGATCCATAACCACCATGGCAGAGCGCGAGGGGAAGATGGCTATCGACGGCCGAGGAGGGAGGATGAGCCCCGATATGGAGAAAGAGGAACTTGGGAAGACCCCATTGCCTGGGACAGAGGAGGCCATGGGGGGAACAGAGCATACGGGATGGACACGAGGGCCAGGAAGCTGAAAATGCCTGTCTTCAAAGAGGGAAATGTGGATGAGTGGATCCACAAGGTGGAAAGGTACTTTGCAGTGAATGGCTTATGGAGGAGGAGAGATTGATGGCTACTAGCATGTGCTTGGAAGGGGCGGCTTTTGCCTGGTTCAAGTACATGGATAAGTGGGATCCGGTGAGAACGTGGAGGGATTTCAAGGAGGCCATCAAAGAGAGATTCAGGGGGGGCAGCCCATGGGAGATCTCCGAGCAGTTCTATGCCCTCACTCAGGAGGGGACAGTGGAGGAATACAGAAAGAAATTCGAGAGTCTGGTGGGCGACATGGAGGGCTTATCGAACAACACGTTGGGGGGGAACTTTATGAAGGGGCTCAAGCCAGAAATTAGGGATGTTGTGAAGGTCATGAGACCGAGAGACCTGAGGGAGGCAATGGAGTTGGCTCAGCTGGTGGAGAACCAGAAGACCAACGCTCGAAGTTGGCGGAACAACCACTCAGGAGGTCCCACCAGGACAACTACCACTTACTTGGATCCAAAAGGGTCAAGCCCTAGTGTCCCTAGAGATAGTGGAAAGGAGAAGAGCGGGGTGACTAGAACTGCAGGAAGCTTCAAGAAATTGACTGAGGAGGAGATGCAGGAGAAGAGGGCCAAGGGCCTTTGTTTCAGATGTGAGGAGAAGTTTGTTCCAGGGCACAGATGCAAGGATCGCGCTCTTCGGGCTCTCACCGTCTATATAGACGAGGCGCCTGAGGAGGGTGATGACTCTGATGAGGAGCAGAGTGACCCCCAGTTGGAGGTGGCCGAGGTATCCCTCAATTCTGTGATGGGATTTACTCCTAGTCATACCATGAAGGTGAAGGGGAAGATCCATGGGAGGGAGGTAGTAGTACTGATCGATAGTGGGGCAACCCACAATTTCATATCCACCCAGGTGGCGGAGGAGCTGGGGATGGAGCCTACTGAGACAGGCAGTTATGGGGTGATGATGGGGACAGGAAAGATTGAGTCTAGCACGGGGATCTGCAAGGGGGTGGAGATGAGCCTACAGGAGATCAGGGTGGTGGAGGATTTCCTACCCCTGAGGTTGGGTAGCACCGATGTCATTTTGGGTATGAAATGGCTACAGACCTTGGGTGAAACCAAGGTGAACTGGGGAACCATGGTGATGGAACTGATGGTAGAAGGCAAGAGGGTGAAGCTGAGGGGGGAACCAGGTTTGTCCAGAGCTGGAGTGTCACTCAGGTCGATGGTGAAAATTATCCATGAGGAAGGAGGAGGTTTCCTAGTGGAGTTGCAGAGCTTGGAGGATCAACAGGAGGGGGAAGAAAAACCCATTCATGTGTTGGTTCAGCCCTTTCTACAGGAGTTCGAGGATGTATTCCAACCTCCGGTGGGACTCCCACCTGACAGAGAGCGGGAGCATCAGATCATCCTGAAAGAGGGAGTCTCCCCTATCAGTGTGAGACCTTACAGATACCCTCAGGTGCAAAAAGATGAGATTGAGAAATTGGTGGGGGAAATGCTAGAAGGGGGGATCATTCAGCCCAGTGTGAGCCCTTTCTCTAGCCCAGTTCTGCTGGTGAAAAAGAAGGATGGGAGTTGGAGGTTCTGTGTTGACTACAGAGCTCTCAACAAAGAGACAGTGCCTGATAAGTTTCCCATCCCTGTGATTGACGAGTTGATGGATGAGTTGCATGGAGCTGCTTTGTTCCCCAAAATTGATCTGAAGTCAGGCTATCATCAGATCAGGATGAGGAAGGAAGATGTGCAGAAGACAGCCTTCAGGACTCATGAGGGCCACTACGAGTTTCTGGTGATGCCTTTTGGCCTCACCAATGCACCAGCCACATTCCAGGCATTGATGAACCGAATTTTCAAGCCACACCTTCGCAGGTTTGTGTTGGTATTTTTTGATGACATTCTCATCTATAGCAGGACTGAGGAGGAACACCTAGAGCACCTGAGAGTGGTGTTGGGGGTGCTGAGGGAGCATCAGCTGAAGGCCAATTTCAAGAAGTGCGACTTTGCTCAGGCACAAGTGGAGTACCTGGGGCACGTGATATCCCAGGAGGGAGTGGCTGCGGATCAGTCCAAGATAGAGGCAATGCTGGCCTGGCCTCAACCCAAGACCTTGAAGGGGCTCAGAGGATTTTTGGGACTGACCGACTACTACAGGAGGTTCGTGAAAGGATACAGCACCATAGCAGGACCACTGACAGAGCTGTTGAAGAAGGATAATTTTTTATGGGGGGAAGCAGCTTCTGAGGCTTTTGAGAAGCTGAAGAAGGCCATGACGACGGTGCCAGTGCTTGCTCTGCCAGACTTCAATCAGGTGTTTGTGTTGGAGACAAATGCTTCAGGCTATGGGTTGGGAGCAGTGTTGATGCAGAACCATAGAGCTATAGCTTACTTCAGTCAGATACTGTCGTCCCGGGCTAGGCTGAAGTCGGTATATGAGAGAGAGCTGATGGCTATTGTACTGGTCATCCAAAAGTGGAGACCTTATTTATTGGGCAGACATTTTATTGTCAGAACTGATCAGAGAGGCCCGAAGTACTTGTTGGAGCAGAGGATGGTCATAGAGGAGCATCAGAGGTGGTTATCCAAGCTGCTGGGATATGATTTTGAGATCCACTATCGGCCAGGACTAGAGAATAAGGCAGCGGATGCCTTATCACGCTGTATGGAGGAGCTCCAGGGGATGGCAGTATCAGTACCTGTTCTGATAGATTGGGGAGCCATCAAAGAGGAGAGCATCCAGAATGAGGAGCTAAGGAGAATCAAAGAAGAGGTGCTATCAGATGATAACAGCCACCCAGGCTACTCAGTGGTGGGAGAAAGACTGTATTATCAGGGAAGGAGTGTGATCCCTAGGTCTTCCATTCATATTCCCCAACTGCTACAGGAGTTTCATGGGAGTGCCATAGGAGGGCATTCAGGAGTGCAGAAAACTTATAGCCGGTTAGCTGCTGAATTGTACTGGAAGGGGATGAGGAAAGACATAGAGGAGATGGTGGCTAAGTGTGATACCTGCCAGAGGAACAAGTACATGACGATGGCACCAGGGGGATTACTACAGCCCCTGGCCCTACCAGAGAAGGTTTGGGAGGAGATCACTATGGATTTCATTGATGGGCTTCCAAAATTAGAGGGGTATACGGTTATATTTGTAGTGGTCGACAGGCTAAGCAAATATGCTCATTTCATTCCCTTAAGGCACCCGTACACAACAGTGTTTGTAGCAGCAGCTTTTGTGAGGGAGATAGTCCGCCTGCATGGGGTACCAGAGTCCATTGTTTCAGATAGGGACAAGGTGTTTCTGAGTCATTTTTGGAGGGAGCTATTTAGGATGCAGGGCACAATATTGAAGGGGAGCACAGCCTACCATCCACAGACTGATGGGCAGACAGAGGTGGTGAATAGGAGCTTGGAGACATACTTGAGATGCTTTGTGTCTGATACACCAAAGCAGTGGGCCAAATGGCTAGCCTGGGCAGAATACTGGTACAACACCTCTTTTCACTCGGCTACCAAGATGACACCTTTTAAGGTGTTATATGGTAGGGACCCCCCACATCTGGTACACTACAGCCATAAGAGTACTCCTGTATCGACAGTGGATCAGCATTTGAAGGAAAGAGATCAGGTGTTGGAAGAGCTCAAGAGGCATTTACTCAGAGCCCAACAGATTATGAAGAAGCAAGCGGACAACAAAAGGAGGGATATACAGTTCGGAGTTGGGGACAAGGTCTATTTGAAGCTCCGACCATACCGACAAAGGACTATGGCCTAAAGGAGAAATGAGAAGCTCGCAACGAGATATTTTGGCCCTTTTGAAGTGGAGGAGAAAATCGGGGAGGTGGCATATAGATTGAGGCTTCTTCCAACAGCCAGAATACACTCCGTTTTTCATGTCTCACATTTGAGGAAAGTGGTGGGGGAGCATGCAGTAAGCCCAGAGCTGCCCAGCACATTGAGGGAGGACATGGAAGTGACACTGGAGCCTATAGCGGTAGAAGGAGTGCGCATCAATGAGAAGGGGGAAAAGGAAGTGAAGATTAGGTAGAGCGGCCTCCCAGACTATGAGGCCACATGGGAGCCACTGGAGAGGATTGCAGAGCAGTTTCCTGCCTTCCACCTTGAGGACAAGGTGGTACTTTGGGAGGGGGGTAATGTTATGCCGGTCCAGCCTGGACCGGCCCAACCTGGACCAGCCCAGCCGGTCCGGGTCTTCTCCAGGCGGAAACGGAACAGAGGGGAGGCGGAAGAGGGAAAGGGCCAAGGGGTGGGGTCCACTTGCAATTCAAACATAGTTTAAGTGTTTTTGGAGGGAGAAGGAGGGGTAGAGAAGTTCTTTTGCTTTTAATTTGAATTAGATTGTATTAATAGGGAGTTATGGGGGGATTAGGTTATGATCTTGATTTTGAAAAGAGTTTTGTGTTCTAGGTTTTCTTGCTTGGGCTCTTGGCGTTGCCGGAGATTGTTGGAGAGTTGTTCTTCCTCTCGAATTGAAGAACATTGTATCTTGCTTTGATTTTGATCATCTACTAAGGGAATACAATTGTTTTCTATTGTTTTCCAACGTTTTCTCCTTATTCTCTCAGTTTTTCTACTGTTTGGTGGCTGTTTTCTATTGAAAACAGTGGAATAATTGTGTTTTGGCAAGAATCCGATAGGAATCACTTGGAATATTCAAGTGGAACCTAACAGGATCCTTGTCGGCAGTCATGAGTTGCTTTGTCTAAGGGTACCTTGTAGACTTGTGGTGAATGTTTGTCTGAGGGGATAAATTTGAATCCAATTTAGCTAATAGAAGGCTTTGTATTCTATCAGTCATACCATATTGATTTATTAATCAATGATTTAAAGCCATTGGGGAATATACTAACCATGACCATAATTTAGTGTACCATTTGACGACAAAATCATCCGGTTAGAGGGTCCCGATCATAATTGTTTACTTGTGGTGTCATTTGGTGGCAAAATCACAGTTTAGAGGACACATGTCATGTTCTTACTGACAAGAGATAATTTGTGAATGAATTATAGTGATATTCTCGACTAGGCATTCGCTCTTTGTGAGCTGAAGTGATTTTCAAACTTGTCCACCTCAACAAACTGTTGTGGAGGGTGGATTGATTTTTGCTTCAAGTGTTTGATAATTAATTTCAGTTTTGAATATGTTAATATCATTGATAAATGTAGAGTTTTAAATCTTTAATAGGTCTTTGAGAGTTAACCCATCCGATTGAGATTTGCATTCAATACGACCATCATCGGGGTAACCTTATTGTCACTTTAAATGCTTATATTTTATGAGTATGAGAGATATTTTAAAAGTTTGCGGTCCCCTCCGATTGAGATTTTCTATCAACATAGCCATCATTAGAGATTTTAAAGTCATTTGAAAATATTTATATTTCATAAGCATTTAGAGGCATTTGAAGTCAAATTGGATCACTTTTGGTGTTGTTGGGTTCATATCATTGAGATGTTTAATTTGACTGTAAATTTGTTGAAAATAGAGTTTAGATGACCCTGGATTGAGTGAATTTTTTAATGATGTATCAAATATAAAGTATTACATTGCATTGTCACCACTGCTCACAATTAGAAATCCTGGTAAACGTTGTTATCAGTCTAATCTTCAACGCATCTAATTTGATTTCATTTCATTAACCTACTGATGGTATCATGGATTCCTCTCTTTCCATCCCCTCTTTGTAAATTCACATCTAACACCTTAATAAATAGGCCTACTTAACTTGTTCCTAAAGCTATTATAGATAATAAGATTGTGTCCATTATTGATGGTAGATATCAAATACATGAGATGCATTCTCTATTATTTGAATTATCTTACTGGAATTAGTTCACTGCTACAAGTTTTTTGTGTTAACCCAAGAATTCGAAATGCAGTATGTTTTCTGTTCAAATTCAGTTCAACAGTTGCTGAGTTTGATAAGTATTGGGTGGAGCATAAATTTTTCTACTTATTTCATGTTGTTACTGTGTAGTTTCCCACTATTTTGTGCATCCCTCTGCTGAGTTATGTTTCTCGCTGTTCCCGTTGTCCACTTTTATTGTTTTCTACTATCATCTTCGTTCTTTTCTTCTTACGACTGTTGCTTTGCTTCCTGTCTTCCCATATACCTCTTACCAGTGCATATATGGGGCAACTCATTTCCTTTCGCAGCTTTTCCTTTTGTAACCTCTATTTTTCACAGTATAGCTACGATTCCCTTTTTTGGTTCCTTTGACCTGGCACTATGGCACCCGAGCAGGACCTTCCTTTATGGTTTTTCTTAGTTTTCGATGTGTTGATTGCCAGCTTTCCCTTTTCCTTTGTGCTGGAATCCATAAAAATTATTGTATTTGACCATAATTTGATGGATTTTGAAAGAAAGTGTACTTGTGTTACAAATAGAACCCATAAGACATGTAATATTCAATTAATGATTCAATAACCCTCGTAAACTTTTGTATATTGTGGATGTGAATTCTTTCTAGTGTTTGTAGGCCTTGATAATTACTTTTGGGGACGTATCTCTTCCTATTGATATGAGAAATCTTTTATTTGGTAATTTTTATCCTGGTTATTTTTGTTAACTTGTTCAATGACTTACTGTACATTTGTGTGATTGAAGTTATCATATGTTATGGATGCCATTTTTTTTTATCCTGTGAATCTTAACCGTTGTTAAATTTTATTTTTCTCAGTTTTTTTTTTCTCATGAAATTTCACATTTGGGTCATTATTACATTATTATTTGGAATGAAAGAATCATGTTTGTTATTTTTGCATTTAAGGTGACTACATTTTATAGAAGTTGAGAGTTATCATATTGCGAATTGCGACTCTTTTGTTCTTTCATTGTGCATCTCATCCTATATTGCATAAGTGAACTCTAGAGCTTTAAGAATCCTTCATTATTGGGCCTAAAAGGATGAACATGATTTTCCTTTTTTGCCCTATGTTTTTTGTGTAGTTTATATTAGATTATCAGGTAAACCTACTATTGTACTTATAAATATATTTGCTCATATGCCATAAAAAATATATGAAGTTAGGTTTTCTCTTTTTTGGGCATACTTTGGAATTTTGCAATGTTTTTTCTTTTAAGTCTTGCAACGAATAGTCTTGCTACATATCTCAGGATAATTTGGAAGTGACAACGTTAGGCCGGTTCAACCTGAACTGACCCAGTCGGCTCAGGTCTACAAGAGGCGGACAAGTGCCGCCTTCCTTGCTTCTTGCCGCCCACAATAGTGGGCCCCACTAGGCCAATTGAATTCAAAATTGAAAGAGGGGGGGGGGGGGGGGGGTGCGGCTAGTGCTTGGGAATGAGATTAGATTATGAAAGTTTATGCATTAAAGAGCATGAGATGTTTTAGGGTGAGGTTATGTTTTGATTTGTTCTCTATTAAGATTCTTTGGCGAAATGGGCTCTAGACTCTCTTGTCTAGAGATTTGGGAGAGACGATCCTCCTCTCGAATTGAGGATCTCTTGTATCTTGTTTCCGTTCTTGTTTGGCTTTAATTTTCTTATTGCAATCTATCGTTTGTGCTTATTTCTCCCAGATTTTGTGCTATTCTCGCTTTTTTTCACCTATTGGTGATAGGTTTGCTTGCGAACTCAAGTATTACCCTTAGGGTTACTTGCGAACTCAAGTATTTCCTATCAGAAAAACCTTGAGATTCTTCACAAGCAGGCCACCATGGTGATCGCGGTTGTCATCTGCATCTATTAGGAGGAGAACGTGTGCCTCCAGGTTGATACTCCATACGCACACTCATTACATACTGCCTACTCCCCACACAAACCCCAAAGTTCGGTTGGATTTCCTCGATTCAGCTTGCTAAGCTTATTTTCAGACCATTCTTGGTGCTTTGAGATTCATGCATCTTTGCCTTTGAATTTATTATCCGCAAAATCCGTGTCAGATGTTGCGGAATTCTACCCTCACAGTAATTGTGCATATTTTTTGGGTATGTGAACTGCTTTTGATTTGGTTCATATATGTGAATCATATACTTCTGGATGTTGCCTTCTGTTAAGAAGTTGTTAAGGCACATAGGAGTAAATAACAATTCTAACTGCATCATTTTCAAGTTAAATGCCCCACTTATGGATTACTTTGTGCACTATTTTAAGAGTTCTATACCATAATCCATAACAAGTTTACCGTCACTGTTCTTACAGGTTCATTTTTTTCCTTTTGTGACTTCTAAGCTATCTCAGAAGCATTCCCGAAGAAGGAAGCATCGATTCTTCCATGGTCTTAGCAAGAGATCTTGACAAGGTGGTCAAAGGACTCTAATTGTTTCTAGAACAAGCCGTCCTGTTAGTAGATTTTTTTTCACAAGCCGAAATTTGAAACCAGAAATCATTGGCCTTCAATATTATCTTCCAGAGCTAAACCAATCGATCATCCACTTGATGCAGCTTAAGTTTGTTGAATGCAACTTTTCATCTTGACGTCTGCAACTTTCTGGAAGATCTTTTGATTTTGATTCCTACTTATTTGCACTGTAATGTTCCGATTTAACCTCAGAATAAGATCAACTCAAAGCTATTCGACTATGATCTCGTTTGAATCAGGTTTGGCTTGTTTTTTTTCTTATTTATGTTCATTCTGCGTCAAAAGTTGGTTTTTCAGTTTGTTTATTTCCATCTGAATTCAATCTTAGTCAATAATCTGATTACCAAGTGATCTTCACTCAAAATCAGAGTTCTCGCTGTTGATGCTAGTGACTTGTGACTAGTCAAAATTCAGCTGAAATAGTATTTCTGAGTATGATCTGTTTGTAAAAGTAATATCTTATATACTTTGCTGTTTGCAAGATGCCATTACAGCGTAGAAGGTCATAATTACATGCATTCTAAACTTGCATTGCTTGCTTCTTTGAGCTGTCATTAGGAAGTAACGTTTTTTTTTTTTTATCTTTTTCTTATTAGGTGACATGTGGAGCTAAGCTTCCATTTCAGTGTAGATTCAGGCGTAATTAAAACCTAGATGATCTCAATATCTGTGGGCACCACTTAAATGTGGTGTTTGTTTGATTTGATTTATGCTTTTCTATTTATTTTTTTACCCAAATAGTATGTAATTCCATTTCTAAAACTCTTCTCGTTGCAAAGTGGAGAAAAAATAATTAAGCTTTATAAGAATTAAATGTTGATGGTTGACTAAATTTAGAATAATGAGTTATTTATATATTTAGGAAAATTTTATTGTATATGCCCCATAATAATAATAATTGAATAAAATTTGTTCGTTGTTTATTTCTTAGAGAAATGTATCAAAAAAATTATTTCGGATCATAATACCCCCACTTTTGACCATAGTTTATTTATTTAAAATTGTTGTAGCCATTATTCGTTCGAACAAGATTTGAACTTATTTTTAGCTATATTTGAGTTTATGTTTGAATCTTATTCGAATCTACATCGAATCATATTAGAACGATCAAATTAAGCTTAAGCAAGTTTTGAACATAGTTTGAATATATATTGATATAGTTTCGAATAAGGTTCGACATAGGTTCAAAGAATGTTTGAATGTGAATTATAACATAATAGATTATAATGTTGATACAGCTAAATGAGTGCAACCACAATAACTGCACAACATATTATAAGAGAGATAATAATTCATAACATAATATAATGCATTCTAAGAGATTTAACACAACATACATAACATATAGTGCAATTCAAGAGCTATAACACAATATATATATTGCATTAATGAAATAATAGATGTGCACAAAAAATAATGTCGAAAATAATAAATAGACTTATGTATTTACATTATTGTGAAATAAATTTGCATATTAATGATCTATGTAGAATTATAGGCAATCCAGTGTAGCTGTTAGAAGATGTATTTTTTTTTTTTTAAATTAGGTTGATAATTGCATTGCATAAACTCTACGGTCATCACTACAAAATAAGATGGAAAAAATTATTAGACTATATGTGTGAAAAATTGAAAATTATTTAAATTAATTTATTATTATTGAAGTTATAAATATATTACTTTTTTATAGGTTTTGTGATTGTTAGACCGGCGTAAGGAGGGTCGATTGAACCAGCCCTAGGGGTGGTTTACTTTAGACGACCAAGCCAGCTGCCGACCCCCTTGTAGGGCCCATCACTTGAAGAGGAGGGGGCGGATTAGGCAGTTTTAATTTATGGAGGGGTTGTTTAGTAAATCGGAGTTGTATTTGTATGCTTTAAATAGATGATATTTTTTAGGGTTAGGGTTATCTTGATATTTGTTGAATTTTGGAGAGTTCTTAGGATTTGTTTGGGCTCCAGCCGCTGGCTAGAGATTCAGAGAAAACGGATCCTCCTCTCCAATTGAGGATTTATTGTCTCTTGTACGTTTTCTTTCATCTTTTTTCAATTAAAGAGGTTTATTTATGGTTATTTCTTTCAAATTCTTCTCCAATCTGTTTTGCAAGTGCTGAAATTCAAATTCAGCAAGGAAAACTCTTGTTCCTACAAGCATTTCCTATCAAATTGGTATTAGAGCGGTGTCTTAGGATGTTTGGGCTGATTCCTGCTGCAATATTTCTCTTTCGTGCCGTCGTCTTTGTTGTTTTTGGGGTTAAAATCCTAATTTTTGAGTCTAACAAAGATCCGAGGACCTATGGTGACAAAAAAGGTGGAAGAATTGGAAAGGAATATCAGAAAAATGAAATTTGAAATTTTAGATCTCCAAACTCAAGTTTCATATTTATAAAATGAAATTTTAGTATTCCATGAGAAGATCGACTTGAAATTTTCCATCTTTGAGGAGATGTTAAAGAAATTGCTCGAGGGCCAAACCAAAATATTGCCGTCGGAGGGGAGGGAAGTCGCCGACATCCATGGAAGTGGGTAAAACCCTAAGTCAATCAAACAAAGGGATGATCAGGAGGTGAAGATTTTGGATGGAGCAGATAATATGCCTCTCCTAGGGTCTATTGCTAAGGAGTCGGGTGAAGGGCATGTGGAGAGGCATGAGGGGGTTGGATATGAGTGGAGGGGTGTAGAATTTGAAAGGAGAGGGGCTGAATTTGAAAGGCAATGACTTGATTATAATTGAAGAGGTGTCGAATTTGAAAGGAGATGTGCTGAATATGATTGAAGGGGTGCTGAATTTGAAGGGAGAAGGTGAGCTTGTGATGAAAGGTTTGGGTGCAAGCGGAGAAGGGATGATTGGCATAATTGGGACGAACCACCACCTTGGGGAATGGGAAACTTTGGAGGAAGCAGGGGTGACGGAGGAGATCTGAGGGTGAGGAAACTCAAGATTCCTGTTTTTGAGGGAGATGATGCACTTGAGTGGATCTACATGGTGTAAATGTATTTTACCGTCAATAGGTTGATGGAGTAGGAGAGGCTAATGATAATCGGGATGTGCTTGGAGGGGAAAGCGTTGGCCTGGTACCAGTGGAGGGATATGAGAAACCCATAAGGACCTAATCAACATCAACATCAACCTAGAGGGAGTTTAATGACTGCTTGTTGGAACTTTTCTGAGCAAGCCGAGGAGGGGACTTCTATGAGCAATTCTTCGTCCTGACGCAGGAGAAGACAGTGGTGGAATATCGTTAGCAGTTTTAGCACCTAGCTGCAGAATGGACCTGCTTTCAGATACTGTACTAGAGGGGAACTCTATGAAAGGGCTCCAACCAGAGTTTCGAGCGACAATTAGAGTGATGAGGCATCGTGATTTGGAAGAGACTATGGAGCTAGCTCAATTAATGGAGGATCAGAGGCACTTGGAGAGAGGCACGGGAGGCAGCAACTCATGAGGCTTGTATAGGATGACCATCACTTTTTTGGCACCCAAGGTGCTGACACCTGGTACTCTTCGGGAGACCCCAAAGGAGAAGACGATGAAAAACTGGGGACAACTTCAAGAATCTCATAGAAACAGAGTTACAGAAGAAGAGGGCGAAGGTGTTCTATTTCAGATGTGATGAGAGGTATACATCAGGGCACAAATGTAAGGATCAAACTTTTCAGGTTCTCACCATTTGTGATAATGAGGAAGTTGGCTGTCTTTCCACTTACGAACAATGTGGGTTTTTGGGAGGGGGGTATTGTTAGACCGGCTGGATCAACCCAAGGAGGGCATGCTAAACCATCCCTAGGGCTGGTTTACTCTAGGCGGCCAAGACAATCGTCGGCTTCCTTATGGGGCCCATTACTTGAAGAGAAGGGGGCGGATTAGGCTGGTTTTGATTTAGGGAGGGGCTGTTTCTTAAACCGGCGTTATATTTGTATGCTTTAAATAGATGAGATTGTCTAGGGTTAGGGCTATATTGATATTTTCTGAATTTTGGATAGTTCCTAGGGTTTGTTTGGGCTCTAGCCGCCGGCTAGAGATTGGGAGAGACGGATCATCCTCTCCAATTGAGGATCCATTATATCTTATTTGTTTTCTTTCACCTTTTATCAATTAAAGATGTTTATTTCTGATTATTTCTTTCAAGTTCTTCTCTATAATCTATTGTTGCAAGTGCTGAAATTCAAATTCAGCAAAAAACAAAAAAACTCTTGTTCCTACAAGCGTTCCTATCACCCTTCTCTTGTTCATAGGATGGCATAATATGAATTACAGATGATTGTGATTTTACTACCTCGTTGGCTTTTCCTTAAAAGTGGTTGTGCACACTTCTTTATAACTCTAGCTGGGCAGACTAAGATTATGTATAATAGACTTAAGGACGTCTTCCAAATTAGCTCAATGTACCAACATACGATGAACAATTACCTGCAATGAACAAAGTAAGAGTTAAAGATCTACCACACAAATAAAAAAAATATTTTGATTAATTTGAGATAATGATAAATGCGTACATCTTTATTGACCAATAATGGCAAAACATTCTTTTCTTTGAGAACCTTATTACACTTCCATCTCAACATCCTTGATGTTGTATCTTTAAGGGACTTAGCATATCTCATAGTGCGCCATATCCCTCATTAGTTCTCTCAGTATTTTCTTTCATGCTAGCTTACCCCATCCCAAAAATGCCTCATCATCTTCAACCAAGTTAAGAAGTTTAACTAAAATAATATTATGTTTGCTATGATTGAGGTGGATGCCATCTGCAAAAAATTTAACTCAAGCTTTTACACATAATATTCCTTAGTGTGTTTCATGAAAATTTTCTCCAGGTCTATATTTTTTATGATCTTATTCCCAGGTAAGTCGTTTTCAAGCAACCAATTGCTTCTCAGATTTTGGAATTCCTTAAATGGGAATTCTCCAAACTTCGACCCATTAATCAAAGCAAACTCTAAATATGGTGTTCTTTCCTCCAATGTTGAACATAATGGAGTATTCCATATTCTCATGATCATCATTTATTATATTTGATAACAATTGCTAAATCAGGACCCCGGATAACCGATGTTCATGAGTTATAAAGACATGACCAAATGGGGATCTCTCAACATCAATAATGAGGTTAGTAATCACAAATTGTCTAATCAATTTCTCCATTTACCTCCGTCTCTGTATGCTATTCGAGCATTATTATGTCTCTTGTTGGCATGATTAGAGCATACATTTTCATATGTAACAAAATGACTCAAATGAAGAAAATAAAATGTAACATCTTTGAACCATGATAGAACTATGCTCAAACCATCTTCAGACCTTGATCAATAATCAAACTATATTCAAATAATCTTTGAATAAGGTTCATACCATGATTGAAATAACTTTGATTATGATTCGACCAGTTTTCAAACTATCATTTTGAAGCTCTTGATGTCATGATCTAACGGAATTGACAGGTCATAAATATAATAATTAGATTGATTGAAATAATTTTATGGTGATGCAAGAATTACAATTTTCTCATCAAATAAAGATGATAGGTGATGATTTAGAATAAAATTATTTGTTTTTTGTAAGAGCAATAAGCTCCAATATTAGTTATAATTGTTGCATGCTAGAATATTCATGACGCTTCAGAAAGAAATTGATATCTTAGCTTTGTACAAAGTTTTAACACACAAATAAAAAATTTCTATAGATGTCATAATTTTTATGTGAAATAACCTAAAAAAGAAAAATATAACAAGGTCTGGCACAATTAAACTATTCAACTAGTGCTTGTAGTTTGTTACAAATGGCTCACTTTTGCATAGTTGGGAGTAATGTTGATACAATATATGAGATATGAACTGTGGATGATGAATTCTATGGTAGAAGTTGGAAGAGCCTCGAGGAAATTTAGTTATCTTTAAGTGACCGTTTGTGGTATGTTCAATCACTTTTCTTTGAAAATAGAGACCAAAGATCAATAAATCCAATATAATCTTGGTTTGATTATTGAGAATTAGAGTTAGTGTCGATAGCATGCATTGGCTTTATTGATGATTTAGTGCATCAACATTCTGAGCGATGACAAACGATGTAGTTGGTGGACGTTAACTTTTTTGTTGATGTAGTGCATTAACATTATAGATGAAGACGTGTGTTGAAAGTGTGCATCAGCCATATAGGAGATATCGTGCATCCATGGCGTGTATAGGTCTCATAGGAAATTGCTCGTGTCTACAATATTGGCCACAACTGGCAATGTAATTGACGAGCATCAACATTGGTGTCAATAACGTGTATCATCTTTATAAGTGATGGTGCACGTCGATGATGTTGGCTTCAAAGTTGACAGGAGATAATAATTAAGCCACGTTTGTTGGGCAACGATGGTCAATATAACATAGTCGGGCAGGAGTGGTTGGACAACGAAGGTTAGTAAGCAACAATCAGACAAGGTGGTTAGGAGATTATAATGGTGCGATGGTGGTTAGGAAATCATAGTCAGGCTATAATAGTTGGGAGACTTTAGTCGAGAGATGGTGGTTAAGAGATTGTGGTAGGTGATAGTGTTTGGGAGATTGTAGTTTAGTGATAGTGGTTGTTTGATGGTGGTCAGTTAATGGTGTTTAGGAGATCATAGTTTAGCGATGGTGGTCTGGAGATGACGAACATGTAATTATTGTTAGGCATTATCGGTGGTTGGCAGTGATTGTTGACGTCAAATGTTGGGTGGAGCTTTAGAGTTTTTTCATATTTCTGGCTCTCTAAAATTTGAGTTCACCCCTCTTCATGTGAAAAATGTGTATCTATTTATAATTTTCTCAAATACATTTAGGTAATTTTAACGAAAATATTTAAACAACTTAATTAGATGGCTCATATTGATTCCCTTGATCATAAACTATTTTCTTCGTATTTAAATATATTAATGATTTCAAAATTGAGTGATATTAGACTCGTTAGATTCCTCCATCGAGACACTCGATTTGACTATAAGCATACAAGATTTGAATATTGTTTAGCCTATAAATTAATGTCTCAAAGTTTTCAAGTTTACTTCATATGCTTGATTTGGACTTGTTTGGATTTGAATTGAATTACTTTTGGCATCATTAGATGCTCTTATTGGGAACTTCATTTGGACTATAAGTTTATTGAAATCAGAGTTCAGATGCTCCTGAATTTAATTAAATTTCTAATTCAAAAATTGTATCGAGTTTATCTTTGATCGAATGAATTTTTTTGATGATGTATCATTTGCCCAATTATTTTCAGACATTATAGTCATTGAGGTAAATATATATATATATATATATATATATATATATATATATATATATATATATATATATATATATATATATATATATATATATATAATTAAAAGAGAGAGATATGCAAACTTAATTGTATGTCACATCATGATAATTTTTGTAATCATTATTCTTAATAATATATTTGATCACATCATGATAAGTCTTCATGCATAGAAATTGATTGTAACTCACATATTTACATTTTAAACTCTTTTTCTCTAATATTTAATACTCTTCCTAATGGAGATTGAGTGTGACTCCCATCTTAAATTTTATAACTTCAACCATCTATTTATTATGATTTATAATGAAAGATTAAATGTAACCCTTATCTTTAAGTTTTGTAGCTCTCTTCCCTAATACTTGCAACTCTTATTCATTCCTTTAAGTTTAAATATCCCCCAATATTGGAGGGGACAATACTTGCACCTAATCCCTTCTTTGTTGGATATAGTTTTTTGTCTCTTAAAAGCGATTCACTTTTCATAATTCATTCCCCCTTCGTAGGCTCCATTACTCATACATATGGAGGCTTGATATTATCTCAAATAGGTAGTGTGTTTCCCCCTTGTAGTCTCTCATGCTTTTCTATTGAGATTATAGAACTGTCCTTGTATGTGTGGAGTTATGAATGACATTTGAGATTTATAATTTATTTGTCGGGGCACCAATCTTTTTCTTGAATAGGGTTTGAGTGTTCCCGTTTGGACTGATTGGGATTCAAGTGAGAATTTCTTACTCCATTTTGAGGCTTTGATTTTCTCCTCTTCTGAAGTCGATTGCCCTCAAAATTGTGTGTGGCACATACAAGAGATGATGATTGATGCGATGATGTGTTGTTGATGAGATGATAACGAAGTCCCCAAAAACACCGAAATTTTTTTAATATTGCTGATTTTTATAGCAAATTTCTTGTTTATTTATGTACTCAGAATTTTGGTCCTTTTTTTTTGTTAGATTATCATGTGCATTTATATGTTTATCCCTAAGTTTTTTGTTGCAAAATTCTATCATTTTGATTTTGAGAGATTTTTTAGTTACGAATATCTTGATGATGAATTTTTAAAATTTTAAATTTATTTGTCAATGTTGATAACATCTTGGGCCATCTCTATGATTTTTTTTTTTTCATATAAAATATGATTGTTTGATATGATTAGCAAATTTCATGAGCAATAATTTTGTTAAATCTATCATTTTGTTGTTTGTTAATTTCAAAATTTTACTTTGACTTGTATATTTGTCAAAAAGATTAGTTGAAACTTTTTGGAGATGCTCCTATTGATGTGTAGATACTAATTTTTTTTTCTTGAAGTATTTTTTAATATGGAACTTGATTCTCAACTTGATGATAAGTGTTAGCATTGATGATGGGAGCGCACGCTTGAAGTCGAAAAAGGAGTAGGAAGATTTGAAGGCTCTAGAGGACTTAAAGAAACTATGGTGACACCGATGAAGAATGTGCGGTCACTATATATTCAATAATTATATATGTGATTTTAAAATAATATTTCTTATTTGTTTAGCCTCCTAAATGTACATTTCTTTACGTATTAATTAATATATAAGCTTGATTGATGTTTAAAAAAGTTATTGATAATTATTGTTGTAATCTCGATCCTGGTATAAGAATGATTTATAGCCTTCGTATCTTTGTATTAATAATGCCTACGGTTTTGTTTGAAATAATTTTCTTATTGTTTTCTAAAGTGGTTTTTTAATTCAAATTTTTTGAACTAGAAATTTTTTTTATTAGGGAGCTGCTTTAAAAACAGTGTAAAATCGTTCCAAATGAAGCCTATGTATCTTTGGAAAACTTTTTATCAAATTTGGGCCACAGAAAAGACATTGATGTGCCATCATTATTTTGTCAAAATAATATTATTTATGAGAGCAATTCAATGTTGCAGATGTCTTAGGAATTGGTATCCTTTTAAGGGCACAATAACTGGCAACTCTCCATGTTGGTGTGCAAATTGTGTAAAATTTGGGCATTTCAAGGTGATAATATGACATATAGAAATATGCATAGTCAAGTCTGCAAAATAGTAATAAAATGACCTTTTTTTATAGAAATTGTTGATAGCTATTTTATCATCCTAAAAAATAAGAATTCTCCTATTAATTGTTTTTTGAATGTTTTAATAAATGATTAAATTTTATTATAAAAGAAATACTATATTGTAAATTGGATAAAAATAGTTTAGCTAAGGTTGAGATTTATTTAAAAACATTATCAACAATGTTTTTTAATGATAAATTATTTTCAATTGCTTAAATTTTTTTTAAAAAAAGGTTTCATAATATTTTAATTTGATATTCATAAAATTTTGAAAATGTGATATATTCAACGAAATAAATCTCATTAAAAATATTTCCCTTTTGTTTTTAAACACATGCCTTTGTAATACTCATTCAATTAGCATTTTAATCAAGTTCTCACTCAATTGTTTAAAGATAATTGACATTGATTATAGTGCTATACATTTTTCATGGCCATTTATTTTTATATATAATATCCCACTCTTCTTAAATGTTCAGGTCCCTAGGCCCACTTCTTCAATCTCATCTCTTTACAAAGACAACCAAATTTATTCGGGGATGAGAGCTTTAAGTTCAAATATAGAGAATATTCTAAAGAGGGATGTTCAAACAATACTCATATTTGAAAATTCATATGAATATTTCAAAGTTAATGAATCATATTGTAATATCTCAAATTTTTATTTTGGAACAGGGGTATCTAGTTGCTGTCATTCTAATGGGAGCGCTTGGCGACATAATTAATCTATCGGTGGAACCTAGCGAGACCACCCACAAGTATCGAGCTCACACTTGCTTTGCCCCACTAAGAGGTCAGGCACTCAGGCCATAGTAGAGGGAACTTTTATTACGTCCGGTGTAAGGACGTAGAGGAACGTCCGGTTAGAGGCAAAATCCCCCCAAAAAACTCGATATTTGCTTGGTACAACTATGTATTATTTGATATTAACGAGAAATACCGCTCTTTGAAGACCAATACCGAGTTATACCGACCTGTACCGAGAAATACCGAGTTGTACCAAGTTTTTCTAGGAAAAACTCGGTACAACTTTTGTATAACTCGGTATTTCTCGATTTAGCTCGGTATAACTCGGTGTTGGGTCTTCAAATGATGGTATTACTCGTTATTGTTTGGTATTGCTCGGTATTTGCTCGGTACAACTCGTTTTATGGCTGGATTTGGCCTCCGATCGGACATTCCTCTGCGTTCGGTCGGATGACGTAATAATTGTTCTAGTAGAGGGGATTCAAATCATGGATGGGGGGTATAATTTAATCCCAAATAAACTAGAGGTGAACATCAAATGTTTACTCTATTATAAACAGGTATACTATTTAATGCCATGAATTGGGCGTTTGGTCTAGTGGTATGATTCTCGCTTTGGGTGCGAGAGGTCGCGAGTTCGATTCTCGCAACGCCCCCTCACTTTTTTTTAAGTTTTGCCATTTTTACTCTTTTCAGTATTTTCTAAATTTCATATGTTACCAAAATGCACACTCACCGGGAAGACGCATATAGCAGAGCAATCAAAACAGCGAGAATCCCACGCTTGCGGCTTGCCCATCGCATCGTTATATAATCACTGACC